>CM056051.1:75280700-75668944 GCA_029574335.1 Rana kukunoris | reverse complement strand
TTTGTAAGAAAGTTAACGAACCCTGATGGTGATTCCTCTGGACTCAAACTCTATATACCCCTAAATTGAAGGAAGGAAAAACACCATATTTGGGCGCAAGACCCAGAGCCAATCAGAGTTGGCCCCCAGAGATATAAATTGAGTAGGCTGTATCTAGTAAAAGAGAGAGAGAGAATCAGAACATATCTGGGCCCAGGGAAGACCATTCTCAAGGTAATATCAAGGAATCCTCTCCCACGCACTTACCATATCTTTGTCATAATTTGTACTGTGTGATATTTTTGTGTGATGTACTTAATTTGTATTAGCAAACTAACTTTTACTCCCTTATTTTAAATACTGTAAATGTATGCAGTGTATTAGATAGCTAATATCTTTTCTCTAATAAATGTGTGTTATGTTAAAGCTTCCACTCTGTCACAGAACTCTCATTAAACCATATATCATATATGCGAGATATTAAATCTCAAATATAATATTTCAAAGGTAACACACTGCCCCAAAAATGTCAGATATTCAAAGACATAAAACTGACATGTCATGGAACTAATCTAAACAGCTTGTACAATTGATTCCTTCATGTGATATGATAGGTAAAGATGGAGTAATTACAAAAATGAATGAGCTGTTCAGCAAATAACTGATCAAGTCCCTTAATGCTGATATGCTTTAATGACTCATAGTATGTTATTCCCCTGCCAGTGATTCTATCTGATAGCAGGAAAAAATATCATATTGCTATATTTAACATATATTTAAATGTAGGTGAAGTAGCAGATATACAGTATATGTGTCTTTGTGTCTTTCGGGTCAAGGATGAGGATTATGAAATTTAAAGTTTGTGGAAGCGTTGTGTGTGAAATAATTGAAAAGGCACCACATGGTATGCTGCAGTATTGTTTATTTTATAATATGTTTTTAATAATCCTTTGATTCTATAAATGGTGATGTATTTTGTATTGCACTATAAAGTGAATGTTTTTACAGAAAAACAGTTTATTGTTTTAGACATACCAGTAAAGAAAGGTGCAGGTTTACATACACTAAAAGTATAACAGCACATGTGTGATCAGTCCACATTACAAGATGGATGTACAACATTAAAAGAAATACATAACAGCCGTACATTAGAAACGGATGAGGAGGTAAGCCCTCCAGTTAGAGATGGTAATCAAAACATTATCCTGGACTCAAGGCTACATCACCACTTGACAAAGCTGGTTTGTTGTAGTGGACCTGAGATTGTTCCTGGAGTGAGTTACAGTCAATAGTCGGCTTTGAGATGGGATATGGTTGTACTGTGCTGGCAAGGTAAATAGGGCCGAGGTGGAAGTATACGGAGAAGAGAGTAAGAAAAAAAAAATTAGGGGGGGGAGTTGGGGTTCAGATTAGATTGGTCAACGGAGGGGCAAAAGGGTCAGGTGTAAGAAGGAAAAAGGTTTTGGGTGGAGAGACATTTTTTTTTTATATTGCATGCTTACTGTAAATATTTTATGATATCAGGTGCCACTCTAGTTTTCTTTATTAAACGTTTACCAAGTTACCTTAACTGCTTTTCTAATAAAAAGCCTGTCATTTACAAAATGCTTTAGCCCAAGCTTAAATTTCAAGAGTGAAAGGTGTGACATGTCCATTTTGTTTTGTTTATTTTATAAAAATGTTAATAAAAATTGTTAAAAAGATGAAAACAACAAAATAAAATGAACCCAAGCCATCATTATTGGCCTGTTTTCTTTAATGTTCTGTATGGCCATATATATCATATGTGGCAAACCTTTAACATAAGCACTGTGCACAGTTTCTATATATGTATTAGAAAATCTGTTCAAAATTGAATAACCAATTAACCGGATTTTACTTTTTAGTAGTTAAGTGCTGAACATGGAAAAGGAATTATTATTGATTGATATGTTTATTGCATTAAACATACACAAAACAAGTCCGCGCTCTTAAAAGTCTGTAAAATATATGAACCCAGTGTTATTGGGATAAAAGAAAATAGTCATATAAATATAAAGAAAAAGAATCCATTTATTGCAGATCCACTTCTAAAAACAAGGAATAAACAGTCCATATAGGATAATATACATGGCTGTGGAGTAGTGAGCAATATACACAAACAGTTCCACCAGCAGACACCAGCATTTCATGGGGTTAAACCTCAAAGGTTCCATGCACAGGCCATCATGAGGAAAAAACACGCTGACAGATGGCAGATGGTGAGAGATGGTACACAGAAAGCCGCCGTCAGATCTTTAAACAAGGACCTGACATCAAACAGTCCACACTGCCGGAGTGTCACCACAAAGAGAAGGGGATGGTACTATCCGACGGGACCATCCGACGGGTCTTGCAGCCGAAATACGGCGCAGTAGGCTCTGCGGGGACACACGCTCCTTCCGTCAGATCGCGTGGACGTCACACGTCTGAGACGCCGCTTCACGTTCAGGCCAGTGGAGCTGAGGTATCATGGATGCCCTCTGATGGAGAGTCCAAAGATGGCATGTTACTAGTATAGGATGGTGGAAGCTGTTAGCAAAAAAGACAAGTATTGTGTCTGTTATCGTCCTTTGTTCTTTTTAAAAAAGCTTCCGGTAAAATCCCATAAACTCTGTTATGACAGTAATTAAAATGGCGTGGCACACTATGTTCAGTGCATCCTTTTTTTATCAGACGGCGATGGTCACCTATTCTAGCACGTAGTGCTCTTATGGTGCGGCCTACATAAAAGAACCCACATGGGCAACGTAATACATAAATAACAAATTCAGTTGAGCAGGTAATAAATTGTTTGATAATAAACTCTTTCCCAGAGCGCATGGTTATTCTGTCAGTACCATGTGTAATGAACTGGCAGGTTAAGCACGCTCTTTTTTTACACTGAAAAATGCCCTTTCTGTCATTAAAATATGTCTAAGGGGGAACCTGAAGATTTCTTTTTTATTTTGGTAGGGGCCAAAATATTTTTAATGGTTCGAGCTTTACGAAAAGTGACTTGAGGTATGGCCGGAAGTACTGGAGCCAGTCTCTGGTCCAAAAGGAGGATCTTAAAGTGTTTTTTAATAATGTTAGTCACTGCCTTATATCTATTGTTAAAGGTGGACACAAATCTAATCGCATAGGCGTTATTTTGTTGTTCTTTTGGTGATTTCTTAGCAGGGCTTGGATCTAAGAAGAATGAAAACGCTTCATTTATAAGCTCTTTGGGATAACACTTTTCTTCAAATTTTTTCTGCATTAGTCCACTAGATTCCACGTAGTCCTCTTTCTTGGTACAATTTCTCTTGAGTCTGTTAAACTGACCTTTAGGAATATTTTTCTCTTCACACGGGATGGTGACAGCTATAAAAGTGGAGGTAGGAATTACCATTAGTGGGCTTTATATGGTTTTTGGTGATTATCTTCTCCAACTCGTGAGTTAGGACTAGATCTAAAAACACCAATTCCTGGGGATCTAATACGTGTGTGAACGTTAGGTTGAATGCATTGTTGTTGCAATGAGAGAGAAAGGAGAAAAAAGCCTCAGTGGTCCCACTCCAAATGAGTACCACATCATCAATATAGCGTCCATAATAAACTATGTGCTCAGCAAAAGGATTGTTCATCCAGATATTCTCTTCCTCCCATAGATTCATGGTGAGGTTGGCATAAACTGGAGCAAAATTTGCTCCCATTGCAGTCCCTTTCTGTTGAACATAGAATTGTTCACAAAAAGTAAAATAATTGTGCTTTAGGCAAAAATCAACTGCCTCAACCAAAAATTGTGATTGAAGAGAGTTAAAAATCTCCACTTTTATTGAGAAAATGTTTTATGGGGGTTCAGTCCCTGTAAGGGGTTAAACCTTTCGGTTCTGTGGACATGCCCATTTTTTTTTTATAAATTGTTTATTTATGAAAGATTCACAGAAACAGAGTATATCGTCCGACATAAGAAGAAATACAATTGACAAGCAATTAAACATAGTCAATCACATCTCATAGAAATCAACGATCTCAGGCAGGAATCAACTAAGTCACACAATGACTATAAACCGGTACATACATAACCTGGAAAATTTAACTAGATCTATGCCCGAAGTAGTATCTAAAAGATATGGGCAAAAATGTAACCAGTAATACATGTGAAGTTAGACAAACAAACGGGTAGGAGCATAAAATAAGGTAACGTAAAATGAAACTGAACAAATGAAAGCAAAAGCATCATGAAAATCAAATACCCTGGGGAGGCTCAGGTAGGGAGTCTGGTGAGAATTCAGAAACATCCCAGGCATTCCATGTTTTATCAAAAAGACATAATGTGTCTTCAATCTTGGCAGTTAGGTGTTCTAACCGTCGTGTATCAGCTAGAATCACAAGGACTTGATGAAGGGTGGGGGGAGAAGTGGAGAGCCATAGCCTGGGGATAGCCCTCTTGGTAGCTAAGAGAACAAAGGACATTAGTTTCTGTGACGCTTTAGGTATATCTGTAAGGGGCAAACCTAAAAGAAAGTGTATAGGCTTCAGGGGTATAGTGTAAGGTAACAATTTCTGTAGAAGCTCCTGTACCTGTACCCATAAAGGCCTAATGAGGGGGCACTCCCAGAAGATATGAAATAGGGAACCCACTGCTTCCTGACATCTCCAGCAAAGATTGGAGAGGGTAGGGTCACGTGCATGTAATAGATCTGGAGTCCTATACCAGAACATCAAAATCTTAAAGGCAGTTTCCCTCTGTATCACACAGCGTGAAATTTTGGACGTATTATCCCATATCTTCCCCCAATCCAGTAATGAGATCGAATGCTGTAAGATGGAGGACCATTTGTGCATGTATTTATGCATAACATCAGATAGAGGAGAAGATTCGTGTAAGATCTTGTATGTAGATGAGATTTGTTTAGGCTCATAGGGACCAGCTACACACAAGCACTCGAATTCTGTGGGCCTCTCTAGCGAAAGTGAGGGGGAGGAAGAAAGGAAGAAATGTTTTAAACTGTAGGTATGGGTACTGTAGGGAGGATGGGAGATCATATTTCGTTTTGAGTTCTGGGAAGGTCAGCAAGACACGTGTAACTGGGTGGACCAAGTGACGCAGCTGAAAGATCCCGGCTTGAGTCCAAGGACCCATCCTTTCAAATGACAGGCTATCGGGGATGTCCGGGTTAAAAAGAACGTTCATTAGGGGGGAGCATCTGGAGGAGAGGGAGAACCGCTCCACACATCTCCTCCAGATAGTTAGGGTAAATAACATTGGGGCGAGACATAACGATCTAAGTTGGGGCATAAATTTAGCTGAAGACGGCCATAGCATGTAACAAGGATGCACTGGGGCAGTAACCCCCATCTCTATCTCCGCCCATCTGGAAGGGGCTTTCCGAGAGATCCAGGAGGTCAATACACGGAGGTGAGAGGCATAATAATATTTGATAACATCCGGTGCCGCCAGGCCACCCCTGTGTTTAGGGGCAAATACTACAGATTGTGCAATCCTATGGGATGCATTATTCCAAATAAATTTGAGAAACCTCCTCTGGAGAAGTTTCAGCTGCGACATCGGGACCGGCACAGGTAGGGTTTCAAAGAGATACAACAGTTTTGGGAGGATTGACATCTTAAGAACGTTGATTCTGCCTAAAAGAGAGATCGGGAGGGAAGTCCATGAACTTAAAAGGCGTGTTATTTCTGCAAAAACAGGGGGGAAATTGGCCTGATATAGGGTGGAATATGATGGGGAAATCTGCACTCCCAGGTATTTCAGCGAGGAGGGACACCAGTGGTAGTTATATTGAGTTTGAAGGGATTGGAGCAAGTCAGCAGGTAAATTGATCGGTAAAGCCTCAGTTTTTGACTGGTTAACCTTAAAACCTGATAGATCACCAAACTCAGAGAGGACACCGTGTAAAGCGGGCAAGGTGGTAGAAGGGTGAGTAAGGGTCAAGAGGATGTCGTCAGCAAAAAGTGAAAGCTTGTAATCCCTCTGTCTCAGCGGAACCCCCCGTATATCTGGATGCTGTCGAATAGCCGCAGCTAAGGGTTCTAGACATAAAATGAACAGCAGAGGCGATAAAGGACACCCCTGCCTGGTACCATTAGAAAGGGGGAACCTCCGAGACAGAGAGGAGGACAGCTGAACCTGAGATGTGGGGGTAGAATAAATGGCTCGTAATGCTTTAATGAAAGGGCCCGAGAACTGCAAACATAAAAGGCCAACTAAGGCGGTCAAAAGCCTTCTGTGCATCCAGACTGAGGACAATAGCTGGCTGCTTAGTTCTAGTTAGTAAGTCTATCAGGTCCACCGTCCTCCTAGTGTTGTCACCAGCGTGCCTGGTAGGGACAAAGCCCACCTGATCTCTATGTATCAAGGCTGTCAGAAGAGGAGAAAGTCGGTTTGCTAAAATTTTAGTAAAAATCTTATAGTCAGAATTTAGGAGTGCGATGGGACGATAGTTATCAGGCCATGAGGGGTCCTTACCAGGTTTTGGGATGAGCGTCAGGAAAGCATGTAAGAAGGAAGTGTGAGGGACGGTGCCCTTAAGCAATGAAGAAAATAAAGTTTGTAGATGAGGGCTTAAAGTGTCTGAGAACACTTTGTAGTAGACATATGGTAGCCCATCTGGGCCAGGGGACTTGTGAGCCGGGAGATCCTTCACTACCTTCACTATTTCCTCTAATGAGACAGGGGCGTTAAGTGTCGAGTTATGTTCACTGGATAACTTAGGCAAAACTAGGGAGGACATGAAGGCATCGAAACGGGCCTGAGGGAATTGGGTAGGTAGCTCCTCCCTCAAGCAATTATATAATTTCTCATAAAAATTTCCGAATACATCAGTCATAGCTTTAGGGCAGTATGTGGGGGTGCCGTCCGATTGTATCAAGTGATCAGGGATTGAGAGGGAGGGGCGTGGCTTTAGCCTATTAACTAACATTTTATGCGGTTTGTTGGCGAACTCATAAAATTTCTGTCTAGCCCATAACAAGGATTTGGAGATTTTAGTCATGTTAAAAGTCTTAATACGGTTCCGCAGGGATGTCACGACCCTCAACCTTTCCACTGTAGGGGAATCAAGAAGACGAGCCTCCGCAGCCTTAAGTTGAGCTATAAGCTCATCTTTTTGTCTTATAGATTCCCGTTTGAGACGAGAGCTAGCGGATATACATTCTCCCCTGAAAAAGGCCTTGTGGGCTTCCCATAGCGTGGAGACCTCTGCCACTGATCCCACATTGAGATCAAAAAATTCAGATAATTTTTGTTGTAACTGGATTTGCATCAGCGGGTCTTTAATCAGAGACTCGTTGAGACGCCAGTGGCAAGTCCTGGGGGTAGGATCTGACAAAACAACATCTAGTTCAATGGGGGCATGATCTGACCATGTGATCGGGTTAATCTCAGAGGAGACCACGTACGGGAGCAGGGGGGCCGTTACAAAGAAATGGTCCAGCCTAGAATAAAGCTTATGAGGCGGGGAATAAAAGGTGAACCCCCTCTGCACAGGGTGTTTCACTCTCCAGGTATCAAAAAGGTTATAAGACCTGGTCAATTTGCGGAATGATGCAGATAATTTCTGGGCAGCATTACTAGGAGTGTCCCGAAACAAGGCCTGCCTATCTCTATTCGGGGACATGCAGACATTAAAATCTCCCCCTAAAATCATAAAGGGATGGGAAAGTGTTTGGAGTTTCTCAAGAACTTCCGAAAGAAACCCAATTTGGCCTACATTGGGGGCATAAATGTTTACCAAAGTAAGTTGGGTGCCCAGGTGACTACAGTCCAGGAGAACATATCGGCCCTTAGGGTCTAAATGTGAGGAAATAACACGAATCTGGCACGATCTTTTAAAAAGAATTGCTACTCCCGCCTTACCAGAGGGATCAGAAGCCACAAATGCCGTGGGAAATTGTTTGGAAGCAAATTTAAAGGATCCCCCAGGCTTAAAATGAGTCTCCTGCACCATAATCACCCCCGCACCCGAAGATTTAAATTCCCTCAGAGCCTGCCATCTTTTCCCGATGGAATTCAAACCTTTGACATTGCATGAGTAAACCTTTAGAGCCATTGCATATCATTCAACAATACAGCTTTGATTGCATACATTATATCTGAACCAAGAAACATCCATGGTGCAAAAAATACCGCGGTAAGCATGCGCACATTTCGGACAAGAGTAATACAGAACATATTGGATAGCAGTGGAGGGTCAAAAAAAAGACCCAAAAAAGAGATAGAAACAACAAAAACAAAAAAAAAAAAACAATTGAAACAAAAATAACAGTTTAAAACACATTTTTCCAGATAGCCCTGAGGATAAAAAAACCTCAGGGAACCCAGGCCGTAGCCCAGGATTGGGGTGGGGGACGTGTCGACACACGAAGATCGAGGACGAGCGAATCCCCGCCGCACTTGTAGGAGTAGTCCACACCGATTTGCATCAGAAAAGCAGATGAAACACCCGAAGGACAGTTCACCTTGGGGGGCAATGATGTGAGTCAAAAAGGAAAGGGAGAAACAAGGGATGTGGAGAACAGGGCCAGTGTCAATTAGGGGTAATCAACAGAAGGGTCAAATAATGACATCAAGGAGAGTAACATGGAACCGTAGATCCTGATGGACTCAGGATAAGCCTCAGCCTACACCGCGAGGCGGGGGATAAAGGAGGGTCTCTGGAGCCAGCACAGAAGGGGGAATCTTCAAGTTTGAAACCTGGAACGGTCGGCCCTCTGAGGTGTGGAGTACATCTTTCTTGATTTGTGTTGGACAGGGGTCCAGATCTTGGCTGGTGTCATCAAAGGCCTAGGGTTCGGCATAGGGAGTTGAAGGTCCTCCTCAGGGACAGGGGGGAGCCCCAGACTGCGCGTGAATGCGTCACTTTCACAGAGGTCTCTGAGGGAATGTTGGACCCCATCTTTCAGGACAGATAGGCGGAAGGGGAACCCCCAACGGTAGGGGACCTGGTGATTCTGCAAGTGAGTGGTGATAGGACGAAAGCTGCGTCTTTTTGCCAAAGTGATAGGGGAAAGATCATTGAAGATCTGTATTCTGGCCTGTTTAAAGTCAATACGAGATTTGTTGCGGGTCGCCACAGAAAGGGCTTCTTTGCTCTCATAGAAATGAAATCGTACCACAACATCCCTGGGGTTGGATCCTGCAGGGGGTTTAGGGGCCAAGGATCTATGTGCCCTATCCAGACGCCAGTCAATGTCCGGTATATGGGGCGCTAGGGTAACAAATAAGTCTAGTAGGTATGGACGCAGTTCCTTATCAGTGACCGTCTCAGGTATCCCCCTTATCCTAAGGTTCTGGCGCCTTTCTCTGTTCTCCAAGTCTTCCTGCTGTAGTTGGAGTTGAAACAGGGTATGTTTCATGGCCGCGTTATCTTCCTCCAGCACATGAACATATTGGGTCATTTCGTCAAATTTAGTTTCAAGCGTGTCCGTGCGCTCACCCAATTGATCAATCTCCCTCCTGAGCTCTTGAGTAATTTTACCCACCTCTTTGGTGATGTTATGGGTCAAGTTCTGCAGGAGATTCTGCAGTTTATGATCCAAAACGTCCACCGTGACCACGTCCTTGCTGCTTGATGATAGGACATGCTGGGATCCATTCTGCTGGGAACCGGCATCCGCCGTCTGAGTTGTCAGCGCCTCCGGACTGGATTCCACGCGGTCTGACGGGGACCGTTGGGTTAATCAAGGCCGGGGATTGTGGCCTATACAGGAAACGCTCCATGTTACGATCCGTTTTTGTGGGTGGAGGCGGGGCGAAACCTTTGTACCCGGCTTTCTGGTAGCCGATCTTGCCCATAGGGTGTTAGGGGATGTTCGGGTAGGTGCTGGGATCACTCCCAGAGCTATGGCAGCTACAGATGCTATATGGGAGCGGCTTTGTGCGGTGCGGGGACTAGAGCTCCTCCTCTACATGGCCACCATCCTCAGAAGCCGCCGGGATGGGTCACTTTAAGTGCAGTGTAGAGAGTGACCTGACCCCATCTACTCTTCTGGCAGAGAGAGGAGCATCACCACAATCCTCCACCAAGGTAAAGAACGAGTCAGGGGGTCCTGGTGGTGAGGCAGTAGCTGTCATACACTGCTGGAGGCCTCAGGTGTACCAAGATGGCCGCCGGGAACCTACTATGCAGCAGCTCTGTAGCAGCTCTCCATCTAGGGCAGCAGTCTCAGGGGCTCAATAGGACTTAGAGAGGGTGGCAGGACGCGTGACTATTGAGGCCTGTGTCTTCCGAGATTGCGTGGTTGAGGCGCGCTCTCGTGGATCACCACGTTAGGAAAGACCGGGGATTCGGGCCTAACCAGGCCGCACCAGACCGCGGTTGATGTGAGCGCCTCTGGAGCCCGGGGTCCCTGCCGGACAGCACCGGGTAAGTGGGATGGTGGATGGTGAGGGAGGGAAGCGGACCCCTACCTCCAGAAACAGTCCAATTCGGCTCCTTGGTGGGCCCTCAGGCATACAACATGGCGTCGGCCTCCGGAGCGAGTGGTAGAGTATCTCCGGCATCCATCAGCCAAATCCCCCCCAAATGGCTGCACCTGGCTCTGTGGAATCCGGGGCAGAGGATGTAGTTGTGCCCTGGGTGCTAATGTGTGGGTAATCGTCCCGATGGCAGCGGATGACACTTAGTGGACTCGGAGCTCCTCTCCAAGACGTCCGCCGCTGTTCACGCTTGGCCACGCCCCGACATGCCCATTTTTTATCCATTTCCCCTTCCTCTCATCATTACCCCTCCCTTTATTTTAGACTATTTAATCCTGGCAATAAGCCTTATACTCTTGACTTTGAAAAAGCGCCTGGAAACGCGAAACGCGTCGTCAAGACCCCCCTGATCCCCTTATTTATGGGATTTTTACACATCTTTGAAGCTTTTTTAAAAAGAAGATAGACCACATCTTGTCTTTTTCGCTAACAGCTTCCACCATCCTATACTAGGAACATGCCATCTTTGGACTCTCCACCAGAGGGCATCCATGATACCTCAGCTCCACTGGCCTGAACGTGAAGCGATCTGACGGAAGGAGCGTGTGTCCCCGCAGTAGGCTACTGCGCCGTATTTCCGGCTGCAAGACCCGTCGAATGGTGCCGTCGGATAGTACCGTCCCCTTCTCTTTGTGGTGACACTCCGGCAGTGTGGACTGTTTGATGTCAGGTCCTTGTTTAAAGATCTGACGGTGGCTTTCTGTGTACCATCTCTCACCATCTGCCACCAAGGTATTGTCAACGTGTTTTTTCCTCATGATGGCCTGTGCATGGAACCTTTGAGGTTTAACCCCATGAAATGCTGGTGTCTGCTGGTGGAACTTTTTGTGTATATTGCTCACTACTCCACAGCCATGTATATTATCCTATATGGACTGTTTCTTCCTTGTTTTTAGAAGTGGATCTGCAATAAATGGATTCTTTTTCTTTATATTTATATGACTATTTTCTTTTATCCCAATAACACTGGGCTCATATATTTTACAGAATTTTAGGAGCGCGGACTTGTTTTGTGTATGTTATCTGTGTTGGGTACTTCCGGGTACCGTCATTCCCGCTCCACTGAATTGTCTATATGATACCCTATACAGTAATTACTATAGGGTCTGTTTTACCTCACTTACCGGCTTATATCCCTTCTAGCGCCAGTGACCTTTTGTATATATGTTTATTGCATTACATTCACATCCAATAGTCACATTTCTACAATATTAGCCTGACTGTGTCAAGTTTTAGTACTAGCCTGTAGTGGGGTCTTTTCTTTATACTTTAGCTACAAGGATACCTTGGTTAAAACAATCATGAATTTTACCAAACTTGCCCATATCCTTAGCAAGCATACTCTATTATTTTCAGTCCAATCCTTAAACCACCTCTACCTCAGTGGTATATCTAGTATAGATAAATAATATGACATCAAGGTGGATTTTTGATACACCTCACATCTCCACATTTCAAAATGGTTTTCAGTAACAATTCCAAAATTTAGCAAATACTAGTAATGTCCACATTACATACATGGGTGACAATTAGTCAGCTGTTATAATACATGGACAGCAAATAAACAGTAATAAATAGGCATCAGTGACAATATGTGGGCAACAAATGAGCAATCATCTCGCAATTGTGATGGTGAATGGGTAATGACAATAACAGTGACAACTTCAACAATACCCTAAACAGAGTAAGTTGGGCAAAGTCGTATAGTTATTGGGAATAACACTCTGATCACTGAGAAAAATGCCTTTTAACATTGGTGTTCAATGGTGGTTGGCATTCCTCTTCCCACTGACCATCAATGTAAATGTACATTAAACTCTCATTAGCATCGATGGTAGTACTCACCTGTGAGCAACAGGTGAGTAGTCCCCCAACTGCTAGCAACAGGTGAGTAGTCCCCCAAGTGTTAGCAACAGGTGAGTAGTCCCCCAACTGTTAGCAACAGGTGAGTAGTCCCCCAACTGTTAGCAACAGGTGAGTAGTCCCCCAACTGCTATCCTAGCTGCTCTGGCTCTGCTGAATGAAATCTGTGCTGGAACCCGGCAGGCACCATTGGGCAGGATATCACCACTTTTTACAGCGCTCACCGAGACATTTGTCCTTGTGGTCACATTATCCAGTCTGAGCTGTGCTGCTCTGAGCTTATATGATTACAATGCCTATTGGCCCACTGTGCCTGCTAGGGATACCATTGTAAAGTCACCACACCTTCATTTGCAGCCTGCCACACAAACCAAACCTTATTTGTTAAACAGACAAAATACTACAAGGGATGTCTTGCCCAATCTTGTATGCAGCCAAATGGTGGTAACAATAGGTGGGGCTTAAAAGAGAATGTCTAAATTAAACCTGAACCAATGCTGCTATCTGTGAAGCGAGTGTAACGCAGAAAGTTTATGAGTCAAGATTAAGTAACATACAATGTTCAGGGTCAGGATAAAGTACCGTATTTTTCGGACTATAAGACGCACTTTTTTCCTCCAAAAATCTGAAGGAAAATGTCCCTGCGTCTTATGGAACGAATATACATTAGGGCACGCCCCCCGCAGCTGCCGGTCCCGCCCCCCGCGGCCGAACGTCATGGGAAGTAAGTGAGGGGCACAGAAATAAGTTCCTGTGTGTGTAAATCCCATTCACCTGCTCCTCTCCTCCCTCCTCCGTTTGCAGCTCTGTCCTCTTCTCTCTGTCACTGTGTGCAGACAGTGCAGCTGATGGCTCGTGAAGTGTAGCTATCCTACATGGAGAGGATCCAATCAGCACACTGCTCCATCCAACTCCACCTCTAGCAAGCCTGCAGCCTGTCCCGACTGAGCAGCTTCACACATCCCTTCTCTCACCCCTCCCTCCTTGCTTGTGTGTTCTGTCTGTGAAGGAGGGGGGCGGGAAGAGTAAAAAGAAGCAGACAAACACTGCTATACTAATGAATGAGAGCCCCCAGGAGACTGTGAGTGTGTGCACTTCTCACCAACCCCCTCTATTCTCTCTCTCTCTATTCCTAACCCAGCTCAGCATAAAGAACATCTTTTAGAAAATCAGCCTTTGCAGGGATAATGAAGTTGTCTCTCATTTCCAGGAGCACATATTCAGGGACAATCTCTCCTTCCTTCTTTGTGCATGTTTCCAACCTTTTTCAGCAGAGTTCTACCTTGAAATCATTTGAAACAATGCATTTCCCTGTGCTGTACAGAGTTGTACAGAGTACACTGATCAATGACTTGTAATTTCTCTTCCTGCAGGCAGCCAGTGACTACCTTTGCAGCAAAGTGCACTGTGTTTTTAAATAAATTAAATGGCAATTCATTATTCATTAATGGCAATGTTCAGGCTGCATTAATGGCACAGGTCAGGATGCATTTCATGGGCACTGGTAAATATTTTGGTACACCATTGTGGTTCTGAAATTTTTTTTCTTGTTTTTCTCCTCCAAAACCTAGGTGCGTCTTATGGTTAGGTGCATCTTATGGTGTGAAAAATACGGTAATGCATGAAATTCAGGTGTCATAATTAGGTAATGGAGAGAGTTTAGGGGTCAGGATTAAGTAATGCACAGAGTTCAGGGGTCAGGATAAGGTAACATACAGAGCTTGTGTAATAATTCTGAGTGAAAAAATAATAGTGCTATGTTCAGTGAATGAACAATTCTAAATTAGTTTATGAATAAATCACCCTGTGAAGAGTATATCACACATATACAAAAAAAAATCACACATATTCACTCCAAAAACATTGCACACTTGGTGGTCGGTAGTCCGAATGTTATGGAACAAGAATAGTTTGCCGTATAGCCACTCCCAGACTCAAGACTTCTTCAATGGTATTGGCTCCACGGTCTAATAACCTTCCCCTTATACCCCTGCAGTTGGTGATCCCGGACATATAACGTGTTGCGCTTGCGTGCACTCCGCGTCCCCACGACCATAATACATCAGGTATGACCCCGCTTACAGTGACCATGGGGAACATGAGCATTGTAAAATCATTAGTTGTAATCCACCATACTCGTTCATGCTCTAAACCATTACGACCTATCGTGCATACTAAGTAAAAGTACATTAATAATCATAACAATATGGCTTACAAAACAAAAAAATTGCATCACCTAGGAAGCATATTTAAAAAGTGATAATAAATATTATTAAAAATCACTGCAATCATATACTTACAAAAGAGAAAATGCATGCTCATATACATTTCATATACATATGTATGCTGGAAATATAGAGATATTCATGTACTCTCCTTATTGTACACAACAGTACAATGTCAATAAGATTGGACTAAAAGTTGCATGATACAGATCACCTATGTGAAACAATATAAGGCAGGGGTGTCAAACAGGCGGCCCTCCAGCTGTTGCAAAACTACAAGTCCCATGAGGCATTGCAAGGCTAACAGTTACAAGCATGACTCCCACAGGCAGAGGCATGATGGGACTTGTAGTTTCGGAACAGCTGGAGGGCCGCCAGTTTGACACCCCTGATATAAGGCAAATAGGTGAACCGGCTTTCTGCATAAATAAAGTATATAGTAAAATTAAAAGTTACTGATAAAAAAGTTCAAATCGAGCTCGATTTTTAACCCTCTCGGGTGAAGACTCTTTAAGAGAAATATCCATTTTGTTTCTCTTTGTGAGCGTTCTCTAACTCGATTCGAACCCCTCCAAGCTGGAAATATGCAATCAATACCACAAAATTGGAGAACAGACGGGTCCTGATTTTGCTTCTCCTTAAAATGTAGCTATACACTATGATATAATGAATGAATGAATGAAAAACGTATATAGCGCGGCAAATGCGAACTAAACATTTCTTGGTATTGGCCAAATGCTCAGCTATGCATATTCTTAAAAAGACTCTTAGTTTTACCTACATAATACAATCCACATGGGCACCACAATAAATAAACAACAAAGGAAGAGTTGCAAGTAATAAATTGCTCAACTTCAAAGACCCGACCATCTATACCTGTAAAACTCTTCCTACCCCTGTTGTTAACTTTTACTGTACTGCAGCAGATGCACCTGCCGCAGGAAAAAAATCCCTTAAAATCTCTACTGAGGCTCTGTTTTTCTGGTGAATGCAGAATTTTCTGTACCACCTGTTCCCCAAAATTTCGGTGCCCTCCTATAAATAAATCTAGGTCTTTCTGATAAGATTTCAACATATATGTCTGTCCCTGCATAGAATATTCCAATGTTTACGAAAAATTCCCTCTATCTTCTTATTGGTTGTGAAAGTCTGATATAAAACCCAGTTGATGTGAGTTATTATTAGTTACATCCTCCTACTTTTTCAAACACTGTTCCCTAGGTATTAATGCTACCTTGGCAATAGTATTGTTAATTGTCTCCTCTTTATATCCTGTCTGTAGGAATTTGTTCCCTAATAGATTGGCCTGCGTCAAATAGTCAGTAGATGTTGTGCAGTTCCGGTGAATTCTCAGTATCTTTCCCTTGGGAATGTTTTTGATCCAAGCCGGATGATGCCCACTCCCATTTGCCAGATAACTGTTTCTATCAGTGGGTTTAAAATAAGCTTTTGTATTGATCACACTCTCAGTCTTCATAACAGTCAGATCCAAGAAATTGACTTCCTGTTCACTGATAACATGATCCAGTACGATGTTATTAGTGTTGTGGTTTAGTATCCTACAAACGCCTCCACTGATTCCCTTGACCCCTTCCATACAAATAGGAGGTCATCAATGAATCTTCTGTAAAGTTTTACTCCGGCCTGTATTCACTGAAAACATGTCTATCCTCCCATTCTTCCATAAACAGGTTGGCAAGGCTAGGGGCAAACTTAGCGCCCATAGCCAAGCAACCTGCTGGGAGAAAAACTGGTTGTGATACCAGAAATAATTAAGGGCCGTGCAGAAGTCCAGTACCTTGCCCAAAAAACACTTTTGCACATGCGGTATTGTCTACTCAGTGCCCAATTCAGTGCCAATTGGGCGTTGTCATGTTGTATGATGGTATAGAGTAAACTTACATCCGCTTACATCCGCTGTTACTAGAGGTCGTACAGGCTGGTTTTAACTCAACCTCATCCAGCAACCGTAAAAGGTCACCTGATTCCTTAAGATAGGCCCTAGTTGTTTTCACACTTGGTTGAAGAAAGTGATCAAGGTACTCTCCAAGCCTCGCCTTGACTGAACCAATACCATTCACGATAGAATGTGCAGGAAGTTTTCAACATTCTTATGAATCTTCGGTAAAGTGTAGATCACCGGTAGTGTTGCTCACGAATATTCGCATTGCGAATATTCGCTACGAATATTGCATATTCGAGTATTCGCGAATATCTCGAATATCGCGGCGAATATTCGCTATTTCGAATATTCGTATTTTTCAAATTTCGCAATAAATTTCGCAAACAATTCGCAATCAATTTCGCATTCGCGAATTTCGCAATGGCGAAATTTCGCAATAGCGAAATTTCGCAATTTTTTTTTTTTATAAAATATCACGAATATTCGATATTTACGAATATTCGCGACCGCATATGTGAAATTTCGCTTTTTTTTTATTATAAAATATACCGAATATTCGTAAATATCGAATATTCGTGATATTTTATATAAAAAAAAAATAAAAAAATCGCGAAATTTCGCATTAGCGATATTTCGCATTGGCGAAAATTCGCAATTTTTTTTTTTTTTTTTTTAATATCACGAATATTCGATATTAACGAATATTCGCGAATATTCTTCGAAATATTCGCGAAATATCGCGAAATCGAATATGGCGTATTCCGCTCATCACTAATCACCGGTATTCTACACGTAGTTTGGATTAAGGTACTGACTTTCCTTCACGTTCACTGCACCATTTCTAAAACCCTATTTAACCAACAAATTAAGCTGATCCCTGTATGCTTCTGTCAGATCTATTGATAATTTCTTATAAGTTGTCTGATCACTGAGCAGTTCCATTAACTGGTTGTGATAAAAGGACTTCTACAATATCACAACCCCTCCCCCTTTATCCGCCAGTCAGATAATTATTCCCTTTCTAACACACAGAGCTTAGGGGTCAGGAGTAGGTAACATTCAGAGGTCAGGGATCATGATCAAGTAAAAGAAAATGCAGGGGTTAGGATTAAGTAAAGCAGAGTTCAGGGGTCAGGAATAAGTAATGCACAGGTGACCAAACACCAGAATGGTGTATGCACCCTAATAGCTCCAAATCTAAAGTGTTTGATACCCTAAAGAAAAAAAAATGGATTCTGTTTTTTTAAAGCATATTATACAGCACAGTGCTTGTACTGTATAATTTGGTCCCCTGTATCACCTGAAATACTTGGCTGATCCTGCCTGGTTCTGCCTTCCCCCTGTAAACTGACCATGGTTTATCATGGCTTCTGAGCCCTGACACCTTTTTCAGTTTGCGTACCTCTGTCATCCACAGCTCTCTTCTGTCCTCTCCCCCCTCCCTCCCTGCCTGTCAGATTGTAACAGTGCCTGCCCCCCTCCTGCTGCTGAAATTACTTTTAGTGTGTCATATAATCCTCTGTGTTTCCTAATCCAGTGTGTCCCTGTCTCTGTGTGCCCCTGTTTCTAATTAAAAAAAATCACTGCTATAAGCATGCATAATATGTAAAAATAAATACAAATTAAATTCTGATTAACTCCCCAGAGTGACACAGTGTTACTATGGTCACAGTATTTTAAAAAAAAAAGATAAAAAAAGAAAAATATAAAAACAGATGATATTTTTATTTTTTAACATACAGTCACCAGTCACTACTTATATGATGATGCTGTACTACACTGGTGACAGTATGTAAAAAATAAAACAAAAATGTGAAAAAAAAACAATTTATTTTCTTAACTTTCCAAAAAATTGTGACAAAAAAAATTAAAAATAATGGGGCATGCCTCTTACTAAATTAAGACATTAGACTGTTTACTTTCCAAAAAGTTAATTTGGGGGTATTTGTACTGTCCTGGTATTTTCGGGTCTCAGGAAATGGGATTTTAGTACATCAGGATTAAATGATTTTCAGATATATGTCCCATAGTTTGTGGACTATATAACTTTTCTACAGACTAAATAATAAACACTGATTTGGGTTATTTTCACCAATTTTTTTTAGCAGAATAAAGTTTGACCTAAACTTATGAAGAAAGATTATTTATTTGCAAAATGTTATAATAGAAAACAGAAAAAAAAACAAACACTTTTTTTTGCATTTATTTAGCAAAAAAAAAAATCAAAACAGTGATGTTTAAATACCACCAAAGGAAAGCTCTAATCTTGTGAAAAAATTCATATGGGTACAGTGTTGCATGACTGTGCAATTGTCATTCAAAGTGCGACAGAGCTAAAACCTGAATATTGGCCAGGGCAGGAGGGGGGGGGGGTAAAAGTGCCAAACTTAGTTGGAAAGTGGAATCTCTACAAATATGAAAAAAATATGTTTAATTTGGGTCTAAACAATAACATTTCAAACATAAATCAGAGAGTTTAAAATTATTTGCTTCTTTAGAAAGTGTCAGCCTCCATCTCACATTAATAATAAGGAATGAAGACTCTACAATATCAAAATTCACTATATACACAAATTGTCTCTGTTCTTAACATCTAGTTTTCATACAGTTACAGAATAGTTAATTAGCTACAATAATAACGTCAGATCATCATAATAAACCCACAGTTACAGAACAAGGCATTGTTCTGTCTTCTTCACATGGGCTTTCAAATGTAGGGTGTACATTAAACAGCTCATTACCACATTTTAAATAAAGATTTAAAAAAACTCACCAGTCTAAATACTCATAAAATACATCTTTTCAGGCTGTAACAGATTGATTGTAAACCAGTTTGAAGTGTGAAGAATAATAATGAAATGATTGGTACTCACATTTACATTGTTTTTTTGCCAATGTTTGTTCGGTGATTAGAAAAGCCAGCAAGAAGTAGAAGAGTTGCATTTTTCCAATAGTGTAGCTGATCTGATTGCTGATTCCTAAAGTTCACAAATGTTAATTATTAAACTCTAATAAAGGAGCTTAAAAATCCAATTTAGAAAATGTGTAAATTTCTCCTGTGACAAAATACTGTATATTGCCTATTATTTGCTTAGCTTAAAGAACTGGGTACCTGTTGGTGGAAGAAGATGGCTGGCCGTCAGAAAAGTAAAATGTATTAAACAGTTTAAAAAAGCTTGTCATGGGTCACAAATGGTTCGTTCTGGTCACATTGCGAAATGAACTTAGACGCAAATAAGAGAAAGTTCACATTTCTTTCACCTAATTCTGTGTCTCCCTACCATGTTCTGGTTCAAAGCCAACATTTTAATCAGATAGGAAAAAACAAGTACAGTGACTACTAATACATCATCACTCCTTGCTCTCTCTGTGTCTCTCCCTCTCTCTCTATATATACATATAAATATATACAGTAAAACCTTAGTTTGCAAGCATAATTCATTCCAGAAACATGCTTGTAATCCAAAGTACTTGTATATCAAAGCATTTTTTTACAGGGTATAAAAGAGAAGAGAGGCACCTCTAAGTGTAGCAATATGTTGCTAAATGTTCTACCTTCATTAAATGTAACCATATTGCTACACTTAGAGGAGCCTCTCTTCTCTTTTATACTCAGTTGTGACATGACGCTACTTTTATATCAAGACTTTGCTAGTATATCAAGGCAAAATGTATTAAAATATTTTGCTTGTATTGCAAAACGCTCTTAAACCAAGTTGCTCTCAAACCAATGTTTTACTGTATCTATATATATATATATATATATATATAGATACGGTACAGACCAAAAGTTTGGACACACCTTTTCATTCAAAGAGTTTTCTTTATTTTCATGACTATGCATTCTCTTGGTAGTCACCTGAAATGGTCTTCCAACAGTCTTGAAGGAGTTCCCAGAGATGCTTAGCACTTGTTGGCCCTTTTGCCTTCACTCTGCGGTCCAGTTCACCCCAAACCATCTCGATTGGGTTCAGGTCCGGTGACTGTGGAGGCCAGGTCATGTGGCGCAGCACCCCATCACTCTCCTTCTTGGTCAAATAGCCCTTACACAGCATTGTCCTCAGGGGTCAAGTCCTGGGAAAAAAAGTGTGGGAACTCACCCAAGATTCCCCACCCACCTCAAAATAAATTGCATGTGTGTATATATATATATATATATATATATATATATATATATATATATATACACAGTATACTGTATGTATGTTTTATGTACTACTTTTTTAATGAATAAACTGCAATATTTATTATGAAGTGCCAGTTTACGAGTTGAGGACAGATCTAAAATTAACATGCATTAAACAAATAAATATAGCACAGATGTAACAACAAAAATTATTTTATCTGTATGCTATACTAACAATAAAACACACCACACTGTGTGATAATGGTTCCTTCGCAGGGAATTTCTAAAACAAGTTGCAACAACTGGGACTCCTTTTGCACTATATTTCTATGCAGGCTCCAATGTGTGGGGCCCCTGCTACCCCAATGCGTCCGCACACATGTGTTGGTCTGTGCAGAAGAGTAAGGTTGGCAGTGCTGAGTATGCCGGCCTGGGGCCCCTCTCGGGCTGCCTGTATTGATTGTGCAAAGTGGGGCCCAGGCCCTGGGCTGCTCACTCCTCAGTGCCCATCAAGTGCAGCCTGATTAGTGCCCATCAATGCAACCTTGCCTGTGCCCATCAAATGCAGCATGATCAGTGCCCATTATTGCAGCCTTACCAGTGCCCATAGAATTCAGCATGATCAGTGCCCATCAAATGCGGCCTGATCAGTGCCCATCAAATGCAGCCTTACCGCCTTACCAGTGCCCATCAAATGCAGCTTGATCAGTGCCCATCAAATGCAGCCTTGCCAGTGCCCATCAATACAGCCTTACCAGTGCCCATCAAATGCAACCTGATCAGTGCCCATCAAATGCAGCCTGATCAGTGCCCATCAAATGCAGCCTTACCGCCTTACCAGTGCCCATCAAATGCAGCTTGATTAGTGCCCATCAATGCAGCCTTGCCAGTGCCCATCAAATGCAACCTGATCAGCGCCCATCAAATGCAGCCTAGCCAGTGCCCATCAAAGGCAGCCTAGCCAGTGACCACAAAATATGGACTTACAAGTGCCCATCAATGCAGTCGTACCAGTGCCCATCAATGCAGTCTTACCAGTGCCTATCAAATGCAGCCTTGCCAGTGTCCATCAAATGCAGCCCGATCAGTGTGCAGCAATGCAGCCTGATCTGTGTCTAGCAATGAAGCCTGGCATGTGTCTGAATCTGGGATTTGAATATCTCAGCGTGACCCCGTCCTCCCCTCCCTCCCCTCCCTCAGTCCGCCTCCTCCTCCTCCAGCGGCCGCTGTAACAAAGTCCCGTCTCCTATAATTTACATCACACTGATTCAATTGGCCATTGGATCAGTGTTCCCCCTATCACTAGAGCTGGGACTTTGTAACAGCGGCCTCTGGAGAAGGAGGAATAGGAGGAACGAGGTAGGGGAGGTCGGTGCACCTTGACAATGAGAACGGCGTTCCTGCTGTGGAAAAAGTACAGGAACGTCATTCCAATGCGTTTCCGCAGGATTTGAGCCCTGGGTGTTCACACCCATGTGATTCAATTCCCGTCCAAATTTGCAGATCGCACTGCGATATGTGAACTGATTTGGGGGTGCCATTAAGTTTTAATTGGTACTCCCAGCAGTTCACATGGGGCAGTGTGAACTGCCGGCAGGAGACATGCGATGTGGGAACCCGCAGTGGATTTGCAGGGTTCCCGCTGAGAAGATATGAATATATACCTATGTCAATATCTGTATATCCCTGTATATTCATGTATTGATATATCTTCTCGATGTAGAGTTCCCCTAGTATGAAGATGTTTTTCTACTAAAATGATTAAATGTTTCTGAATTCTTTGTATGTTGCAACCTGTTGCCTTGTTTTTCCCCTGGTTCCCATGAACTGGTCAGTCAATATTTTTATATGAATTCTCGGAAAAGATTGTTTTGTTGGAATGTCCCTTCACTTATAATTGCTTGATAAACATTCCCAGCATGTAATCTATCTTTTTGTCGCTTGTTGTCAAAACAACACTTCACTTAACGCCTTAGTAAGGTCATGATGGCCAGATGTGAAGTTATCAAAATAATAAATAATGACATGTATACGTGTATTGTGCAAGATTGTGTAATCTGAAATTTGGGCTTGTGCCCTCCATAGACTTTCATGTTAGCCTTTTCCTATAAAAGCCTGTAACATTTTGTAATCCGTATCACTATCCTTATGCAAGGGGTGATCATCTGTACTACATTGTATTCTGAAGTAAACATACATCTAAGACGAATGCAACTTGTCTGTCGTTGGTGTCCTACGTGAAGAGACTAACTTATCAATTGGTGACCCCGAATCGTGTCTTCTTGATCGCGGCTCCTTCTCCGGCTGTCAGACCGTCACGGGAGGGACAGCTCCACAGAGGCCTCAGGTGAGAAAACTTTTTCTCATATAAAAACTGTCTTTTCTGTGCGGTTCTGAGGTGCCGGGTGGGGAGTGCGCTCACAGAAGGTAACGCGTTTTTCTTTTGAAAACTTTTAAAATGCATTCAGTCTATGTATGGTTACTTAGAATGAAATATGGTACCATTTAAAAATGTGCATGCTAATAGAAATTAACATATGTATGTAACCTTTCTTCTTACCCCCTGGAATGACAATATACATAGACAAATTTTATGTTACAAGGGATGAATAAATGCTGGTACCACAATTTTCTATGTGAGTATAGAAGTTGCGGATGTTGAATTTTTTGTGTGAAAGGTTTTTGAACGTTTGTGGTCCTAAGGCGGATAGGTTTCCCCTCAGCGGATAGCCACAAACGGGTGATTGACCTGCTGTATGTTCTTTGGATTAGGAAGCCTAGTCAGGGACTAGCCTATTTCCACTCAGCAAGGAGACGTCCTTCTGAGAATAGAACAAGATAGACAGTATAAAGTACTGAAATAGGCTGCTGGTACACAGCCGTGTTGATAGAATTAGGAGCTTAACATCCCGGAGTTCCGAAACGATATTGTCATTTCCCGAGGGGTAAAGAGAAAAATCATGGGGAATGTATTTGACAAAAATGTTTTGCCTGTCATGAATAGCCTTCGGCTGACTAAAGATAGAGCCAAAAGGTTGTTGAAGATAGCAAAAGCTACAGGATTAAGTGTCGCTAAATTAACTCCGAGTGCCCCAATCATCAAAATGATGGTGAGTGGGGACCCGGATGCCCTTAAACATCATGTTAAGTGGTGTAAGATTACTAAAAAGGAGTACAGAGATGACTAAATGGTGGCCACCTGAAGGGTCTCTTAGTACTCCTAATATTGACGCATTATTCAATTTGCTTTTTAAAATCTCTGACTGTGGGGGGATTGAGTGTTTGGTAGCTTGGGAAGAGGCATCTAAAAAGAACACTCAACCCCCACCTTATAAAATGTGTTCGGAAAAGGCTGCCCTTCCTTTTGATGATGATGATGAGGAGCTGCCCAACACCTGGGCTTCCCCTTATGGTCTAATCAGAAGGGAACTAGCTCTAGCATTAGCCCCGCGCTTGGAGCCAGCTCCTGCTGTAAGTAGGGAGCGGGCTGAAGCTCGATAGGGAGGGGATGAGATGATCACTCTGCCCAGCACAGTTGCGCATAAACAAATCACTGATCTATTAGATAGATCAGCAATAGAAGGAGGGATGGGGCGGAGACGTAGCATAGGTATGCCCCCTGATATCAGAGTGCTTCTGAGACCAGGGGCGAAGTTGTCATATGACCCGCAAGGGAAAGCTTGGCAGTATGTAGACCCAACTGAAACGGAACCCGCAAAATTTATACGGGTACCCGAACTAGATGGGTTATACCTTGAAGGGACAGAAGAGTCAGGTATAAGATCAGTTTTAGCACCCCCATCTACTCCGATTATGACAAGGCATAAAGCGAAAGAACAAGGGATTAAAATGATAGATGCCTTTCATACCCCAGAGATTAAACAACGGAGAAGACAATACATTAAGTCTGCTCTAAATAATATTTCACCCGGCAGCCCCATAACCCAGCTGCCTCTGAGAGAGGTAGCACTGCCAGGTGAAATGGTAGGAGATAACTATGTCCCAAACATAGCGAAAGTCTATGTTCCATGGAAACCGAATGAAATAAGGGCTATAGTCAGCGAACTACCCGATATTGAGAAATGCCCTAAGAAATGGTTAAAAAGACTGATGTGGATGGAAAAGACGACTCTAACTTAGGGTTAGTTCCCTTTCCTACCCCATTGTATCTAGGCCCAAACACCGAAGATACTGATATTGAATCGCATGATAGAGAGATTAAGCCATTGTTTTCAATACCGTGGGTGAATAGATGCTGCATAAAGAAAGCGTTCAGTTTCATCATTGATTTAGCAGACCTGATTGACAATGTTACTGCTTTATATGATCGAAACTTTATAACTATGGCCACGGAATTGAAAATGATAAAGAAAGTAGTGTTGAGCAGAATACGCCATATTCGCTTTCGCAATATTTCGCGAATATATAGGAGAATATTCGAGAAATATTCGTAAATTTCGAATATTCGTGATATTTCATCCAAAAAAAAAATTGCGAAATTTCGCTAACGCGAAATTTCGCAAATGCGAAATTCAGTGCGAAATTCTCGACCGCGCATGCGCGCGGACAACACACGGTCGCGAAAACGGCGATCATTTCCTGGATTCTTTGCCAGTGTATATTCGGATTGCTATTTAGTGCTGCCCTGCGAATCTACTGCTGCCCTGCGAAGCGAAGATGGTGGGGAGTAACTTTTCATCCAGTGAGGAAAAACTGCTGATTACTGTAAGTAATTTCACCACTTGTTATTTCATTATCTTTAACTGCATTTTAGACTAGTTAAAAAGTTAGGATGCAAGATCAGATATTAGTATTTCCCAAACAGTGTGTCTCCAGCGGTTGCAAAACTACAACTCCCAGCATGCCCAGGGTTGCCACCTTTTGTTCATTTCAAACCCGAACACTTCAGCGTCGCACAGCAATTTTTTGTCTTAGTTTGCATAGATGTCGCTATTAAATAACATTTCTAACCATATGAAATTAATCACAAAAGTTCCTCTTTACATCAGAGTCCACAGACTTCCCCTTTTACATCAGAGTCCACAGACTTCCCCTTTTACATTAGAGTTCACAGAGTTCTCCCTTTACATCAGTGTCCACAGAGTTCTCCCTTTACATCAGAGTCCTCAGAGTTCTCCCTTTACATCAGTGTCCACATAGTTCTCCCTTTACATCAGAGTCCACATAGTTCTCCCTTTGCATCAGTGTCCACAGAGTTCTCCCTTTACATCAGTGTCCACAGAGTTCTCCCTTTACATCAGAGTCCACAGAGTTCTCCCTTTACATCAGAGTCCACAGAGTTCTCCCTTTACATCAGAGTCCACAGACTTCCCCTTTTACATCAGGATCCACAGACTTCCACTTTTAGATCAGTGTCCACAGAGTTCTCCCTTTACATCAGAGTCCACAGAGTTCTCCCTTTACATCAGAGTCCACAGAGTTCTCCCTTTACATCAGAGTCCACAGAGTTCTCCCTTTACATCAGTGTCCACAGAGTTCTCCCTTTACATCAGTGTTCACAGAGTTCTCCCTTTACATCAGAGTCCACACAGTTCTCCCTTTACATCAGAGTCCACAGAGTTCTACCTTTTACATTAGAGTCCACAGAGTTCTACCTTTTACATTAGAGTCCACAGAGTTCCCCTTTTACATTAGAGTCCACAGAGTTCCCATTTTACATTAGAGTCCACAGAGTTCTCCCTTAACATTAGAGTCCACTGAGTTCCCCTTTTAAATTAGAGTCCACTGAGTTCCCCTTTTACATTAGAGTCCACAGAGTTCTCCCTTAACATCAGAGTCCACAGAGTTCTCCCTTAACATCACAGTCCACAGAGTTCTACCTTAACATCAGAGTCCACAGAGTTTTCCCTTTACATCAGAGTCCACAGAGTTCTACCTTTTACATTAGAGTCCACAGAGTTCCCCTTTTACATTAGAGTCCACAGAGTTCTCCCTTAACATCAGAGTCCACAGAGTTCTCCCTTAACATCACAGTCCACAGAGTTCTACCTTAACATCAGAGTCCACAGAGTTTTCCCTTTACATCAGAGTCCACAGAGTTCTCCCTTTTACATCAGAGTCCACAGAGTTCTCCCCCTTTTCATCAAAAAGTGAAAAGAAACAAACATATTATTTTTCATATGTAAAGATAGGGATTAAAAAAAATAATCTATTGTACAGGGCCAGTGTAAGGGTCAAAAAATAATTATAGTGGTCAGATGAATAGCAACTCATTTCTCCCCTATACGTCTATCCTGTGATGTTACTCATATATACATAATTATGCAAATGATAATGGCTGCTATATTTATTCCAAAAAGCTGGTGACCAAAATGGCAACATATAAAATCTGTCATGTTACCACTGTCAGTGATTAATAAGGCGAGAATGCTTCCAATTATTGAATACCATACATTTACGTCATATATCCATAAGGGTTTAAACAAAAGTATTATAATATACTTTGTTCTTCATCTTGCAGAGGTTCCTGCAACATGGTTACGACCTAATGAGGTGCCAGCAGGATAAACAAAAAATCGTCCAGTCCGTATTGGAGGAATTACATGAGTTTCATGGCGGGTCACATGACCACATGGCCATTCTCAAAAAATGGTCAGACTTGAAGAGGCGCCACATGGACCGGGTCACACAGATCCGCGATGAATTTCATCCAGGTAAGTTATTGGTGACAGTCATGTAAGGTGATATGTAATTAACCTTAGGGCAGATGTTGTTAACCCAGACGCCATGTTGTGGTAACATATATCACCACCGAAGGTATTCATAGTACTGTTGAAAAAATACATTATTCCATCAAGTTAAACCATGGAATTAAAGTGGTGGTGTGGTGGGTTTCAAGGGGAAAGGGTGGTATTTTATAACTCAATTACCACTAAATTCCTGTGCTAGGCGTGGGGTTAACATAGTAATCACGTGTACTCCATCAGGCCCTTTTTTTAACATGAGATCTTCAGAATAATACAAAGGAAACACAAACAGCTAATTTTACCATGGTGGCAGCCCAGCTCACACTCAGTCCCCTGTAGTGCCAGCAAGACCCTTTAGTATAACATTATCCCATTGGTTAACTGTCTATATAAATAAATGTGTATTCATATACAATACAGCAGAGTACACAGAATTTGCATATGTTATTAGAAATCATTTTTACATATATAAACATTGTGTTATTATAGGATCTCCTCTACCATCTGTGCGCCCCAAGCGCACAAGGCGACAGGCCGCAGAGGAGGAGGAGAAGGAAGAAGAGGAGGATGAAGAGGAGGATGCAGAGGAGGAGAGGGATAAGGAGCAGCCAGGGCCCTCCGACTTACCACCCCCAGCTCCTGAGGAGCTGCAACTTCCCCCCACCCAACCTCCTGGTGAATGCCATGATGCAGAAGAGGAGCAGGAGGATGACACAGCGCCTGTGATGACCATCAGTCAGGAGGGTAAATATGTGCACAACGATTAATGACATTTCAACAATAAGATGTAGATATAAAAAAGTACAGTATTTAATCCTAATTTATTTTTTCTTATATCCTAACAGTTTTGAAAGAGATTCAGGAGAAATCCCATGTCATGGAGAGGACCAATCAAAAAGTCCTGTCCAATCGGCGCAAAATAAAAAAATTGGACCTCGAGAATGAACAGCTGTTACAACAGCAGAGAAAAAATTTCAAGGAGCTGGCTGAGATTTACAAGCGCTTGAAAAAATCCATGTAAATATTTATATTTTTGGTTATTAAACCTGTTATTCTTTTCAAATGTTTCCTTTCTTATTGAGATTGTTAGGTCTTTCAACACATCTAACTTCACATCTAACACATCAACATCAACACATCTAACTTCATAATAACCTAAAAACATTTCATACTATTATTTTATTTAACACAAATCTAATAAAAAACAAAATACACGGACACAGACACTACTAACACAAACTAAACTGTTGAAAAATTACTATAACAAAAGCTACAATATATACATATATACATATATATATATATATATATATATATATCTATATATCTATAGATATAGATATAGAGAGAGAGCGAGAAAGAGAAAGAGAGTGCTGATTTGCTCTTGCAGATAGGCTAAAAGTTGCAGTAAAAAGGCCACAAACCAGGGTTTAACATAACGTTCAGTCATTTAGTCACACTTGCTGTTTGTTACGATCCGGTCTGGTAGCTTTTAGCGGAGGCTGTTTGTGGATCCGCTGTGACAGAGAGGTCATGAAGCATTACTCAGCATGAAGGCAGCAGCAGTAGTATTCAAATATAAATTAATTATCACACACACAACATTTACAAGCAGTAGTGGTAATAGTACTAGATAGCATCTAAACACTTGGGCAAGACTTGACAGCAGCAGTAGTGGTAATAGTAGTATATAGTGGCAAATAACTTGTGACATAGGTGTCTGAGCACTGGCAGCAGCAGTATAGTAGTAACAGTACACAATAAAGTGTTGTATCACTTGTGGAAGAGGTGGCAGCAGCACAGCAGCAGCATTTGAAATTGTAGCATATAGTGTCAAAGAACTTGTCACATAGGTATCTGAGCACTGGCAGCAGCAGTATAGTAGTAACAGTACACAATAAAGTGTTGTATCACTTGTGGAAGAGGTGGCAGCAGCACAGCAGCAGCATTGGTAATTGTAGCATATAGTGCCAAAGAACTTGTCACATAGGTATCTGAGCACTGGCAGCAGCAGTATAGTAGTAACAGTACACAATAAAGTGTTGTATCACTTGTGGAAGAGGTGGCAGCAGCACAGCAGCAGCATTTAAAATTGTAGCATATAGTGTCAAAGAACTTGTCACATAGGTATCTGAGCACTGGCAGCAGCAGTATAGTAGTAACAGTACACAATAAAGTGTTGTATCACTTGTGGAAGAGGTGGCAGCAGCACAGCAGCAGCATTTGAAATTGTAGCATATAGTGTCAAAGAACTTGTCACATAGGTATCTGAGCACTGGCAGCAGCAGTATAGTAGTAACAGTACACAATAAAGTGTTGTATCACTTGTGGAAGAGGTGGCAGCAGCACAGCAGCAGCATTGGTAATTGTAGCATATAGTGCCAAAGAACTTGTCACATAGGTATCTGAGCACTGGCAGCAGCAGTATAGTAGTAACAGTACACAATAAAGTGTTGTATCACTTGTGGAAGAGGTGGCAGCAGCACAGCAGCAGCATTGGTAATTGTAGCATATAGTGCCAAAGAACTTGTCACATAGGTATCTGAGCACTGGCAGCAGCAGTATAGTAGTAACAGTACACAATAAAGTGTTGTATCACTTGTGGAAGAGGTGGCAGCAGCACAGCAGCAGCATTTAAAATTGTAGCATATAGTGTCAAAGAACTTGTCACATAGGTATCTGAGCACTGGCAGCAGCAGTATAGTAGTAACAGTACACAATAAAGTGTTGTATCACTTGTGGAAGAGGTGGCAGCAGCACAGCAGCAGCATTTGAAATTGTAGCATATAGTGTCAAAGAACTTGTCACATAGGTATCTGAGCACTGGCAGCAGCAGTATAGTAGTAACAGTACACAATAAAGTGTTGTATCACTTGTGGAAGAGGTGGCAGCAGCACAGCAGCAGCATTGGTAATTGTAGCATATAGTGCCAAAGAACTTGTCACATAGGTATCTGAGCACTGGCAGCAGCAGTATAGTAGTAACAGTACACAATAAAGTGTTGTATCACTTGTGGAAGAGGTGGCAGCAGCACAGCAGCAGCATTTAAAATTGTAGCATATAGTGTCAAAGAACTTGTCACATAGGTATCTGAGCACTGGCAGCAGCAGTATAGTAGTAACAGTACACAATAAAGTGTTGTATCACTTGTGGAAGAGGTGGCAGCAGCACAGCAGCAGCATTTGAAATTGTAGCATATAGTGTCAAAGAACTTGTCACATAGGTATCTGAGCACTGGCAGCAGCAGTATAGTAGTAACAGTACACAATAAAGTGTTGTATCACTTGTGGAAGAGGTGGCAGCAGCACAGCAGCAGCATTGGTAATTCTAGCATATAGTGCCAAAGAACTTGTCACATAGGTATCTGAGCACTGGCAGCAGCAGTATAGTAGTAACAGTACACAATAAAGTGTTGTATCACTTGTGGAAGAGGTGGCAGCAGCACAGCAGCAGCATTTAAAATTGTAGCATATAGTGTCAAAGAACTTGTCACATAGGTATCTGAGCACTGGCAGCAGCAGTATAGTAGTAACAGTACACAATAAAGTGTTGTATCACTTGTGGAAGAGGTGGCAGCAGCACAGCAGCAGCATTTGAAATTGTAGCATATAGTGTCAAAGAACTTGTCACATAGGTATCTGAGCACTGGCAGCAGCAGTATAGTAGTAACAGTACACAATAAAGTGTTGTATCACTTGTGGAAGAGGTGGCAGCAGCACAGCAGCAGCATTGGTAATTCTAGCATATAGTGCCAAAGAACTTGTCACATAGGTATCTGAGCACTGGCAGCAGCAGTATAGTAGTAACAGTACACAATAAAGTGTTGTATCACTTGTGGAAGAGGTGGCAGCAGCACAGCAGCAGCATTTAAAATTGTAGCATATAGTGTCAAAGAACTTGTCACATAGGTATCTGAGCACTGGCAGCAGCAGTATAGTAGTAACAGTACACAATAAAGTGTTGTATCACTTGTGGAAGAGGTGGCAGCAGCACAGCAGCAGCATTTGAAATTGTAGCATATAGTGTCAAAGAACTTGTCACATAGGTATCTGAGCACTGGCAGCAGCAGTATAGTAGTAACAGTACACAATAAAGTGTTGTATCACTTGTGGAAGAGGTGGCAGCAGCACAGCAGCAGCATTGGTAATTCTAGCATATAGTGCCAAAGAACTTGTCACATAGGTATCTGAGCACTGGCAGCAGCAGTATAGTAGTAACAGTACACAATAAAGTGTTGTATCACTTGTGGAAGAGGTGGCAGCAGCACAGCAGCAGCATTTAAAATTGTAGCATATAGTGTCAAAGAACTTGTCACATAGGTATCTGAGCACTGGCAGCAGCAGTATAGTAGTAACAGTACACAATAAAGTGTTGTATCACTTGTGGAAGAGGTGGCAGCAGCACAGCAGCAGCATTTAAAATTGTAGCATATAGTGTCAAAGAACTTGTCACATAGGTATCTGAGCACTGGCAGCAGCAGTATAGTAGTAACAGTACACAATAAAGTGTTGTATCACTTGTGGAAGAGGTGGCAGCAGCACAGCAGCAGCATTGGTAATTGTAGCATATAGTGCCAAAGAACTTGGCACATAGGTAAGTGAGCACTGGCAGCAGCAGCAGCAGCAGCATAGTTGTACCAGTACACAATTAAGTGTTTTTTTCACTCGTGGTCGTGGAAGAGGTGGCAGCAGCACAGCAGCAACAGCATTGATAATTGTAGCATATAGTGCCAAAGAACTTGACACATAGGTATATGAGCAATGGCGGCAGCATCAGCAGTATAGTAGTAGTAACAGTACACAATTAAGTGTTTTTTTCACTCGTGGTCGAGGAAGAGGTGGCAGCAGCATAGGAGCAGCAGCATTGGTAATTGTAGCATATAGTGCAAAACAACTTGACACATAGGTAAGTGAGCACTGGCAGCATCAGCAGTATAGTAGTAGTACCAGTACACAATATAGTGTTTTTTTCACTCGTGGTCGTGGAAGAGGTGGCAGCAGCATAGGAGCAGCAGCATTGATATTTGTAGCATATAGTGGCAAAGAACTTGTCACATAGGTAAGTGAGCACTGGCAGCATCAGCAGTATAGTAGTAGTAACAGTACACAATTAAGTGTTTCTTTCACTCGTGGTCGTGGAAGAGGTGGCAGCAGCATAGGAGCAGCAGCATTGATATATGTAGCATATAGTGGCAAAGAACTTGTCACATAGGTAAGTGAGCATTGGCAGCATCAGCAGTATAGTAGTAGTAACAGTACACAATTAAGTGTTTCTTTCACTCGTGGTCGTGGAAGAGGTGGCAGCAGCATAGGAGCAGCAGCATTGATATTTGTAGCATATAGTGGCAAAGAACTTGTCACATAGGTAAGTGAGCACTGGCAGCATCAGCAGTGTAGTAGTACCAGTACACAACTAAGTGTTTTTTTCACTCGTGGTCGTGGAAGAGGTGGCAACAGCATAGGAGCAGCAGCATTGATAATTGTAGCATATAGTGCCAAAGAACTTGACACATAAGTATCTGAGCACTGGCAGAAGCAGCAGCATAGTAGTACCAGTACACAACTAAGTGTTTTTTTCACTCGTGGTCGTGGAAGAGGTGGCAGCAGCATAGGAGCAGCAGCATTGATAATTGTAGCATATAGTGCCAAAGAACTTGACACATAAGTATCTGAGCACTGGCAGAAGCAGCAGCATAGTAGTACCAGTACACAACTAAGTGTTTTTTTCACTCGTGGTCGTGGAAGAGGTGGCAGCAGCATAGGAGCAGCAGCATTGATAATTGTAGCATATAGTGCCAAAGAACTTGACACATAAGTATCTGAGCACTGGCAGAAGCAGCAGCATAGTAGTACCAGTACACAATTAAGTGTTTTTTTCACTCGAGGTCGTGGAAGAGGTGGCAGCAGGATAGCAGCAGCGTTGATAATTGTAGCATATAGTGCCAAAGAACTTGTCACATAGGTAAGTGAGCACTGGCAGCAGCAGCAGTGTAGTAGTACCAGTACACAATAAAGTGTTTTTTTCACTCGTGGTCGTGGAAGAGGTGGCAGCAGGATAGCAGCAGCGTTGATAATTGTAGCATATAGTGCCAAATAACTTGTCACATAGGTAAGTGAGCACTGGCAGCAGCAGCAGTGTAGTAGTACCAGTACACAATAAAGTTTTTTTTTCACTCGTGGTCGTGGAAGAGGTGGCAGCAGCATAGGAGCAGCAGCATTGATAATTGTAGCATATAGTGCCAAAGAACTTGACACATAAGTATCTGAGCACTGGCAGAAGCAGCAGCATAGTAGTACCAGTACACAACTAAGTGTTTTTTTCACTCGTGGTCGTGGAAGAGGTGGCAGCAGCATAGGAGCAGCAGCATTGATAATTGTAGCATATAGTGCCAAAGAACTTGACACATAAGTATCTGAGCACTGGCAGAAGCAGCAGCATAGTAGTACCAGTACACAACTAAGTGTTTTTTTCACTCGTGGTCGTGGAAGAGGTGGCAGCAGCATAGGGGCAGCAGCATTGATAATTGTAGCATATAGTGCCGAAGAACTTGACACATAAGTATCTGAGCACTGGCAGCAGCAGCAGCATAGTAGTACCAGTACACAATTAAGTGTTTTTTTTCACTCGTGGTCGTGGAAGAGGTGGCAGCAGCACCAGCAGTAGTAAGAAAGTGGCAAATCTCACAGACAAAAGGTGACAGCACCAGTATGAGTAATATATCGGTACATAATCACTCAGCCTTTTGGCATTAGCAGTAGGAGCCCATATAGTGCCAAAATTACAAAAGCTTGAAATTGCATTAGCATGGTGATTACATTTGAAAAGCAGAATGACACAGGCCTTAAGTAGCTGTGGCACCGGGTGGAGTTTTTGGGTTGTGTTTTGCACGCCACAGGCTTTTCAAAAAAACAAAAAAAATATCCACCTTCTTCCCAGCAGCAGCATAAGGAAAGGGAGATGCACTGTGATGTAAGGGAGAGGGGGAACTCCACTTCTGATGGTGGGGTAGGATGGTGGGGTGGCCTTTGACATCGAATGTAAGGGGAGGGGATGCGCTGGACATATAATATTACAGATATAACCGGCCCTTTTGAGGGCAACCATAATGCTGATGCGGACCACGATGAAATTGAGTTTGACACCCCTGGTATAAAGAGATAGGAGAGGTATTGGTAACTGACAAGGGACCATTCAGCGTCCTGAACCGACGGCGGGTGCCAGAAAGTCACCGCCGATCCAGGACTCATTCATTTTGATGAATGTGAGTCTGTCCACGGAGTCTGTGGACAGACGGGTCCTCTTGTCCGTGACCACCCCACCTGCCGCGCTGAATGTCCGCTCAGATAGTACGCTGGAGGGGGGGCAAGACAATAAGTCCAGCGCATACTGAGCGAGCTCGCGGCAGGTGTCCAATCTGGCAACCCAGTACTCCATGGGGTCGTCGGTGCTCATACTGTCAGAAGCACTGACGGACCCCATGTAGTCTGCCACCATGTGGGCCAGCCGCTGGTGGTGATGGCTGCTGCTGCTGCTGCTGCTGGTACTGGGTCGCTCAGTTTGCATGAACATCCTCATCTCACCCATTAGGTCCCCTGCTCGGCTGCTGATGTTGCTGCTGGGTGCAGCCACCTGCTGGGTGAGATGAGGGGGGACAACTGGAGGCCGGGGAGTTGCCTGCTCCAAACGGCTGACTAGGCATGCCTGCAGTTCCTCCATCCGGGGCTGCCTCCGTCTGGCTGGGAGGAACTGCTCCAGTTTCCCCTTAAATCTGGGATCTACAAGGGTGGCCAGCCAAAACTCGTCCCTCTCCTTGATGGCTTTAACCCGGGGGTCCCTCCTGAGGCATCTCAGCATGTGGGCAGCCATGGGGAAGAGCACAGCCCGCTGTGACTCCTCATGGCTGCCTGGGTCCATGACGTCCGCTTCCTCGTCATGGAGGCGCTGCTGTTCGCGGTCAGTCATGCCAAACCCCCGGACTATCGGTGCCCCCAACACCGGCTCTCCCTCCTGACCAGGCCCTGACTCCAGGACGCCACCAGTCACCTCCTGATCATCAGCATGATCCTCCTCCTCCTCCTCGTCCTGGGCCTGGTCTTGGTGGAGCAGTGTTGCCTCCTCCTGCTCCACCAAGGCACTCTCCCCAGCTCCGAGCAGGCGATCTAGTGCCCTGTCCAGCAGGAACACTATAGGGAGCACGTCGTTGAGGCCGACATGCTCCCTGCTCACCATCTTGGTCGCCTGCTCAAAAGGGGCCAACACATGGCAGACCTGGTGTATCTGCCCCCACTCCAGACTGGTGATGTACGGGAGTGTGTGTTGTGATGGCCCGCCAGTGCCTTGCTCCAGCAGGTACTCCTTCACCGCCCTTCGCTGCTCCCACAACCTCTCCAGCATGTAGAGGCTGGAGTTCCACCGCGTCACACTGTCCACAATCAGCCTGTGAAGGGGCAGGCTGTTGTCCCGCTGCAACTTTGACAGGGACGCGGTAGCGGTTGGGGAGCGCCTGAAGTGGCTGGCAATCCTGCGTACCCTTAGCACAATGTCACTCAACCCGGGATAGGTGCGCAGGAACTTCTGCACCACTAGGTTGAGGACATGTGCCAGACAGGGCACGTGTGTCAGACTGCAAGCCTGGAGGGCGGAGAGGAGGTTGCTGCCATTGTCACAGACAACCAGACCTGCTTGGAGCCTTCGGGGTGTCAGCCACTTCTGGACCTGAGCCTGAAGTGCGCTCAGCACTTCTCGTCCAGTGTGTCTCCGTTCCCCTAAACTAACAAGCTGGAGCACGGCCTGACAGCGCACGTGCCCCACACTTGAATAGCTACGGGGGCGCTTGCTGGGAGGCTCAGCAGCTGCGGAGACAGTGGCTTGAGGGAGACCAGCACTTCTCCCCTGGACACCCCGGGGCGGCACCACAAAATCAGATGCCGCCAATCCCTCCCCGGCGCCTCGGAGGGAAACCCAATGGGCCGTGAAGCTTATGTAGCGCCCCTGCCCATGCCTGCTGGTCCAGCCATCCATTGTCAGATGCACCCTGTTGCTGACAGCATGATCCAGCGACAGGGTTACATTCTGCACAATGTGCTGGTGTAGGGCAGGGACACCAGTCCTGGCAAAGAAATGGCGGCTGGGGACACGCCATTGGGGTTGGGCCTGCTCCAACATCTGCCTGAAGGGGTTGCAGTCCACTATGTTAAAGGGAAGCAGATGTTGGGCAATAACCCTTGCCAGGAGCCCATTGAGGGAACGCACACGTCGGTCTGAAGGGGGGAAGGGAGTGTTGCGTTCAAAGGCGTCAGAAAGAGACGCCTGGCGCCGGACGGCAGTGCGGGACACCGAAGAGGAGGGTGATGATGTGGAGGTCTGGCTGTCGGTAGCAGTACCTCTACTAGAGGGAGCGGGGGGGCATGACCTGCTGGTAGCCGATGAAGCTGTGGCAGGGGCTGCTGTACCCTGCACACTTGTGGTGGTGGCGCTGCTACCACCAGCACGCTTCATCTGGTCATGCTCCTGCCAGTGATTAATCCGCAGGTGCTGGTTGAGTGCCGTGGTACCCACCCGAGCCAAACACTTCCCTCTCTTCACCTTGGCACGACAGAGCTGGCAGATGGCTACTGTCGGGTTATCTGCTACCAAGGTGAAGTAGGCCCAGAGAGGTGACTTCAGCGTCGCCCTCCTGTCAGATGGGGTGACGCTGACTTCCACCTGCTGGGACTCGGTGCGCACAGGTGGAGCTGCCTGCTGCTGCTGCTGCTGCTGCTGCTGCTGACACCTCCTGCTGCCATCACCAGTTGAGACCCTGACGTTGGTCTCCCTGGTGACCTGGCGCACCGTTTCCCCAGGGTGCCTACCTTCCTCGTCGTCACTGATGCTGTGAACCGACGAGGCAGGTGGCACCCATGTTGGGTCACCCTCCTCTTCGCCCCCAGATATGTCAGACCCAGGGCTGACATGTGGTGGTCTGAAGGAGACATCTGACATGGAGCCGCTAGCCTGGCTCCGATGTCCCCTTACAGACGCATGGGTCTGACTAGGTGCTGGTGTTTCCTGCAGAAAACCACCAGCACCACCATGAAGGGAGGTCTCTGGGCTACTGACAGCCAGTACCCCATCCTCCTCCTCCTCCATTAACCCTTCAAAAAGGTCCTGACCATCAGCACATAAATCAATGTCTGCATGATCGAGGGCCTCCCCCAAGATATCCATGTCACTTTCACCATCAAACAGCATGAGGCTGGACTCGCTGGGGCTGGGTACTAAAGGCACCGGTGTACTGATGGTGGTGGTGCTACTTGGTGATGACTGAGTGGCACTGCTGTGCCCCATGTACTCCACCACTGCTGGAGCCTGGGAAGGCAATATCGGGCGGCTGCCCGAAGTGAAAAACTCCCGGATGAGGCGGACTCCCCTTCCACCCGATCCTCTACCAGTAGTAGGGGCGCGAGAGGTACCCCGTGCTGGCAGCGACCCAGCACTGGGAGTAACTCCCCTACCCCTGCTGCCACGACCACGGATGCTGCTCATGCTGATATGGGGGGGTGGGTAAACTTTATTGGGGGGGGGGGGTAAATGTGATAATAGAAAAAACAGGCGCGCAGACAAACAACTAGTAGCTATGCCACTAAACAACAATTAAACGAAAGGTAAATTTTTTTAAATTTTTTTTTTTTTTTTAAACTAACTAACTGACTGACAGACAACAGACAAAAACTGACTGGGCAACGAATAAGAGCAATAAAGAAACTAATATAGATAGAACAGTGACTCTGCTAACACAGCAGAGCCAGAGATCTGAATAAACTAAAAATAACTTTTTTTTTTTTTTATAAAACAGATAACTAACTAAATAAACACACTAAACTAAGCTAGCTAGCTTACAGAGGTGTACAAGTACACTCAAACCTATCTATCTAACACTAAATGAAACTGGAACACAAACACACAAATAGTAGCTTTAAAAAAAGCTGTTTGGTATCTTCTTGCTTTTAAAAAAGCAGTTTAGAAATATAAGCACTAGCAGCTGCTAATACTGAAATGAACAGAACAGGAGCACAGAACTGAAAGGCACTGCAATGCTGATGCAATATAACACAGAGCACAGAAACACTTCTCCCTCTATATCCACCTTGTGAATCTGCAATGAGCACATGCTGGCACTTAGTTTATATAATGGTCGTGAGGCAGGTTCCTATTGGTTGATGTGGAGGTTGCTAACCTCTGACACCTGTGGAAATGGAACTCTGATTGGCTCTGATGTGAATGAAGGGCGGGGAAAAAAATCGCGCGATATTGCTATTGCCGAATATTCGCATTGCGAATATTCGGCAGCATAAAAGGATCACATGCGCTACTCGGCCCAGGGTCCCTCTAATCATACCACCATTGCTTTTACACGTCGATGGAGATCACTAGCATGTGATCTGTGTTAAAAAAAAATTGAGAAAAATCCGAATATTCGACATTGCGAATATTCGGCGCAATATTCGAGATATTGCGCGATTTCTCGAATATGCAATATTCGAGCCGAATATTCGCAATTCGAATATTCGTGAGCAACACTAAAAGAAAGAGGTCCTACAACACCGGCTGGTGTTGGATTACCTCACGGCTAGTCAAGGAGGAATATGCACGATAGTTGGAACTGCGTGCTGCAACTATATCCGGAATGATACTAGGGCTGAAGATGCCATCATTTCGCATATAGAGAAAATACAGCAGTTAAAGGTTAACTTTCACAGGGAGCATACGGAAACTGCTTGGATCGATGGTAGCTGGGAAAGCTGGCTTTCCTGGATCAATCCACGCAACTGGTTTTCTGGTATTGGAGTATGGTTTTCTGGCATTCTGCATGGTATTCTTTATGTTGTCGGAATTATTGTAATTATAATCCTTATAATCAAATGTGCACCTATGTTATGTAAATGTTGCATTAAAATGACCACCCATGTTGGTAACGCATGCTGTGAAACCTGTATTAATGCTGGTTCTTTTGAGCCCTCAAGGTCCCGTGTTAAAACAGTTCATGAGATGGTAACCCGGATCCCTGTGATTTTCGCCCGTGGACCCCGAGGCTCTGCCATCTGACCCTGAACACCCTGGGGGAGCCTAAGAAGCATGCACCAAAGAATTCGAAACACAGGAGGGACTGAGAAGATATGAATATATACCTATGTCTATATCTGTATATCCCTGTATATTCATGTATTGATATATCTTCTCGATGTAGAGTTCCCCTAGTATAAAGATGTTTTTCCCACTAAAATGATTCAATGTTTCTGAATTCTTTGTATGTTGCAACCTGTTGCCTTGTTTTTCCCCTGGTTCCCATGAACTGGTCAGTCAATATTTTTATATGAATTCTCGGAAAAGATTGTTTTGTTGGAATGTCCCTTCACTTATAATTGCTTGATAAACATTCCCAGCATGTAATCTATCTTTTTGTCGCTTGTTGTCAAAACAACACTTCACTTAACGCCTTAGTAAGGTCATGATGGCCAGATGTGAAGTTATCAAAATAATAAATAATGACATGTATACGTGTATTGTGCAAGATTGTGTAATCTGAAATTTGGGCTTGTGCCCTCCATAGACTTTCATGTTAGCCTTTTCCTATAAAAGCCTGTAACATTTTGTAATCCGTATCACTATCCTTATGCAAGGGGTGATCATCTGTACCAAATTGTATTCTGAAGTAAACATACATCTAAGACGAATGCAACTTGTCTGTCGTTGGTGTCCTACGTGAAGAGACTAACTTATCACCGCATTGCAGCAGTATGAACAGGCCTTTAATCCTAATGGCATGCTGCACACACTAGAAATCACCCCCACACTGGAAACTGCTCTGCATTTGCGATTCGTGTGCGGGCTGCGACGCCAGAAATGGTGGAGGGTCCTTTCGACCTTTTCTTTGTATTTAAGGAGGCACAGCAGCCCATACAGTATAAATTGGCTACCATGCCCACACAAAATGCACCTTGCAGAGCCACATCAGTGTGAACTAAAGGAAAAAATCCCCCCCTCTACCGCTTAAGAACCCCCCCAGCCCCAAGCAAAACTCCCCACCGTAAAACACCACCCTCCCTCATATATCCCCACAATGTTAAAGAGGAGCTCCAGCCGCGATTTTTTTTTTTTTAAAGTCAGCAGCTACTAACAGTGTAGCTGCTGACTTTAAATAAGGACACTTACCTGTCCTAGGCGCCCGCGCTGATGGTCCTCCCCCGATGCCGGTCCCACGATCGCTCCGGGTCCCGCGCCGCCATTCACACTATGGGAAACAGGCAGTGAAGCCGTACGGCTTCACTGCCCATTTCCTACTGCGCCTGCGTGAGTCTCACGCTGGCTTGTGAAAGGGCGCGCTGCTCTCTGAGAACACACACAGTTCCCAGAAAGCAGCGCGCTCCATTCACAAGGAGAAGGAGAAGAAGAAAAGGCACCGCGGAGTGGAAGAGGCAGATTACGGACTTCCGCATAGCAACAGCTATTTCGGGTGAGTATTTTTATTTTTTTTCAGGATTTTTTATTTTTTTAAACAACATTGTAAAATTTTGTTTTCCTGGGTGGAGCTCCGCTTTAACCTCCCGTCTCCGATGACACCCCAAGGTGAAAATATCTCCCTCATATCTAATGCCAAAGAATATCTCCCTTCATTCAACAAACTTCCCACTCAGCAGAAAATCCCTACCAATAACCAGCCCCTGTAAACTTCTCTACAAGAAACTTACAGGGGGGGGGGTCCTTCTCCAAAAGCAAACCCACCCCCTTTCCTTAACCTCCCCACCAAAATAAACTCCCCCAGGCAGGAATTCTCGCCCCCTCCTTCCTCCACATAGAAAGTCACGCTTCTCTACCTACCTGACCTCATCTTCAGAAATCAGCACGACACAGAGGCAGGAAATCTTCTGCATCCCCGGTCTCCCTTCGGCTGTGTCAGAGCTAAGGAGGAGTCTAGGAGATCCCTCGGCAGTGTGCTCTCATTGGCAAAGCGTGCCTGGAGCAGTGTGTGTGTGTAAGCAGCCACGGCTGCTAACGGGAACAACGTTCCTGCTGAGTAAGAAGTGCAGGGACGTCGTTCCCATGCGTTCCCGCAGGACTCGAGTCCTGATTGTCCTGTTAAAAAATAAATGATGGTCCAACTAAACGCAAACCGGATGGAATAGCATGCTGCTGCAAGATGCTGTGGTAGCCATGCTGGTTCAGTATGCCTTCAATTTTGAATAAATCCCCAACAGTGTCACCAGCAAAGCACCCCCACACCATCACACCTCCTCCTCCATGCTTCACGGTGGGAACCAGGCATGTAGAGTCCATCCGTTCACCTTTTCTGCGTCGCACAAAGACACAGAGGTTGGAACCAAAAATCTCAAATTTGGACTCATCAGACTAAAGCACAGATTTCCACTGGTCTAATGTCCATTCCTTGTGTTCTTTAGCCCAAACAAGTCTCTTCTGCTTGTTGCATTTCTTTAGCAGTGGTTTCCTAGCAGATATTCTACCATGAAGGCCTGATTCACACAGTCTCCTCTTAACAGTTGTTCTAGAGATGTGTCTGCTGCAAAAGGTGGCTACTTTGAAGAGCTGGACCGCAGAGTGAAGGCAAAAGGGCCAACAAGTGCTAAGCATCTCTGGAAACTCCTTCAAGACTGTTGGAAGACCATTTCAGGTGACTACCTCTTGAAGCTCATCAAGAGAATGCCAGGAGTGTGCAAAGCAGTAATCAAAGCAAAAGGTGGCTACTTTGAAGAACCTAGAATATGACATATTTTCAGTTGTTTTTACACTTTTTTGTTATGTATATAATTCCACATGTGTTAACTCATAGGGCCAGATTCAGGTAGATGAGAGTATCTTTCCTCTGGAGTAACGCTTCTCATTTACGTTACTCTGAAGACCCTTTCAGCGCAAGTCCTGTAATTCACATAGCAGTTGCGCGTAAACTTGCGCCAGAGTAACGATAATGCGCTGGCGTAACCCGACGCAAGTGGAACTGGGTGTGATCATATGTAAATGATGGGCGGAGCCCAGCGCAGAGGCTTACGTTCAGCGCATCATCCACGGAGCATGCGCAGTGAGTGCGGCTCCACTCGCCCCCCTTGTGCGCATGCTCACAACTTCCGTCGGCACCACTTCCTGGGAAACGTCAGCGCAATGCGTTCCGCTGGGCGCTTAAAAGCGCTGGCGGAAACGCCATTCCGGCGCAAAAGTAGTTCCATTTCCCCCCACCCCAGGGAAGATACTTTTGCCCTGTAATGGCTGCTCCCGCTACCCCCAAAGAGAATTTTTATGGATTGATTGTTGTTTCCCTGGATGACAATCAACATCCTTAGTAATATAAATGCCACGTCCTACTGATTTGAGAGAATATTTGTGGAAAGGAAATGGACTTTGTAGGCATCGAATATAGAAAAAATAATTTTAATTTAATATAAAAATAGTATAAATAGCTACAGGTCATCAACACCACACATGTTGATGTGTCATGTAGATCTAAAACAACATATTCACATTTGTACAGAAAAAAGCAATATCAAGACAATAAATAACACAGTAGATTTGTACTGGGATAACCAAGACAACGCAGATAGAGGGGTTTTTTTTGCAAACCAAGAAAATAGCTGCTGTGTGTATCGGAGAAAGATGTTTTTTTCAAGTCTTGACATTCATATGCTTCCTTTCAAAAAGCTCTACATGTTTCATGGTATAGACCACTTCATCGGGAGCATGAGGAAGATAAACTGCATAAATGAAACACAGATTATAATAAACAATTTAACATACAATGTACTATATATATAAATGCACATTATACTTCCATCATTGGATGGGCAGAGCAATGTGCTTAGTAAACTTACCAGAAAAAAGAAATTTAGTGGTATATAACAAGAACCAGGGGAGATATAAATTGAGGCTACCCAGTAGAGGCTATAGAGAGCCGTAGATGTCTCCTGAAGTGGGAGCACCGTTGCTGTAAGGATCAGGTGGGCTGGGTAGCGCGGACAGCCCAGAGAATTATTCCGAGATGGCAGTGAGCTCCACCAGACAGGGTGCTATGAAACCTACACAGTGGTTGAAGCATTGTTTTATGTAATTGGCAGATATTTTGAGTATTTAATGTAATCATTCAGATTAATTAAACGTAATCTAGTAGAGGTGTCACAAGGGGGCGCTCAAAACTAACAACACTATTGTAGTGAATTTGTACAAATAAATAAATAATCAATTTATGGATAATTTGTTAGTGGGTAGTTAGAAAAGGCCCCAGAAACACTATATGATGCATTGATATTTATTACTAGGACTAGAAATTTTTTTGCACGCTTATTAAAAAGGGGATGTGTGTATATATGGTAAAACACAACACTAGGTTAAGTTACCTTTCCTGGGGAATGCTGGACTCTCCCTTTGTATGTGGATTTAGTGCATCCAGACGTATTGCCAAAGCAAAAGCAAAAAATACTCTGCAGGAAGATAGCCATAATCAAAATCTATACAGATATAGCTTGTGCCTATAATGGCGAACAAGCTACTGAATGTAGTTTGGAGTAAAGAGAGGCTTACCTTACTTGTATTGAGCTATACAAAAAGCTGCTTCCATGCTGTGTATGGCAGCTCCTGGTCTTGCATCGACCATAACGGGCTGCCATAGGTTTTATATGCTCCCCCGAGTCGCGTGCGTCATAACGTCTGACGTCACGCATACGGACCGCACGGACTGCCGCACAAACGCTGTGGCGTCGATCACGCCGCCCAAAGAAAAGATGGCGCAATGGGCATGCGAAGGGCGGAAGTCCAGAGAATTCCAGAGAATTCAGCCATTGGAGGACGGACCAGGGCCTCCCTCTAGAACGTGAGGGCACGCCCGTCCATCCCCATCAATGGCTTACGTGGCCCGTAGGTGGGGCTTGTTAACTGTCACTCGGAATAGGGAAGTGGAGGGAGAAAGAAGGAAGGGAGGGGGGAAAAAGAACGAGGGGGGGGGGGGGGGGGGGGGGGAAAGGAACAACAGAGGGAGGGGAGGGGGGCCGCCATCGCTCAAACCATACCACTCTATCCGTAGAGCAACAGCGGACATAAACTAAGTATGTCACGGGCAGTACAGCTCAAAACGGAGTAGCCTCAAGTAATCAACCCCTGTTGGTAAAATAACAGCAAGATTTATAAGTAATTCAATGCAAATGGGTGCAGTTGCTATCTGTGATCACCCACTAAGTTTGATGCTTGGTTATACTTGGCAAATAACATCGAATATTTATTGAACCATAATATGTATATTGAATAACAAACCATGTATATAGGTGCATATGTATATATGAGAAAAAAAGAGATATAAGAAAAACATGTAAAAAAGAAGAAATCATAATCATAATCATAGATTTTTATGGATATAAATGGTGCATGGGTAGTACCCTTGTGTATCCTGTTGAAGGGAGAGGGGGAAATATAGCCTACTGGAAGTAATAATAAAAATAAGATGTCCTCATATGAAAAGTAGCCTGCTTTGCAGGCATAATAATCATATCAATAGCGAAAAATGTCTCCAAAATGTCAAAAACTTAGTTTAACCCCAGGATATCAGGTGGAAACTGGATAATTGGGAGGATATTTACAAGAAGGGTCGGTACGTTAATATTTCATTGATACCAGGTGGAAAAGTGGCTCCTAATCTTTCTATCCAGTAAGTTTCTTTTTGCAAAATCCTCTTATCCCAGTTACCACCTCTTGAATCCTTGGGGACAACTTCCAATACCATAAATTTGATAAACGAGGTATCAAATCTATGGTATAATCCTAGGTGCCGACTGATTGGTGTAATCATTTTGGCATATTGGGAATAATATATGTGATCGTATATTCGTTGTTTAAATTGACGAATAGTTTTTCCTACATAGAAGGCTTTGCATTTGCATTGCATAAGATATATTACACCTTCTGTGTTACATGTAGCATGGAATTTTGGTTTGAAAATTTCGCCATTTGGGAGATGGAAAGAGGTACCCGATTGTATCCATGGGCAATAAGAGCATTGCCCACAGATTTCCAATCCTCTACGAAGAACTCTGTCTTCGTCTGGTGGTTTGTATTCACTTCTTGTGAGTTTATTGCCTATGGATGGGCATCTGCGAAATATAATCTCCGGAGTTTCCCTGACGTATTTCTTGAGTATTGGATCCTCGTTTAGGAGGTGCCAATGTTTGGCAAGACAGTTTCGGAGTATATCATGTTGAGCTGCATATTTTGTGATGAATTTGGTGGTATTATTCTGGAGTTCTTTACTAGTTTTATTTTTCTTGTTATATATAAGAGATACTCTATCTTGATTTAGCGATTTATTATATGCTTTTCTTAGCAAACTTTTGCTATAGCCTCTTTGTAGTAACCTGATTTTAAGTTCATGGGCCTGTTGTTTGAAGTCTTCATCATAGGTGCAGTTTCTCCGTAATCTCAAGTACTGAGCATAGGGGATGCTATGGACTAGAGAGAGGGGGTGGGCACTGCTAGCGTGGAGCAGTGTATTGCCTGCTGTGCTTTTGCGAAATAATTTGGTACTGATATTATCATCTGAGTCTCTGTATATTGTAACATCAAGGAAAGGCACTGAGTCTTGCTGCCAATTATATGTGAATTTGAGGTTAAATTCGTTTGAATTTAAAAGAACCAAAAATTCATGCAACTTGGGGATGGGGCCTGTCCAGATGACAAACACGTCATCAATGTAGCGGTACCAACACAACACAAAACTCAAAAAGGACTGGTATCGAGGTTCAGAAAATATCATGCGCTCCCACCCCCCCAGGTACAGGTTAGCGTATGCCGGGGCACAACAGGTGCCCATGGCAACGCCCTGTACCTGGAGGTAGTGGGAGCCCATGAATGAGAAATAGTTATGTTTTAAAATAAATGATAATAGGGATACGATTAGATCCCCAAATTTCCACTGCCTATGATCCTCCTCCATGAGGAAAGTTTTGATAACCTGAAGGCCCTTATCGTGTGGAATACTCGAATAGAGCGCTTCCACATCGATGGTTACTAGATGTGCTTCGATGGGAATTGTCAATCCATCTAATTTTCTGAGTAAATCTAGAGTATCCTTGATGTAAGATGGTAATCTTGTAACGTGGGGCATCAAAAAGAAATCTACAAATCGACTGCAGTTCTCTGTAAGAGAACCGATCCCAGATATAATGGGTCGTCCGGGAGGGACTTCTTTGTTTTTGTGGATCTTAGGGATTGCATAAAAGATCGGCTCTCTTGGGAAGGGAACATTGAAGAATTCATATATCGGTTTGTCGATTAGTGCCTCAGTGTATGCTGTATAGATAAGCATCTTAAACTCTAGTTTAAATTGTGCGGTAACGTCCACCGTGATTGGGGAGTACCATTCCTCATTCTGCAAGATTTTTTGACACATTGTTTCGTATTGTTTGCATGTAAGCAAAACAATGTTTCCCCCCTTGTCGGAGGACTTGATGACGGTGTCCTTTCTTGTTTTTAATCCCTCTAGGGCTTTAGTTTGTTGCTTGGATAAGTTAGATGGGATTGACATTAGTGGCATGTTTTTTATTTCATAGGTAGTGGCAATCAAAAATGCCATAATTTGTGGGTTGGTGTTCAAATCTGGAAATTGGTCCGATTTTTTCTTAAATTGGGATTTTAGTTTATTTTCCTGCTCTTGTTGTGGGTTTGCAATTTGTGTGGTTGGACAGCTGGTGTTTTCGTCTAGAAGGAGCATAAGATCTTTAAGTGCTCGAAACTCTCTCATGGTGTACTTTTTGATTTGTTCTGATAATTCCTTTTCCTCCCTAGCTCTCCTCCTATCGGGGTCAAAAATGAATTTGTACGTTAATTTGCGTGCAAACAAATAGAGGTCTTTAATGACCTCATATTTGTCAAGATTGGCGTACGGGCAGAAGCTTAGTCCTAGCTTGAGGACTGTGAGTTCTACCTCTGAGAGTGGATAGGGGGTCAAATTAACAATACTTAGTTCATCCTTAGGGGGGTTTTTGTCGTCGGTTCCCCTAAAGGGACACTCTGATTGACGCTTGATCTGGGGGGCTGTTGGCTAGATCCCTGTGATGTTTGTGTACCTCCCTCCGCTCCTCGTGGTGGATGAGGGGCTCCCATGTTGCCACCGTTTTGTGCTTGTAGTTGCTGTACTGCTTGGGCAGCTATGGGGCCCATATATGCAAATTGGGAAAGATCGACTCCTAGTGCTGTCCCATCACCTCTACTTGGCCCACCACGGTTGTGAGTTTGGGGGGGTCTGAAACCATTAGTATTTGTGGGTTTCTTTTTATTGGTCGGTGTATATGTTTGCCCACCACCAAAATGGCCCCGCTTACGTGACCCGCTCGAAGTGTAGCTTGGTTCGACGCCTTGGCCTTGATGTACCTGTGAAAGAGAGAGAGAGGATGAGGCGGAGGAATCAGATTCACTACCTCTTTCAGAGGTGTAATTATTACGTTCTTTAACATTGATATAAGGGCGATTGGGTGGACCTCGTCCTCTACTTTTTATTGTATTGTCCCACCTATATGCATATCCTTCTAGGAAAGCCATCTTATCCTTATCAAATTTAATTTGTTTTTTTGAAATTATGGATTTGTTTAATTTGTCGAGAAAGACTTTTAATTCACAACTTTTTTCTTCGAATTTTTCATGAATTAAAATGGTATTGTATTTAGAATGTAAGGCAGCTAGTTCTTGGTCTAGAACTGCCGTATCTAGGGAGTATTGCGTTAATAGAAGTTGCATACAATCTTGACTGCATTTAGTAAGGATTGTTTCCCAAGAAATTTTTAGATCCGATGATATATCTTTGATGGTAGGAAAAAGTTGAACTCTAAGGCCTATTGGACATATGTTTTCTCTTATATATTGTTTGAAAAATTCCATATGCCAATGGAGGTTGGATTTTCTTTTAAGTAATTTTTTTAATTTTTCAAAGTATATTTTTAGATCATCTGTTTCTCTATTAGAGCCATTGTAGGACGTTTGAAAACCCTCCATTAGCCCTGACCATGCTGACCCCACAAAGTCCATTGCCTTTCCGCAACACAAAACCCAGCCAAAAGTGAGATAGAAATATAATCACAGGCTCAAGCCTGTTGGGGAAATATTTTCCAGACACACCTAGATGTCTAATTCGGAGTATATTTGCACACAAAAGCACTGAAGGAATTAAACAGAGGAATATATAGCCCCAAGTAGGCCTTCAAACATGGATCCCACATAGGGTATACATACCAGTTTTTTTGTATTCATATATGGTTTTGTACTTATATCAAAAAAAGAATAAAATTATATAAAGAGTATAACAAAAAAAAAGAAGAAATCAATTTTTTGAGGTAAAGGGAAGGGTTTTCACCGACGGTGTGACCCTATTTGGTGCTACCACCTAGTTAAGAATTTTTATGGATTGATTGTTGTTTCCCTGGATGACAATCAACATCCTTAGTAATATAAATGCCACGTCCTACTGATTTGAGAGAATATTTGTGGAAAGGAAATGGACTTTGTAGGCATCGAATATAGAAAAAATAATTTTAATTTAATATAAAAATAGTATAAATAGCTACAGGTCATCAACACCACACATGTTGATGTGTCATGTAGATCTAAAACAACATATTCACATTTGTACAGAAAAAAGCAATATCAAGACAATAAATAACACAGTAGATTTGTACTGGGATAACCAAGACAACGCAGATAGAGGGGTTTTTTTTGCAAACCAAGAAAATAGCTGCTGTGTGTATCGGAGAAAGATGTTTTTTTCAAGTCTTGACATTCATATGCTTCCTTTCAAAAAGCTCTACATGTTTCATGGTATAGACCACTTCATCGGGAGCATGAGGAAGATAAACTGCATAAATGAAACACAGATTATAATAAACAATTTAACATACAATGTACTATATATATAAATGCACATTATACTTCCATCATTGGATGGGCAGAGCAATGTGCTTAGTAAACTTACCAGAAAAAAGAAATTTAGTGGTATATAACAAGAACCAGGGGAGATATAAATTGAGGCTACCCAGTAGAGGCTATAGAGAGCCGTAGATGTCTCCTGAAGTGGGAGCACCGTTGCTGTAAGGATCAGGTGGGCTGGGTAGCGCGGACAGCCCAGAGAATTATTCCGAGATGGCAGTGAGCTCCACCAGACAGGGTGCTATGAAACCTACACAGTGATTGAAGCATTGTTTTATGTAATTGGCAGATATTTTGAGTATTTAATGTAATCATTCAGATTAATTAAACGTAATCTAGTAGAGGTGTCACAAGGGGGCGCTCAAAACTAACAACACTATTGTAGTGAATTTGTACAAATAAATAAATAATCAATTTATGGATAATTTGTTAGTGGGTAGTTAGAAAAGGCCCCAGAAACACTATATGATGCATTGATATTTATTACTAGGACTAGAAAATTTTTTGCACGCTTATTAAAAAGGGGATGTGTGTATATATGGTAAAACACAACACTAGGTTAAGTTACCTTTCCTGGGGAATGCTGGACTCTCCCTTTGTATGTGGATTTAGTGCATCCAGACGTATTGCCAAAGCAAAAGCAAAAAATACTCTGCAGGAAGATAGCCCCAAAGAGAGGAGGAACCTAAACTATAATGCCCAGGAGGTCACTGTGATAATCTCGGCTATGGAGGCATTTCATGATTTTCTCCATGGGAAAAAAAGCAGGAAGACCAGCCGGGAAAGGAAGCAGGGTATCCTGGCCACCATTGCTGCCAGGGTCAATGTGCTGGGGTACTCCACCCGGAGTGCTTCAGACATTCAAAAAAAAATCAATGACCTGCGGCGCAAGGTGAGGGGCAAGGTGTCCACCATTAGGAGCCATGAGAGGGGCACAGGTGGTGGTCCCCCATGTCCTGTCACCCTGACCGCGGAGGAGGAGGTGGTTGCCCGCTGCCTGGACAGGGAGCAGTTGGAGGGGGTCCCTGGCTATGACTCCGTAGAGGAAGGCTCCAGGACAGGTAAGTGATTTTTACCCCCTTTTTGGTGTGTTGCATGTGGGGGGGGGGGGGTGGGTACATGTGCCAAGTGTGTGGGACCACCAACATGTGTCTGCTTTGTGTCATCCACAGATGACGGTGCTGGGCCATCATCTCGTGCCGGCCAGTCCACCCCAACCCCCCAACGGGATGCTGCTGACGAGGCCCTGGGTGCTGGAGACACCGAGGTGGAGGAGGAGAGTGCCCACACCACTTCAGCAGAGGTGGTTGTGGAGGAGCCTGTCCCTGAACAGGAGTTTATTTTAATGTTGGAGGAGTCCTCCTCCTCTGCAGGGCCCTCTGTGATCCCCTCCCCCATCCTAGGTAGCCCCTCAAGGGCGACTCCATCCCCACGGGGACAACCTTCCTCTGCCCCCAGGAAGGCCACCCGGAAGACCAGGGGGGTGTGTGATTTGCTTGAGGACCAGGTGCTGTTGGACCACGCCAAGCAGACCCAGCAGATGGGGGAGATTGCTGGCCACCTGGACCGGGTCGCTGACAGCCTGGGCTCCATGCCCAGTGGTGTTCAGAACATTGTTACCAGCCTGGGGGAGGTGCAGGCTGATGTACGGCACCTGACAGCAGCTGTACATGCCAACACTGCTGCCATTCGGGAAGAGGGGAGGCAACGGCAGCGTGACCAGCGGCACAATATCACCCGCCAGTTGAGGATGCAGGCCCAGACGAACCTTTATCTGAGCAGGATTGCAGTGGCCTTGGAGGGCAGGCAGCCAACAGCTGGCCGGAGTGGCCCATCCGGGGAACAGCCTCCTCAAGATGCCCCCACACCCCCACCACCACCCACTCCCTCCAGGCAGATGAGGAGCCCGAGAGTGCCCCCAAGGAGGAGCCCCCGTCATCCTAGATGAGGGTTATTTTTGATTTGGTTTATATTTGTGCTTTTTTTTATACTCAGGTTATGAGTTTATATTTTATTTTCATGCTCAGGTGATGAGATTTTTTATTTATTTTGAACTGCACACGGTCAGGAGTGCAGGGGACAGTGTGAATGGTGTGTGAATGTGAGAGGGTGGCACTCCTGACAGTAAGGGGTGTCACCCTCGGCCGTGGTGGTGAAGTTAACCCCACGGCTGAATGAATGACGTGTGAAAGGTGTGTGAATGGACAGTGACATCATTGGGGCCTTGACGCTGGCGTTACTGCTCCCAACTCCTACATGCTGGACTTGGGCTAATCCAATGCGATGTGCATGTGGTGTGTGTGATCTAGGGACATCAGTGGTGTACACGCGTGCATTGTCTGTGTTATTAATGTTTTGGTTTAGTGTCCAAAGATGCCTACGGCGAGGACCCTCCTGACTGCTCTTCCATCAGCAGACTGGGTGTCCTCTGGCAGGTGGGGACTGTGTGGGTCGGGGGTCAGGTCATCACGTATGTCAATATGCAGGCCTTTTCTCATGGCAAAGTTGTGCAGAATACAACATGCAGCGATGATCTGACACACAAAGGTAGGGGAATACAATAGGGTCCCCCCGGACTTATCCAGGCAGCGGAAACGGGACTTCAGGAGCCCAAATGTTTGCTCCACCACTGCACGGGTTTTGATGTGTGCTTCATTGTATTTTCTCTCTCCTCTGGTTTGGGGGTTCCGGAAAGGAGTCATTAGATGGGGTCCCAGTGCATATGCAGAGTCACCTGTAAGGTAAAAGACAGGAGAATGTTAGTCATGCATGTGCGACTTCTGTTGTGCATCACGGGAGGGGATAGTCATGCCTGCCACCCATGTCACTCACCAACCAGCCAGCTGTCCCCATACATGTTCTGTTCGAATTCTGTAGGGATGGGGCTCTGACGGTATATGAAGCTGTCATGGCTGGACCCGGGGTGTTTGGCACGGACGTGCCATATGAGGCGCTGGGCATCAGCTATCACCTGTACGTTGATGGAATGCCAATGCTTCCGATTGCGGTATATGTGCTCTGTGGCACTGGGGGGCTGGAGTGCCACATGTGTGCAATCAATGGCCCCGATGGTGCGTGGGAATCTGGCAATGTTGTAGAAATCTGTCATTGCCTTCAGCCGCAGCTCCTCAGTGGTGGGTCTGATGAACTGGTTGGACATGCGTCTGAGGATTGCAGGGACAACCTGGTGCACACATCTGCTTATGGAGGACTGTGACATCCCAGCCACCACTCCACTTGTACGCTGGAATGATCCACTGGCAAGGAAATGAAGTGTTGCCAGGACCTTCACCAGTGGCTGCACTGCTTGTGAGCGGTGTGTTGGGCTGGTGATGTCATCCTGCAGGGTTGTGGTTAGTTCAAGTATTACATCAGGGCTGAATCTGAAGAGGCGATACACCTCCTCATCCCCCATGCCAAAGAGGTTCATACGAGTGCGGTATATCCTCTCACGTGCCCGCCTCCTCCGTAGCGAGAGACCCAGTACTAGTCTTAGGACCACGAGTGCCCCTGGCATGTTGGCACACAGAGGTGTTGTCCTTGCAAGTGTTGTTGTTCAGCTTGCTAGTTTCGTCGGTAACGCTGCTGTAGCTGCTCTCCTGCTGACCTGTGACCGTCTGGAGTAAAGATAAAGCAGCCTTTTGTAGAAATAACTTTGCGCCGGACGGACCAGATACGCGCGGCGCATGTAGCCAGCGTATGGTGCTAATCCGTTCGTGAATTGGGAAAAATACCTCATTTGCATATTTGCATGGGAAATCAATGGGCGCGACTGATGCGCCCAGCGAAAATAAGCGCTGACGATACTCTGGCGTCGGAACGTTCCGCCGGTCGCAAATGACCCGTTATTGGGCGCATCTAGTTTGGTGGGTACGGGCACATAGAAACGACGGCGCATCATCACAGTTACGTGGCGCATATCGAAATACTCCAGCGCAAGTGTTCCTGAATCTGGCCCATAGTTTTGATGCCTTCAGTGTGAATCTACAATTTTCATAGTCATGAAAATAAAGAAAACTCTTTGAATGAGAAGGTGTGTCCAAACTTTTGGTCTGTACTGTGTGTGTATATATATATATATATATATATATATATATATACACACAGTGGAACCTTGGATTACGAGCATAATCCATTCCAGGAGACTGCTCGTAAATCCAAAGCACTCGCATATCAAAGCGAGTTTCTCCATAGAAGCCAACAGAAACAAAGATAATTTGTTCTGCATTGACTTTGCAAAACCGCATGTGACCAGAGGTGGGAGGGGGTGCCGGAGAGCACAAAAATACTCAGGGACAGCTCGGCTGATCTCGGAAACCTCAGAAAGATTCAGAAACTTGGGAACAAAGTATTTCTGAGCATTTCCGCGTGATTCTGAGTATTTCTAAATAGCCCGGAACGGCTCCAAAACCGTTCAGAATGTCACCGCGCCCCCGCACCTCTGCCCAAATGTGGTACTGCAGAATTCAAAATACTCGTTAACCGCGTTACTCGTAAACCTAGGTTCCACTGTATATATATATATATATAACCACTTAAGGACCGCCTACTGCACATTTACGTCAGCAGAATGGCACGGCTGGGCACATCAACGTATATATACGTTGATTTTAGTACCCAGCCGTGGGTCGCGGGCGTGCGCCCGCAGGCGCACGCCCGCGACCCGGTCCGAAGCTCCAGGACCGGGACCGCGGGATTCGCGGACCCGATCACCGCTGCAGTGCGGCAATCCGTCCCTGGATCGGAAGAACGGGGAGAGCCGTGTGTACACACGGCTTCCCCGTGCTTCTCTGTGGCCGTAGCAACGATCGCGTCATCCCTGTAATAGCGGGACGCGATCGATGACGTCACACCTACAGCCACACCCCCCTACAGTTGTAAACACAACACATAGGCACACATCCCCTACAGCGCCACCTGTGGTTAACTCCCAAACTGCAACTGTCATTTCCACAGTAAACAATGCAAATTTAAATGCATTTTTTGCTGTGAAAATGACAATTGTCCCAAAAATGTGTCAAAATTGTCCGAAGTGTCCGCCATATTGTCGCAGTCACGAAAAAAATCGCTGATCGCCGCTATTAGTAGTAAAAAAAAAAAAAAATTAATAAAAATGCAATAAAACTATCCCTTATTTTGTAAACGCTATAAATTTTGCGAAAACCAACCGATAAACGCTTATTGCGATTTTCTTTACCAAAAATAGGTAGAAGAATACGTATCGGCCTAAACTGAGGAAAAAATATGTTTTTTTATATATTTTTGGGGGATATTTATTATAGAAAAAAGTAAAAAATATTGCATTTTTTTTTAAATTGTCGCTCTATTTTTGTTTATAGCGCAAAAAATAAAAACCGCAGAGGTGATCAAATACCACCAAAAGAAAGCTCTATTTGTAGGGAAAAAAGGACGCCAATTTTGTTTGGGAGCCACGTCGCACGACCGCGCAATTGTCAGTTAAAGGGACGCAGTGCCGAATCGCAAAAAGGGGCAAGGTCCTTTACCTGCATTTTGGTCCAGGTCTTAAGTGGTTAAACAAACAAAAAAGTCACAATAACAACATTTTCAGATCCATTAGGATCCTTCATGAGGTATGACAAGCATGAAAGCATGAAAGCCAAATTCAATCATATTAAATTCATAACAAATCTCTCATAGTCCTGAAAATAGCAACACCCAAATCATTGCAACTTAAATTGATAGTAAAGGTAGCACTTTAAAAAAAAACACTGACAGACAGTTTTTTTACAGAAGAGACCATAGAGAGAGCTGCCCTAACTGTGCCCCCTGAGTGTCAGCGGGTAATGTGATCCGAGCCGCACATGTGCAGCTCCGACCACATTTAAAGCTTGCTATGTGTGCCGTGGCTATGGGACTCCCGCGTGCATCTGGGGGAGTGAAATCATGTTGGCCCAGCCAATCAGGTGTCTGAAAATACAAAACCTGGAAGAAGGATGTGATGAAGATGGAAGCACTGTGGTGAGCTCTGACAGTGCAATATAGAGAAATAATAATAAAAAAAAATGCAATGGTGATTAAATACCACCAAAAGAAAGCTGTATTTGTGGGGGAAAAAAAGGGCATAACTTTTATTTGGGTACAGAGCTGCACGACCGCGCATGGTTACATTTAATGAAGGTAGAACATTTAGCAACATATTGCTACACTTAGAGGTGCCTCTCTTCTCTTTTATACCCTGTAAAAAAAATGCCCTGATATACAAGTGCTTTGGATTACAAGAATGTTTCTGGAACGAATTATGCTCACAAACCAAGGTTTTACTGTATATATTTATATGTACTGGTATATATATATAGAGAGGGAGAGACACAGAGAGAGCAAGGAGTGATGATGTATTATTAGTCACTGTACTTGTTTTTTCCTATCTGATTAAAATGTTGGCTTTGAACCAGAACATGGTAGGGAGACACAGAATTAGGTGAAAGAAATGTGAACTTTCTCCTATTTGCGTCTAAGTTCATTTCGCAATGTGACCAGAACGAACCATTTGTCAAACAACTGTCGCCATGTGACCCATGACAAGCTTTTTTAAACTGTTTAATACATTTTACTTTTCTGGCGGCCAGCCATCTTCTTCCATTTCGTTGTCATTTTCAACTCTTTCATACCATTGTTTTTATGGCTGGTTTTCTTGTACTTAACCACTTGACTACTGGGCACTTAAACCCCCGTAATAACCAGACCAATTTTCAGCTTTCGGTGCTCTCACATTTTGAATGACAATAACTCAGTCATACAACACTGTAGCCAAATGAAATTGTTGTCCTTTTTTTCCCACACATAGAGCTTTCTTTTGGTGGTATTTGATCACCTCTGCGGTTTTTTTTTTTTTCGCTATTAATGAAAAAAGAACGAAAATTTTGTAAAAATATGAATTCTTCTTTATTTCTATCATAACATTTTGTAAAAAAGTAATTTTTCCTCATAAATTTGGCCTAAAATGTATACTGCTACATATTTTTTGGTATAAAAAAAAAAATGGATATTATTTAGTCTGGGTGAAAGTTATAGGGTCTACAAGCTATGGTAACAATTTCTGAAAATTGATCAATTTGATCACATCTGATGTACTGACGGCCTCTCTCATTTCTTGAGACCCTAACAAGCCAACAGGCGGCACTGCAGTGGTGCAGGTGGAACTGGTGTGGCACTGGTGGGCACAGATGGCACTGGTGGGGTGCAGATGAGCACTGATTGGCACTGATGGGCACAGGCGGCACTGACGGGCACAGGCGACACTGATGGGCACAGGTGGCACTGATGGGCACAGGCGGCACTCGTGGGCACAGGCGGCACTCGTAGGCACAGGTGGCACTGATTGGCACTGATGGGCACAGGTGGCATTGATGGGCACAGGTGGCACTGATGTGGCAGTGTTGTGGCACTGGTGGCACTGGTGGGGCACAGGTGGGGCACTGGTGGGGCACATGTGGCACTGGGGGGGCACTGGTGGCACTGCTGGGGCACTGCTGGGGCACTGCTGGGCACTGCTAGGCACTAATCTCTCTCCTCTTCTCTCACTCTGCAATGTTGTGAGGAGAGGAGAGAGGTGCCCCACAATGTTTACATTTGTGATCGCGCCATCATTGGACGGCATGATCACGTGGTAAGGAGCCGATGCCATTGGCTCCTTACTGAGATCATTGACGCTGTGGGTCCCGTGGACCCGCCGAGCGCCGTGACTGCGTGTGCGCGCCCGCTCGGGCGTGCGGATCTGATGCACGCCGGGTTTGTTTACACACGTGACCGCACCGTCATTGGACGGCGCGATCACGTGGTAAGGAGCCGCCTCCATTGGCTCCTTACCGCGATCATCGATGCTGCGGGTCCCGTGGACCCAGTGAGCACCGGTGATCGCGTGTGTGCGCTCCCGGTCGGGCGCGCACACCTGACTCTAACGGAGGACGTCCATGGACGTCCTGTTAGAGTACAGGAACCGCCTTATAGACGTATTTCGTCTATAGGGCGGTGACTAAGTGGTTAAAGTGGATGTAAACCCCCAAAAAACATTTCTTTTATGTCACAATGTAGAGTATACGATTTCCTATCATCTGTGCCCAGTCTTGCCACACAGAGTTAATCCAGATCTGAGTAATCCTCTTTTAATGTTCAGTGAAAATGAACAGCCTTCCAGATAAAAAACCTGCCTAAATAAAAAGTCAGTTTTCTCTCTTCTTGCTTTCAGTGACAGGTTATTTACATATCTAGCTTGGACATGTTTATCATATGTTATGTTATGTTCATCATAACATGAGATATAAAAAGTGAGAAATCCACCCATCCCCCACATAACACATCCTGGTAATATACAATGAACTTTGGATCACCTCATGTTATGATAAACATAACATAGCATATGATAAACATGTCCAAGCTAGATTTGTAAATAACCTGTCACTCAAAGCAAAAACAGAGAAAAAGACTTTATAATTTGGGAAGTTTTTATCTGGAATTCTGTTAATTTGCACTCAACATTAAAAGAGGATTACTCAGCACTGGATTAACTCTGTGTGGCAAGACTGGGCACAGAAAGTAGGAAATCTAATACTCTACATTGTGACATAAAAAATAAAAAAATAATGTTTTGGGGTTTACATCCACTTTAACCATTTTTGGTTTGTGGAATAGACACGCCTGTATACTATTAGGTACCCGTTCTCCCGTTATTGCTTCTATGTGTTTCTGGATTTCCTGCCAATAGTCCTTTATCTTTGGGCAATCCCACCACATATGTGTGGTCGTTCCGATGTGACCGCATTCCTTCCAGCACAGTGGGGATTTGTCTTTGCCAAGTTTATGGATCTTTTCAGGTGTCCTCTGCCATCTCAAAATACATTCATAGTTAATTTCAACTGTGTTTATGTCAGTTGCGTTATTATGAACGGCTGCTATCATTCTTTCTACTTGTTGATCGTCCAATTTCATGTTTATTTCTTTTTTTGACAATTGCGCAGTCGTGCGACGTGGTACCCAAACAAAAGTTAGCTCATTATGCCTTTTGTCTTTCAGTTTTTTTTTGAGAGTTTACAACCACTTTAGGGGAAACCAAGTTAAAGTGAAAAAAGTAAGTAAAGTAAAAGTTTTTTTTAAGGTGTTAGGGAATTTTTACATCAGTATGCAGATGTGCACGCTGCTGTGAAAATTAACTGAAAGGGGAGCAAGGTCTGCTCTAAAACACAGGAGGCATGGAGACAGAAAAGCACAGCGGATTCCTTACACTAATTTACCAACAGATTCCTTTGGGTGCCTATGGGACTTTATACATAAACAACCTGGTAATGAATAAGCGCTAACATTTGCGCTAAACATGTCTACCTCTTTGTTCTCTGCTCCATCTGTCAACCACTTGTCATATGAAGCTTCAATAAAAGGATTTTTGGAAGTGCAGCCATCCAGAATTATTTCTTTATATACACTGGCTGATACAGTTATGTTACAATCCCCACTATACATACAGTATAACTCCTCATATTCTAAACCAGTGGTAGGCAACCAGTAGCCCTCCACCTGTTGTAGAACTACATTTCCCATGAGGCATTGCAAGACTGGCAGTTACGATTACTCGCAGAGGCTGATGGGACTTGTAGTTCTTCAACAGCTGGATGGCCCCAGGCTGCCTGCCCCTGTTCTAAACAGTTAATTCAAATAGATTGCATTGTTTGCATCCGTGGAAGGAGCCCATCATTTTTAAAAGAATCTTCTTTAGGGGATTGAGTATCATCATAAAGAATGGAGGTTCAGTGAATACTTATTAGCCAAACTTTGTTAAAAACAATCCCAGCTTGTGTACCAACAACCAAGGATACTCCTGGACAAAGGGGTAGGTGTCGGGTTGGTCAAAGGGAATCCAGAAGATCCAAGAAATAAGATCCCACAATAGATCTCCTTTGTTACTGAGCATCAGAGCTTATAGCACTCGTAATGGTCCCAAAGGGAGTCCATGATTAAGATTAATTCGAAACGCATTAGGATCCTTTCACGCATGCAAATAATGCATTTGATTTGAATTGACCTTTTAGAATAATCAGGAATTTTATGCATAGTGGTGATTGCAACAAAACACAGTGCTCAGTGCTCAGTGTCAGTGCTTTCTATGCTGTAATTCATTTTAACAGTATTCTAACAATAACATTTTTTTTTTTTTTATAAAGGTTGTTTTATATGTGCCCATAAAGTCCTATATGCACCTATAGGAACCTGTTGGCAATACTTAAAAGAATATTGGCACCCAAACATAGTTATATTGTTAGTCTGGTTGAAAAAAGACACATCTAGTTTAACCAATAAAAGGGGGGGAAATCATACAATGCTAAATACACAATCGTACACTCAGGCCACGTACACACGACTGGTTTCCTCAGCAGAATTCAGCAAGAAACTCGATGGGAGACAAGAAAACTGTCGAGGAACTCTTCGAGCCAAAAAGAGAGCATGTTCTCTATTTCCTCGACGGGCAATGGGAAAATTTGGTTTGACTAGTTTTTTGACAGCGGAACAAGGAACTCGACGGGGAAAACTATGTGTTTCGCCCGTCGAGTTTCTCGGGCGTGTGTACGCGGCCTCACAGTTGATCGAGAAGAGGGCAATAAACCCCAGCAAAGCATGATGAACCAATTTGCTCCAGAAGGGGAAAGAAATCCTTCCTGATCCCCCAAGAGGCAATCTGAGATTCCCTGGATCAACTTTACCTATAAATATTAGTATCCGGTTATGTTATGTGTATTTAGGGAAAAATCTAGGACTTTTTTTAAGCAATCTACTGAGCTGGCCAGAACCAGCTCTTGAGGGAGTCTATTTCATATTTTTACAGCTCTTACTGTGAAGAAACCTTTCCCTATTTTGAGATTAAATCTCTTTTCCTTCAGATGTAAAGGGTGCCCCTTTGTCCTTTGTGTTGACCTTTAAGTAAATAACTCTACACCAAGTTCACTATGTGGACCCCTTATGGAGAAGCTCAGCTATGAAGAAAGATTAGAAGAACTGAATTTATTCACTCTTGAGAAGAGGAGAATAAGGGGGGATATGATCAACATGTACAAATATATAAGAGGTCCATATAGTGAACTTGGTGTTGAGTTATTCACTTTAGGGTCAACACTGAGGACAAGGGGGCACTCTTTACGTCTGGAGGAAAAGAGATTTCACCTCCAAATACGGAAAGGTTTCTTCACAGTAAGAGCTGTGAACATGTGGAACAGACTCCCTCCAGAGGTGGTTCTAGCCAGCTCAGTAGATTGCTTTAAGAGAGGCCTGGATTCTTTCCTAAATGCAGGTAATATAACTGAGTACTAAGATTTGTAAGTAAAGTTGATCCAGGGTAAATCCGATTGCCTCTCGGGGGATCAGGAAGGAATTTTTTCCCCTCCTGTAGCAAATTGGATCATCGCTTTGCTGTTTTTTTTTTTGCCTTCCTCTGGATCAACTGTGGGTATGGAGTTGGGTGTATGGGATGTACTGTGTTTTATTTTGTTTGTTTTTTTTATTTGTTTTTTTATGGTTGAACTGGATGGACTTGTGTCTTTTTTCAACCTAGCTAACTATGTAACTATGTAACCTCTCCTAATACAATAAAGATTTTTTTCTCATTTTAGAAACCGCAGTTTGACATTGCATGCTATTATTAAGCTTATGATCTACCAGAACACCCAGATCTTTACTCACTTTTGAAAAACTGTCCAACCCCTCACAAATTTCTATTAATTGTAGCTCTTATTAAAGATTAAGACACTGCAGATGACACAATTATGTACATTTGGCAAGCAGCAGGGCACAAGCAAGACTAAGCCAAAAATAATTAAATCCAAGATCATAGGCTATTTCACATTTTTACAGCTCTTATTCCGTGTACACACAACCGTTTTTCGGGATGTAAAAAATTAAATGTTTAATAATGTAGAATTTTTCAGCCCGATTATTGTTAAACCGGCCTCGCCTACACACGATCGTGGAAAAACAAATGCTCTAGCAAAGCGCTGTGACAAACAACACGTACAACGGCACTATAAAGCGGATGGCGCCACCCTTGGGGCTGCTTTTGCTGATTTTGTGTTGTTATGCTCTGGAGCCCACATATGATTTTTAATGACATTAAAAACAAAACTTAATTTTTTACAACCCGAAAAATGTGTGTACGCGGCATAACTGTAAAGAAACCTTTCCATATTTGGAGATGAAATCTCTTTTACGTAGCCAGGTATCACATCAAAATTAATGGCTTTTTATGCTTGAATGAATGAATGAATGAAAAACTTATATAGCGCAGCACATGCAAACTAAATCGCCTTGCACTGATTTAGAGATTTTAGGCATTTGCTGATCTATTCAAAATAAAATAAAACATGCCCCTGAATCGCTTAGTGCATTGGTGCTCAACCTATGGACCGGAAGTTGTTGTGGTAATATAAAATCCATCATGCCTTTGGAAGTCATGCTTTTACCTATCAGCCTTGCAATGCCTAATAGGACTTGTTGTTCTGCAACAGCTGAAGGGCCAAAGTTGAGCACCCATGGCTTAGTGTCATGAAATCATAATCTCCCATGCAGTTTAACCCTAATGCGATATACACCTGCTCTTTCAGTATACCTCAGCATCCAGTCCAAACCTATATAGTTATGTAAGTGGTCATTCTCAATCCTCCTCTATGTATGGTAGAGGCGGCCTTTGGAACTATAATCCACAAAAATGTAGTTAAACCTATGTGGGTAGCTAGTGACATTCCAGTAATTGTAGTGTTAATCTTTTTAGGTGTATGAAGTGGAGTCAGTTCAGTTCTTATTTACATATGTGTGAAATATGTCTGGCACACGGTGATACAGAATCCCAGAAACCTGAGCTTGCAATATTCATATGATGCAAATGATTTGCATTCGACGACAAACACCAGCCAGCATTTGCATTTCATCTCTCTTATCGCTGTTCAAATCTTTCACTGGAGGTAACCATAGCCACGGGGGTTCAAAGGCTTTACCTGCTTTATTTGTGCTCTTTCATAAAAACAATCAAATAATGAGTATGTTTCAAGCTGTTCTTCTACAAAAGCTCTGAAGAATATTACAACTAGAATAATGTTTTCTGTATAAGCAGACAATGACGCATACATATTGTATATCACTTTTGTTTCATTTATTACTATAATACTCATATTGTTTTTTAGGTTCAGACAAGAATACATGTTTTATTGTATGCAAGTAGCATTTGAAATATGCAGTATGAATTGTGTCTAAACACTTTTAATTTATTTAAGAAAAATTACACAATAGTTTGATAAGCGCATGTCGATGCTTTGGTATTGTTTCATCAATGACAACTTTGAAAATACTTTTTTAAAGCCCTTTTTAATGCAAGACTTAAAAATAAGCACTTTGGACGAAACACGTCAAAGGTTCCTTTGTTGATATCTGTTTGTTAGGCTGTGCATACTTTTCACTTTCCTACAGTCAAGCGAGAAAACTACGCGGATTCATAAATTGGATAATTGCTAGACGTGCTGGTAGTGGGCAAAGTCTGAAATCTACAGTTCTTTGGGATTTGCGGTATGTAGTGCAAGCTCCCTAGCGGCAGCAATGACTTGCTGTATGAGTGCTGTATGAATATATACAGATAATAGATTGTAATGCCGAGGGAAAAAATATATTTCTTACTGATTGCTGTATTCTTGTTCTCAGAAAAAATGGAAAGCAAACAACAAGAGATGCTGGGAGACAAATAGGAGCGCCCTATATATGCAGTTTATTTGGTTATTATAGCCAGAAATAGGAATAAATAGGAAAACATAATAGAATAATATTACTTACGGCCAGACAGATTGCAGTAAGTAAACATAGAAATAGTACACAACCTGTCATTAGGCATATAGAGAATATCTTTGTCTCCATGCAAATCTTTCTTTCAGGCCCATTTCCCACTGATGCAAATCTGATGCGATCCAAAAGGCATAGATTCACATCACCTGAAAATACATTGTTTTCAATGAAGGCTGTTCACATTGATGCGGTGCGATTTTGATCCAGTTAAACACTTCTCCCGGGTTGACATCATATGACTTTGGGGATATCTGGATGAGGACCACAGGCGATTCCCTGCAATGTAAAATAAATCATAGCGGACATCCTCCTGCCACCCTCTGATACTTCTCCAGGCTCGCCTGTGCGATTGCGGAGCTGGAGAATAAATCCGCCAGCAGCAACTGTTTCCAAAGAGCTGGTCTTGGACCAGACAATCCTATTCCTATTCCTATTACATCTCTATTACCCTTGGACATAGCTCCCAACTGTCCCCTATTTTGAGGGACTGTCCCTGATTTGGAACAAAGTCCCTATGTCTCTCTTTCCTCCTCATTTGTCCCTCATTTTGGTCCGATCTATATAGTTGTATATAAAATGCACTTTTTATCTTTAAAAAAGTGTTTCCCAATACTAAACCTTTCATCCAATTTCTAAATGGCTGCATTTGTAAGTTTCAAAAGCCAATATAAAGGAAAAGCAGTGGTATAAAAAAAGCACTTCTGAGTTTAACTATTTTTTTTTTGCAGAATTCTCCTTTAAGTGGGTGTGGCAGGGGGGTGTCCTATGCCTACATACTTCTACTAAAAATTTGGAAAAGTATGCCCTAGGAGGCCAGAAGCGATATCATAATGTCACTTCAAGCGGCAGTAAACACTGCAGTTTTGTTTTTGCTGGGAAGCCTGAGATCGATTTTATTTTTATCTCAGTCTTTCCAGCATAGAGGAGAGATTTGGGGACTTATAGACCCCAGATCTCTTCATAAACAGGACCTGGCATGCCCTAATCTTATTACAAGGGATGCTTACATTTGTAATAGGAATAACAGTTTAAAAAAATTAAGTGAAATTAAAGGGAAAGTGTAAAAAAATCCAAATTAAATAAACAATAAAAAAATGTTTAAAGAGCCCCGTCCTCTCATACTCACACACAGAAGCGACGCATTAGTAGGTCACGCCCCACATTTGTAAATGGCATTCAAAACCACAGGTATCATATCGTTAGCACAAGAGAAATCATTTTAGCACCGGACATCCTCTGTAACCCTAAGCTAGTAACCTGTAAGCGCCGCCTATGGAGATTTTTAAGTATAAAAGTTTGGCGCCATTCCACGAGTGTGCACAATTTTAAAGCATGACATGTTAGGTATCTATTTACTCAGTGTAACATCATCTTTCACAATTATAGCAAAAAAAAATAGTAAATATTGTGGTTTGCTTTTTTTTAATTTGTAAAAGTGTTTTTTTTTTTATTTTAAATTGTGTTGCTGTGCAAATACCGTGGGACTTAAACAATTGCAAAACTGCCATTTTATTCCCTAGGGTCTCTCTGTTAAAAAAAATATATATGTAGCACTGGTATTTTTGCCATATAATGCTAAAGATGGCATACCACTAGAGGGAGCCAAATACCAATGTGAGCGAGATATGTTTTCATATGCAGAGCAGAAAATTTTTTATCTTGTGAAAAGACTCACTTACCCATGAACACTAGGTGGCTGAACTGCATGCTGGGTGGATATAAAAGGCAGAGTGGAGCCATTTCCTGCCTCTTTCTGGGCGCATGGCCTGCCTGCAAGGATCTGTGAAGGAGTGTCCAGAAGAGGGCCTACATCGTGCAGAGCAGAACAACATCCATTGACTCTGCCTTACCACAGTGTGCTGGAGAAGCAGTGTGATCGGGTCTGAGGATCCAGGACCCTTGACGGAGCCACGTGGATGTCCAGTTTGCTTGAGGAGCGAAGCAGCGTGGCAGTGCTGACTGGCAGCAGGATTGAGATAACTGGAGCGGAAGTTTACAACTTTCCAGGCCTGGTGTGGTGAGAGGGCTGTCGCCCAGAAGTTCTTTAACACCCTTAACACACTTAGACTCATTTCACAAAGTTGCTGGGACCTGTAGTCCTACAGGGAGGTCTCATTCAAATAGACTGAGTTCAATCAGGCCTAAAAGCCTATGCTTCATTGAGGGCTGACTGACAGTTAAGGTATACCTACACCGAAGGCATCTGCAAGTGTGTTTTACAGCAGGAACTGTATTAACTCTTCAGTTATGTTACTTCATTACTTGTTAAACCATTGGATTACAAACACTGCAGTATAATAGCTAGCTGAAGAAAGAAGACCAGAGACTACACTTCTTCACAGGGAGGGTTTGTGCTTTGGTTGCAGTAAGACAAAAGGCTGCCTTATACCTCAGGGGAAGCTCTTGAGAAATTGTATTGTGCTGTGTTGATATCCTTGCATTGGTATGTTTGGTGCGGCCGTACTGGAAGTGGGAAGGTGGTCAGTGTCAAGGTATTGTCACTCTGAGCACTAGTCCCACTTGGAGACGTGCCGCAGTAGAGGCTCAAGGGACCTTTAAGTGTTATTAGTTTGTGTACACTCATTGCACTATTATAGTAAGTTTGTATGTTGATACAGTTATTATAAATACTGTCTTTATACCAGTTCCAGTAAACTTACATCCTGGTTCATCACAATTGGTGTGAAGCTTGTTCATTATTCTAACAGGTGGAACAACGGATGCCCAGATAACGGTAAAGGTACACTATATACACATTGTTATGGTGGGATTGTTGCGTTTAGTGAAAGTTTCATATCAGCACTGCACCACAGCTTTTTTAAGGGGAGCGAGACCAAATCATTGGGGGGGTTGTTAAAGCAGAGTACAGGCCCAATCAATTACCAGCAGCTCCTTCGGGGGTAAGTGCTACACGTGGGGGCTCGTCCGGGATCCTGTCTCTCTGCAAGTGAAACCCGCCCTTTTGGTGCTAGTATGGACCCCCTTACAGTGGTTCAGTGGTGCAAAGGAGAAGGCGCACGCCCAGAAGCGAGTGTGGCGGTCGAACTCCCGGGTGAGAACTGGGATGAAGAGGAGGTCAGGACCATTGTAAAACATTTGTCTCCTCATAGGAAAGCATGGGTGATTGCCCTCAGGCCAGCCCGAGGGACTGACCGCACCCATGCCCTATTGGAATGGAAAGAGAAAGTACCAGGGTGTTTCCGTGGGAAGAGTGTGCAGCTGACTGACAAGATGAAGATTTGCATAACACATCCCCAGGCTCCAGACATAAGCCCTACCAGTTCAAAGCAGGGGGAGTCAGCTTCAAGGAAAGGGTACTCCCGGCCAACTCCGACCACAAGTGGGCTAGAGTTCGTCATGCCCAGGAGGGACGGGGATGAAGTGCTAAGCACCTTCAAGAAGGATCCCCAACTGGAGCAGCAATTAGCTACTTTAAAGCGACAGTATCGCATTATACAAGAGGAGTTCCAGGAAACCTCTAGAATGATTGAGGAGCAGGTAAAAGAGCTAAGTACTAAGAGCAAGGGCTCAAGCGGCAGCCATCTGAAACAAAAACCTGCCTCAGTTACTCGAAGACTTCCCCATCGTGACTTGCCAGAAGTAACAATCAAAAAGGACTTTAAGATTGCTGGCCAGATAGGCGAAAAGGAACAGAAAGACAAGCTGTCCTATACAAACCTCATGCGTCAGATCGACATGGGGCTACAGAAAGGGTATCCTGAGTCTGAGATTGTGGAAGCAGTGGTAGAAGCCATTAGTCCCGGTCTAAGTATCAGAAACATGTTGGAGATGAAGAATGGACTAACCCTAGTGCAACTTAGGAGAATATTGAAAAGCCATTTCAAGAAGGAAAATGCTTCTGAACTTTATCACCAACTGATAAATCTGGCACAGGACAGTGGAGAGACTCCTCAGAATTTCCTGTTCAGGGCTATTGAGCTGAAGGACCGCCTGTTGTTAGCCTCACAAGGAGAAGACTCGGATGAGCACTTCGGGACAGAATTGATCCAAAAGAAATTCCTGAGGACCGTGACCACAGGACTAAGAAGTGACTGTGTCAAGTTTCAGCTAAGGCAGTATTTAGATGATCCGTCCATTTCAGATGAGGTACTCATCGAAAAAACTGGCGAAGCAGTTAATATGGAGATGGAAAGGGAGTCGAAGCACAAGACAAGTCAAAAGTCTGAATCTGTTGTGGGAGTCAGAATGGCTGGCACGACTCATAGCGATTCAGAGATCGGGGTCCCGAAGACTCAGCTGTCCAGAATATCGGAGATGGTGACCGATGCGTTGGATGTCAGGTCTGAGATAACTGCACTAAAGTTACAAGTAGCCCAGATGCTGGAGGCGATACACAGGCTGACGACAAAACAAACTGAGCTGTCCGATAATGGTGCCACAGGGCAGAATGCACCCCCGGCCTCGTTTTTTGTACCTCGCCAGGAGCCAACAAATCAAGATGTCTGTTTCAACTGTGGAGGTGAGGGTCACTACCAGCGGGTATGTCCTAGCCCGAGGGGAGCAGCAGATTGGAGTAGACCTCAGAGAAGTAACCCAAGGATCGAAGGAAGATATGGGCCTTCAAGAAGAACGTTCCCTGAAACTGAGAGGAAGCAACGGAGAAGACCCACAGTTTATGTCATCTCAGTGAGCAATGCTCATCGGCCTTCCAAGCGATGCCAGAAACGGCGTCCTCAACGCCAGAAGCTGAAGAAAGCACGAGTTCAGTCATGCCAGCCCATTGTTCCAGATGCTCGCAACAGGTTTCCTGCTCAGTTAGTAGGCCCTTCGTCCATAATGCCTGTCCTGATTGAAGGAATCTACACAAGCGCCCTCCTTGATTCAGGTGCTCAAGTAACTTTGTTGACCAGAGGTTTCTACAAGAGGTATTTGTCGTACATGCCCCTGCAAAAGTTGGAAGATATGGAGATTCGGGGTATTCAAGCAGAAGATTACCCTTGTGACGGATATCTGCTGATCAAGTTGTCATGTGACCCATTGAGGACTGGGAAGCCTCAGGACTTTGACACGCTAGTTATTGTGTGTCCTCGGTTGCCAGGGTCCCCAAGCAGTCCGCTAATCATAGGGACAAACACAGATCTGGTGAAGCAGCTGTTAGCCCCTGGTGTTCCCAAATGTGATTCCTTATCCTGCCTGCCAACAGAAAGGCCAGAGGTGCCTCCCTCTTCCAGGGTGGATGGGAAAAGATCCACAACAAAGACAAATGCAACTAAACTGCATGAGAAGAAAGCGGCTAAACAGGAAAAGGTGGCCGATGTACCTTCGGTGTCAGCACCAGTAAAGCGAAGGAAACAAAGAGTAATTTCTCAATTCAAGAGATCGACCTATGACCAGCTGAAAAAATTCTCTGAAGAGATGTGCCCTGCTGCAAGGAGAAATTCTGAGAGGCCTGGTCCTTCTGTTGATGATTCAGAAAGTTTCGACCCCATCTCACCCCTTGACACATCTGTACTAGATACCATAGTGACAGCTGTGAGTGCACAGAACAGATCCCCATTACATGACAATTGGTGGGAGGCTTCTCTGTCAGACTTCTGCAACCGCCTAGAGGCAAAAATGTGTGACAGAGACAAAATTTTGAATGTCTTTGGGGACCAAAGAGTTAAAGCAGGGGGAGTATGTAGCACTGTTATTTTTGCCATATAATGCTAAAGATGGCATACCACTAGAGGGAGCCAAATACCAATGTGAGCGAGATATGTTTTCATATGCAGAGCAGAAAAATGTTTATCTTGTGAAAAGACTCACTTACCCATGAACACTAGGTGGCTGAACTGCATGCTGGGTGGATATAAAAGGCAGAGTGGAGCCATTTCCTGCCTCTTTCTGGGCGCATGGCCTGCCTGCAAGGATCTGTGAAGGAGTGTCCAGAAGAGGGCCTACATCGTGCAGAGCAGAACAACTTCCATTGACTCTGCCTTACCACAGTGTGCTGGAGAAGCAGTGTGATCGGGTCTGAGGATCCAGGACCCTTGACGGAGCCAAGTGGATGTCCAGTTTGCTTGAGGAGCGAAGCAGCGTGGCAGTGCTGACTGGCAGCAGGATTGAGATAACTGGAGCGGAAGTTCACAACTTTCCAGGCCTGGTGTGGTGAGAGGGCTGTCGCCCAGAAGTTCTTTAACACCCTTAACACACTTAGACTCATTTCACAAAGTTGCTGGGACCTGTAGTCCTACAGGGAGGTCTCATTCAAATAGACTGAGTTCAATCAGGCCTAAAAGCCTATGCTTCATTGAGGGCTGACTGACAGTTAAGGTATACCTACACCGAAGGCATCTGCAAGTGTGTTTTACAGCAGGAACTGTATTAACTCTTCAGTTATGTTACTTCATTACTTGTTAAACCATTGGATTACAAACACTGCAGTATAATAGCTAGCTGAAGAAAGAAGACCAGAGACTACACTTCTTCACAGGGAGGGTTTGTGCTTTGGTTGCAGTAAGACAAAAGGCTGCCTTATACCTCAGGGGAAGCTCTTGAGAAATTGTATTGTGCTGTGTTGATATCCTTGCATTGGTATGTTTGGTGCGGCCATACTCGAAGTGGGAAGGTGGTCAGTGTCAAGGTATTGTCACTCTGAGCACTAGTCCCACTTGGAGACGTGCCGCAGTAGAGGCTCAAGGGACCTTTAAGTGTTATTAGTTTGTGTACACTCATTGCACTATTATAGTAAGTTTGTATGTTAATACAGTTATTATAAATACTGTCTTTATACCAGTTCCAGTAAACTTACATCCTGGTTCATCACAATTGGTGTGAAGCTTGTTCATTATTCTAACAGGTGGAACAACGGATGCCCAGATAACGGTAAAGGTACACTATATACACATTGTTATGGTGGGATTGTTCCGTTTAGTGAAAGTTTCATATCAGCACTGCACCACAGCTTTTTTAAGGGGAGCGAGACCAAATCATTGGGGGGGTTGTTAAAGCAGAGTACAGGCCCAATCAATTACCAGCAGCTCTTTCGGGGGTAAGTGCTACATATATAATGCTTGAGGGTTCTGAGTAATTTTTGAGAGAACTTTACTTGGGTGGCAAGTGGGTAAAAAAAAGGCCCTGTGCGAGTTTAGTGCGGGTGCAGTGCAAATTTAATCTCCATCTATGCTTAGTCCCCACAGAACTTGCATTAACACCTGTCAAAACACAAATCGCGCTGTGAAATCGCATCCATTCGCATTGCATTATTATGAACCGTGCCTTAGTGGATATTGCATAGGGAAAACCAGGCCTAAGCCCCTCAAGGTGTAATATGTCAGGAGTGAGTAGAGATGTTCTGAAAAATCTTCCGAAATGTTCATGTTGCAGAGGAGCCTGGTGTTGGTGGATTTTGTATATGGAGAGAAAATTAACTGTATTTTTTTTGAGAAAAAAAATACCCTCTAGGTGGTATATGTACATTGCAAGGATTTTTAACAAAATCTTGCAGGGTCTTACCTTTTGCCATTCCAAAAGAAATAGCTGTTTGTTTGTCTGTGTCCACGTGTAAAGTGAATTGGAGTGATTTTATGATTATCAATCAGTTGCTGCTTATGAAGGGTTCTAGTGAAGAAAGTGGCAGGGTCTTCATCTCCTTAGATGTAATTAATGTTTAGGAATATCTCACTAAAAATTACATTTTTGTTGCAGGGGATGCCAAAAATCTGACTTGTACCTTAGTGTAGACTTCTGGGAAAATCAGTAGACTAAACACAGAAGCAGGAAATGATATCTCTGGGGCGTGTTCTGTACACCATCCCTGTAGGGTGGAGCCAGCAGTAAAATGTAAAATTATTTACTTGGGCTGCATAGGACAGCATGGTCTATAAACCTTGATTAGTCCTTGATTAAACAGATCCTTGTAGCTCCCTTATCTGCCTCATTTCTTTCTTGCTTAGTCGTAGCTTACCCGGCTGCCTTTTATTTGTTTTCTGTAGCATAGTCTTTGAAAATAGAGTCTCTTTGAGGCTTATATACATATATTTGATTATATATATATATATATATATATATATATATATATATATATATACAATATATAATAAAACAAATAGTCCTGTATTATCATAAGGTTGCTTAGTGCAGCACACTGGGTGCTATTTTGGGTATAATGGGGTGTCTGGGATTACTTTAGAGAAAACAAAACCAACCCATTACATCTTATTGTGGGAGGCCTGACAAGAATAAAATATTACAAGATGGAAGTATTTGTTCTTCCAAAAAAACCTTAAGCTACTGGCTTCTCAGTGATGTATTATTTCCTAGGCAAATCATGTTTGGGTAATGCAGAACATAAAGTTACGAATTTGATATTATTCCAGTAAATGGTAGAGATAAAATTTATTTTTACAGCAATTCAGCAGAACCATGTTATCTTTGGTGTCTAAAATATTTTCTCATCTCCAGGTAGCATCCAAAGCACTTATATCTGTAATAGAGCAGGTTGGTATGAATGAGAAATAAGGATGCATAAAACAAAACCTTTAAAGAAAATGTATACTTTCACCTTCATTTGCATATTTTCAATAGACTGTACTCAGAAGAAGCTATTCTTTCAACTAATGTAGGGGCCGATGCAGCCTTAACTGTATATCCTTCAATGGAAAGAAGACCGCCGCTCCGGGTGAGTGCAATAAGCAATCAATATCCTCTTCAGAAACCGTGGGTGCTTGCAAAGCACAAGGCAAGAATCAGGAGAAAAGGTATATGGGCACACCAAAAATATCCTTAGAAGGTAGCCTTTATTTGTGCAAAAGGATAAAAGCACTGCAAAACGGGGTGGCGTGGCAGCCAAGCTCCTGCATGGATGTCTGAGCAGAGAGCTCCGTGCCGAGTGTAGGTGAAGCGACGAGCCAAGGCACATTCACCCGCTCATACTCACCGGATTCGACCCGACAGTCTACCTACGGTCCCGGGATGGCTCGTAAATGCAAAACGGCGCCGCAGGTACAGAAACTTTCTGACTTTTTCTCCCCATCTCCTCGCGGCCTAAGTCAAGATGGCGCCGGCGGCGCCTCGCCGCCATCATCAAGCAGCTCCAGCTCTGCCCGGACCAGCCCTAATTCCCAACCCGGAGCTCCGCACAGATCCCCCGAGGCTTCCACTCCCCTAGCACGCAGTCCTGCTAAGTCAAAGCCACGGCTGCCTCCCGACTATGACAACGGGAAAGGGGCTGCTGCTCAGGACTCCATGAATGACACAAGAGAGCTTGCGGAGGCTATTAACTCCTTCCCCACCGCAGACAAGCACTTGTCAGACACGATGTTGAAGGACATGCTGGTCTCCCTCCATAGTTCCCTCCATGCTGACCTAATGGATTGTATGAGGGGTTTTAGGGCTGATGTTACTGAGCTAGGAGGCCGAGTAGACCATGTGGAGCAGAAGATGGGGGAATTTGCCTCCTCCTTTAACTCGCTAGTAGACGCTCATAACGACCAGTCTGATGAGGTGACATGGCTTAAAGCTAAGATTTCGGACCTCGTGGACAGATCCAGGAGAAACAACATTAAATCCGGGGTGTCCCTGAATCTGTCCTCCCCCAGCACCTACAGCAGTTTGCACAGGCAAGACCTTATGAAAGCATATGTCCCTGAACTGTCTGATGCAGATCTAATGATAGACAGGATCCATCGCCTCCCCAAACCATCGCATCTGCCTGATGCCGCCCCTAGGGATGTTATACTGCGGGTCCATTTCTTTCAAGTTGAAGAGCGCTTCATGACGTCCTTCAGAAAGGCTACCAACCCTCCTGCTCAATATGCTTCCATACAGCTGTATGCGGATCTCTCCCAATTCACGATGCAGAGGCGCAGGTCCCTTTTCCCAGTCACTAAGGCCTTGCGCAACAACAACATAATCTATAGATGGGGCTATCCGGCCAAGCTCACCGTCACACGGGACAACAACTCATCTGTGATCAATAACCTGTCGGAGGGCCTTGCTCTTCTGCGCTCCTGGAATATTGTTCCTGATCAAGTCGATGAGGTCCACAATTCGACCATCAAGGTTGACACTCAGGAATCTTGGCAACTGGTGTCACACAAAAAGAGGGGCAAGAAGCGCTCCTCCTAATAAGCTAAGTGCCTTGACTATTGTTACATGGTTATGCTGTTATATTATCATCTACCTACTGACTGTGAAGTTTTTTTTCCCCCCTGTACTGAATGTGCAGCATTGCTGCTCTCAGGTTCAAAATTGAATCTCCTTTTTTAAAACCCTGTTCTGATCTGACTGTTCTTTTTTTGCTGTTTGTTTGCCGCTACCCCTGGTGGCTCAGTTTTCTTTTTTTGTTATTTTCTTGTTGTCCCCTTTGCTCACGAGATGGACTTCATCCTATTGACCTGGCTGTGACAAGAGCCTTGCCCCTGGACACGACACCTTGGATTTCAACTCAACCACGTAGTGTCTGCACTCGGAGGTACTGTATCTCTTTTCTCCCTCCCGTTATGGTACTTAATGTAGTCTCCTTTAACGTCCATGGATTGAACCATCCAGCTAAGTGCTTGGCGCTGTGGAAGGAAGCCCAGAAGTTGCAAGCTGACATTCTGTGTATACAGGAATCCCACTTTCTAGCCTCCAACCCTCCCAATTTCAAACATAAGAACTACCCCCATATGTTTTTTTCCTCTGTCCACAACAAGAAACACAGAGGGGTAGTTACGCATGTCAGAGACTCAGTGACATTCAAGCTGGATAAAGTACTAACAGACTCAGCTGGAAGATATGTGATCCTTATAGGTGATTATTATATTGTATGATGTGTTTTTACATGTATCTGTGGTTCTATGAGCGCATCGAGGCCTTCGGGTAATGACTGCGCTCCCAAAAAGCATTTTTATAAATAAATAAAATAAATAAATAAATAACCACACTTACACGATTGTCAATCTCTACGCTCCCAATACCAATCAGGTTGCATTTGTCAATAAGTTGTTCAAAAAATTGTCGGTGGTAAAAAAAAGGTGATGTTATTATATGCGGTGACTACAACATGACGGTTGACTGGAGTGTTGACACGACTTCCGAATCTAAACGTCCTCCCCCTTCGCTACATTCTGCTCTCCTTAGGGAGAACTACTATGATGTCTGGGGGTGCCAACACTCCAGTGAACGTGACTACACTTTCCACTCCTCGAGACACAATTCCTGTTCCCACATTGACATGATCCTTGTAGACAGAACCTTGCTACGGGCGGTCTCCTCCTCCACCATACATGATATTTCATGGTCAGACCATGCCCCTGTTTCTATCTCACTGGTGGAGGAGGCGACTACCAGCCCGCTCACATTTGGAGGGCGAACACAAGTCTGTTTCAGTCACAGGCTCACGTAGATAGCATCACTAAACAATTGAAAGAATATTTTGGTCTTAATAAAGGATCGGTTTAGAATCCAATGGTGTTGTGGTGCGCCCACAAGGCCTTCATTAGGGGAGTTCTACTTCAAATTAGCTCCAGGGTGAAGCGTCAGAGGGCTCTGAAGGTTGACCTCCTCTTGCAGGAGATTAGATCTTTGGAACTGCGAAACAAGGCCTCACCTGGCTTGGACATGTCACACAAGCTGGTTGGCCTGTGTGACATGTCCAAGCCAGGTGAGGCCTTGTTTCGCAGTTCCAAAGATCTAATCTCCTGCAAGAGGAGGTCAACCTTCAGAGCCCTCTGACGCTTCACCCTGGAGCTAATTTGAAGTAGAACTCCCCTAATGAAGGCCTTGTGGGCGCACCACAACACCATTGGATTCTAAACCGATCCTTTATTAAGACCAAAATATTCTTTCAATTGTTTAGTGATGCTAGACGCCTTCTCCTTGAGTCCCATAATAAGCTTGTGAGTGCACTGAAGCTGACATACTACTCCTCTGGGAACAAAGCCGGCAAATTCTTGGCGCGTCGGCTGAAGGACCAGAGGACGCGTACGAAAATCCCCTTTATCCGTACCCAATCCGCAAAAGGCAAACTGTATGATCCAAAAGACATTGCTGATGCCTTTTCGGATTACTACTCGTCCCTGTATAATATTAGAGGTGATAGTGGGACGCCACAACCCACGGACCTTGACATACAGAATTTCCTAGCTGATCTGTCTCTTCCCACTCTATCATCATCACAGCTGCAAGCCTTGAACACTCCTATCACAGAGAATGAGATCCTGAAAATAATTGCTAAGACACCCTTAGGTAAGTCCCCTGGTCCTGACGGCCTACCAAATGACTATTATAGAACGTTTGGTGGTACTCTCGCCCCTGCCCTGTGCTCAGTTTATGACCTTAGACGCCTTCTCCTTGAGTCCCATAATAAGCTTGTGAGTGCACTGAAGCTGACATACTACTCCTCTGGGAACAAAGCCGGCAAATTCTTGGCGCGTCGGCTGAAGGACCAGAGGACGCGTACGAAAATCCCCTTTATCCGTACCCAATCCGCAAAAGGCAAACTGTATGATCCAAAAGACATTGCTGATGCCTTTTCGGATTACTACTCGTCCCTGTATAATATTAGAGGTGATAGTGGGACGCCACAACCCACGGACCTTGACATACAGAATTTCCTAGCTGATCTGTCTCTTCCCACTCTATCATCATCTCAGCTGCAAGCCTTGAACACTCCTATCACAGAGAATGAGATCCTGAAAATAATTGCTAAGACACCCTTAGGTAAGTCCCCTGGTCCTGACGGCCTACCAAATGACTATTATAGAACGTTTGGTGGTACTCTCGCCCCTGCCCTGTGCTCAGTTTATTCGCAGGCCGTATCTTCAGCAAACTTTCCCCCTGAGATGCTAAAAGCGTATATAGTTACTATCCCCAAACCTGACAAATCTCCAGATGTTCCTTCCAACTTTCGGCCCATATCGCTTCTAAATACGGATGTTAAGCTATACGCTAAACTTCTCGCCCATAGGCTTCTCAATGTCTTACCATCATTAATTGACGCAGACCAGTCTGGCTTCACTGCTGGCAGGCAGGCATCGGATGCCACCCGTAGGATTATTGGAGTGGTGCAGCATGCCTGGGCCTCTCGGACGCCTTCTCTGCTCCTCTCTTTGGATGCGGAGAAGGCGTTCGACAGGGTCCACTGGGGTTATATGTCCCATACATTGACTAAATTTGGATTTCATGGCCCGATTGTGACAGCTTTATTCCCACCCCTCGGCCCAGGTCTACATCCGGCTGCCTCTCCCGTCCCTTTAGTATTTCTAACGGCACTCGTCAGGGGTGTCCTCTATCCCCCTCTATTTTTAACCTCTTGATGGAACCATTGGCCGAAAAAATTAGAGCCCACCCACAAATAACTGGTTTCCCCATCGGAGGTTCTTCCCATAAGATTAACTTGTTTGCGGACGATGTTATTCTGTCAATAACTTCTCCGGCTAAATCACTCCCTCATGTTCAGGAAGTTCTAACGCTCTTTAGCAAAATCTCGTACTACAAAGTTAATTGTTCTAAATCAATTATCCTTCCTATCCATCTCCCCTCCTCTGTCCGAGCTCTCCTGGAACCTACCCTACCTTAAGCATGGACTAAAAAGAGTATATCCTACTTAGGTCTTCAGATCACAGCAGACCCCTCGGAATTGGCAGATGCCAACTACCCAATACTAATAGAGAAAATCTCTAAGGAGTCGGCTCGCCTAGCCAAGGTGGAACTCTCCTGGTCGGGGCGTCTTGCCTCCTTTAAAATGTTATTGCTCCCCCAGATTTTATACATCTACCGCACACTCCCTGTCCCCATGAAACCCACCCACTTGAGAGCTCTGAACTCTCTCCTGAGATCTTATGTCTGGAGAGCACGTAGACCCAGATGCTCCAAAACTTTGCTGCCCAGGCACAGATCTGCGGGAGGTATGGTGTTCACAGATCTACTTGATTATTATCATGCATCCCTTCTGAACCAACTTAAACTATGGTTCTCTGACCCTCCTGCGACCCCTTGGTGCAATATTGAACAAACATTGTGCCCCACTCGAAGCTTGTCTTCCCTGCTATTGCTAGACAGGATGAGTCCTATTTCCCTGTCCTGGCTTCCCCTGTCCATTCGGGCATCTTTGGAGGCCTGGAGGGTCCTGGGGAATGTCTCCGACCCGCAGGATGTCCTGGTGGACGTACCAATCCCGATTGATACTTTGATAGGTGCCATCCCTAATCTCGACCTTGTTGATTGGAAGAATAGTGGTATTACCCATATCTCTAACTTGTATCACGGTGATCATTCCGTTTCATTTCAATCCCTTCAGTCTCAATACGGCCTCCCCCAAAAGGACTTCTTTGAATATCACCAAATCTCTCACTTTTTAAAATCCACCAGGTCCCACAGAGTACTCCTCCCGGGCCGGGTCTGGAACTTCTTCAGTGCCTCTGCCCCCCAGGTTAAGGGAATCCCCCTTTTCTACTCTCTCCTCCGGCACAGGCACACCTTTGTCAGGTCCCCCCGTTCCTGAAATGGGAGGCAGACCTGGTAAAGACTTTTACAAACACGCAGTGGCAGGCAGCCCTTAACTCAATCTACAAGGCCTCAAAATGCACTAGCCATTGGAAGCTCGCCCAGAAGATCTCCATGAGATGGTATCTTACACCTTATAGAATGTCCAAGTTTTCTCAAGACAACTCTCCTTTGTGCTGGAGGGGTTGTGGAGAGGTTGGCAACATTATGCATATCTTTTGGAAATGCAAACATTTGACCAGCTTCTGGCATAGTGTATTTAGGTGTATCTCCTCAGTTACTGGGGTCCTCACCCCACCAAGCCCAGATTTGGCCCTGTTGAATTTAAACATTGACTCATTTCCCCCCCAGTTCCAAACTGTGGTTACACACTTACTGCTAGCGGCAAGGTCACTTATTACTCGGAACTGGAAGACAAATGTGGCACCCAACCTTTCAGGAGTACTCGATACCACCCGCACTAACTACGTCTATGAATCCCTAATAGCTTCTAGGGCCGGTCAGAGGAAGAGCTTTGACAATAGGTGGCGGTTTTGGACCGAATGGTATAAAATATGATTCCCTTGAGTATTTGACCCTTTACTGATTACTTACTCTCAGCAGCTGCTCATCACACTCCCAGGTAAATCCATTTCCCTCAGCTTTTATACTACACAAGTCCATCACATCCTGTCCCCCCCTTTCTCCCCCTCCTACTGTTTATTTTTATGCTTTCTTTATTACTTATCCCATTGTATATCTTGTCCTCCCCTAGCCACCCATCCTATCCTATGTTTTGTTCTGTTTGGTACCAGCTCTTTGGTGTCACCTCAACACCATTTTTGAGTGATTGTGTCAAGAATATAAAGTGGACTGAAGATAGTATAGTACACGCCCTATGACATGGTGTGATCCATTGTATTAATGCACTCTATCTGTGTTCTTGCATTGGTGTAGTCCTGTTCTTTTGTTCACATTCAAATGTTGTTTTCCTTTTTTTCTTCAGTAACTCATGTGTGCTGGTACTTGACACTTGCCTGTATGTTATGGAAAATTTCAATAAAAATGTATTTGCAAATCTGCAGACCAGTTTCATCGGACCAGTTCGATGGTGTGTATGGCCCATCGGACCGTTGTCCGTCGGACCAAAGTTTTAAAACATGCTTTAAAATCTGTCTGACGGACACCTGTCCGTCGGACAGATTCGATGGTTAGTATGCAAAAGCATCGGACCAAAAACCCGCGCATGCTCAGAATCAAGTCGATGCATGCTTGGAAGCATTGAACTTAGTTTTTTATCACGTCGTTGTGTTCCACGTCACCGCGTTCTGGTCTGATCGGATTTTTGGTCCGATGGTGTGTACACACTTCAGACCATCAGACCACTTCAGCCTGGTCCGATGAAAACGGTCTGTCGCACAAGTTTCATCGGACCAGTCTGATCGTGTGTATGTGGCCTTAAAAGCACCCATGTTGGGGCTCTGCCGAAGCAATTTGCAGGTACTTCAGCAGCGCTGCCCATTAATTTCAATGGGCAGGGCGTTTTGGGAGCAGTGTATGCACCGCTCCTGCACCGCCCCAAAGATGTGGCTTGCAGCGCACTGCCCCAGTGTGAAAGCACTCTGGATTTCACACTGGGGGGGGTATGAGAGGCACTTTTCAGGCTCTTTACAGGTGCTATTTTTAGCGTTAAAACGCCTGAAAAGTGCTCCAGAGTGAAAGTAACCTTAGTGTGAATGCACTTTTTGTTTGATGCCATAACTAAAGGTTAAATGATTCTTTACACTCCATAATAAAAACACAGTTACTGCTCAAAATATTGAGGAAAGCAATCGCAAATGTTTGGGGAAGCAAAACACAAATACGTAATGTGTTAGAATGAAAAAAAAGAATGGTAAGTATTTATGACTAAACTGTTTCCCTAAATCACGATTTTAAGTGAATTTGGCCAATAAGTATTGACTGATGGTTATGCCGCGTACACACGATCAGTTTGTCTGATGAAAACGGTCTGATGGACCATTTTCATCAGACAAACCGATTGTGTGTGGGCCCCATCAGTTTTTTGTCTATCGGTTAAAAGACTAGGAACTTGTTTTAAAATTATCCGATGGTTAAAAAACCGATAGAAAAATACGATCGTCTGTGGTCACGTCCATCGGTTAAAAATCCACGCATGCTCAGAATCAAGTCGACGCATTCCTCGGAAGGATTGAACTTAATTTTTCTCAGTACGTGGTTGTGTTTTTTACGTCACTGCGTTCTGATACGATCGTTTTTTTAAATGATGGTGTGTAGGCAAGACTGATGAAAGTCAGCTTCATCGGATATCTGATGAAAAAATCCATCAGTCCGTTTACATCGGATGAACTGTTTGTGTGTACAGGGCATTAGCTCTACCAGATAAACATAATACACTTAGTTAACTGGGAGTCCATTGGACACCTTATAATTCTGCTTCATTCTGCCTGTCTGCTGTGATCAGAATTTACCTAGTAGATGAGTAAATAGGCAATGGTATATTGATGACGCAGTGCATGACCCTATAAGGAACAGTTAGTGGATTGCGCTAACCTCTAGATAACAATGTATATCAATAAATGGCCAAAATTTGTGAATAACCAATATTCCACTACCGTGTAAAATATTGTGCAAATCCCCCAAATGGGTGCTTATCCTGTTAAATAAAACCACTCCGATATCAGTATATACCTGCTTCTTATAAAGGTATAAATTAATTATAAAAATGCCTAAATTAGACAAACAATCCAATGTACCTTTAATTAAACATACCGTGCTGCTATTAAAAAGTGCAAGTGCTAACTGTGCAAAACATATTAAATTTATACAACACAATAAGTACCACGTGCCACCAATTTGGGTAATAATATAATAAGTCCCTTGACTTATTCCGATAGATCCATAAACAATATATTGCATCGGAAAAAATAGCATAAAAAAATGCACAATTATAATGAATAGTCCCAGTAAATGATCAACTTGTTCAAAAGGTAAAAAAGTGTGTGTGCCCCTGTAATCTCCCCTGTGAGTGTGTACTGCAGATCTTACTTTCGATTGACAGGGTATCACGTGAGTCCCAGACAGTATGGTGGGCCACTGCTTGGAATCCAAACATACATGACCTGACCTTTCTAAAGCGTCTTAAAGTGACATTTCACTTAATTTGTTTGCTTGGGAAGTGAGCAGGCATTTCACATTTAGGTGGTGGTGAATTTGGTCTGCACTTTATTTTTATTTCTATCTTCACGAAGGAAGGTGTTTTTGTTATATATTTCTATTTTTACATGTATATGTATTTATAGATGTACTAATTACTAAGCACTGTGATATATTAATAGGTTGGTTTTAGCGCACTATCAATTATTATTTTACTATTAGCACTTATGGCTGTATAAATGTTACTGGTCCTTAAAACATTTTATTTTTTTTAATTTTCTTATACTGCCCATACAAGGGTCGAATTTTGAAAGAACTTTCTTTCGAAAATCTTATCTAAGAACTTTCATTCGCATTTCACGCCATTAGTGGGCTGCAGCAACAACCGATTTTCGGGCAGCCATCGAATTTTAATAATCCAACAAGTTGGATATTTTTTGAAAAAACAAATGATTTTCTAATCAATGATGGGAGTATCGTGCGAGAAATCGAATCAAAAAAGAAATGCGCATGTGCAAGAAAAGAAAATTCCAGGAAAGAACCGGAGATTCCCAGACACTAAAATTATTTTCTGTAGGAACATGAGGTGAAATTGAAGGTTTGGTCGGTTGAATTTCTAAATCAATGGTGGCACCATCAGATCACAAAACGCACACATTTTCTGATTTTCAAAAAAAAGTTCTTTGGAAATTCGAACCGTGTATGGCCAGCATTAGTCAGTCATTTCACTGCATTGAAGCTCATACAGTTCACCTGTGATTTTTTCCTTTAGTTGATATGTGGCTTCTTTTTGTGATCATAAAGCTGTTACCTCTAAATTATCACTTCATTTCCTTACTTTGGGAGCTCCATCACTGACCAGAGATGACTTGTGTAGAAACATATAGTGCATCTTGATAGATGACTGTTTTGGACAGAGGGCAGTATACATAACATTCCATTATTCCCTAAAAACATAAATGTTTCATTTGATGTTGTAAATTGTTCTGTCTTGCTTTGATCAAGGTTAGTGAAGATTTTTTTTTATAAAATGACGATGTACAAGGTGAAAAAATTATGAGGTGCACTCTTTGGAGGGAAAAACACGCTCATTATCTGAAACATCTTATATTTCCTTTTTAACACTTTTGGCCTTTTGTTGTATAACTTGTCTCTTTTCCAGATTTATCACAGCTCTCCAAATTCTGTAGTTTGACTTTAAAGGGGTTGTAAAGGTAAAAAAAAAAATCCCTAAATAGCTTCCTTTACCTTAGTGCAGTCCTCCTTCACTAACCTCATCCTTCCATTTTGCTTTTAAATGTCCTTTCTTCTGAGAAATCCTCACTTCCTGTTCTTCTGTCTGTAACTCCACACAGTAATGCAAGGCTTTCTCCCTGGTGTGGAGAAAGCATCTTGAGGGGGGAGGGGGCGAGCAGGAGTGTCAGGAAGCCCACTAACACACAGCTCCTTTCTCTGTCTGCAAAGTAGAGAGTGTCCTGACTTGCCTGCTTGCCCCCTCCCCCCTCAAGAGTCTTTCTCCACACCAGGTGTTGTTACAAACAGAAAAACAGGAAGTGAGGATTTCTCAGAAGAAATAAGGACATTTAAAAGCAAAATCGAAGTGAAGGAGGACTGCACTAGGGTAAAGGAAGCTATTTAGGGGAAAAATAATTACCTTTACAACCCCTTTAAGTGGTTTGTCTTTTTGCATACTTTCATTTTTACTGTTTGAACTTTCTGTTTTTAGTTTATATTCATTAATTTACAGTGTTGAAACAGGCCATTTACGACTGACAGGAATATGCTTACAATGATCAGCTTTTATTTGTTCGGGTAAAACTTTTATCTGAAAAGGAAAAAAGTTTTAACCACCATTGTATTATAAATTGCCTATTTTATCAATTTGGATTCTTTAACACTTTTTTACCAGGTGGCCGTAATAAATATATATGTACTTACATTAAGTTCATTAGTCATAAACAGTTAAAGGGGTTGGAAAGATAAAAGTTTTTTTACCTTAATGCATCCTACAGTATGCATTAAGGTAAAAAAACATCTGACAGCACCGGCCCCCCCCAAGCCCCCATTTTACTTACCTGACCGTTCGAAATTCCCGGGCACGCGTGCTTGTCATCCTGTTTGGTTCCCAGCCTGGCCGTTGATTGGCTAGGCTGGGTGGATTGATAGCAACGCAGCCATTGGCTGGCACTGCTGTCAATCACAGTGGATGACGCGACATGCCGGGGGGCGGGGCCGAGTGATACAGTCGACGGCTATGGCCGCCGCTGTATCACAGGAGCGCACTCGCAAAAGCTTTCCACCGCGCATGAAGGTAGAAAGCTTTTGCAAGGAGGAGCCGAGACAGCCGCCAAGGGACCCCAGAAGACAGGGTTCGGGGACACTCTGTGCAAAACGAGCTGCACAGTGGAGGTAAGTATGACATGTTATTATTTTTTTTTTAATCTGACTTTAGTGTTCCTTTAACAATTCACACACTTTTTTCTAACGCAGTGTGAACCATATACAGTTTGTATAATATTAAGCCATACTTTTAGTTATTGTGCTCATTCCATTGCCTGTAATGTTTTTTATAAATAAAATGTGGACACAACAGTGTTGACTCATTTTATAAAGTAGCATTTATTTTTTTTGTACTGTTTCCTTTTCCTCTCAGAAATGTGCTATTACAGCTCATTATTTCTTTACGGGAAATGTTCCTCAGTTTTAATGGCTTAGACATTTATTACAAATAAATAAGGAAGCTTTGCAAGACATGTTTAGCAGAGCATCTAGGACATTTTGATCTTTCTACTTTTAGCAAAAATTTTTAGCTTCTAAAAGCAAATTTGCACTTCAAGTAATAGTATATGTTACCGTACAGCCATTGAACTGTTCATTTGTTTAGCATGATTTATAGTGTATTTTTTACAGTAGTTTCTGAGGTAGCAACATATCATATGTTTGACAGGATTTTTTATTGTTTGTCAAACCAGGAGAATCGAACATTATTCTTTTTGTTCTTCTGGTGTCAGAAGAATATAATTACCACTGTTCTTTCAAAGTTGCAGAGCCACAAGGGGTATATGCAGAGTTTTTTTAGTGCCTGTGTGCTTGGAGCATCTGTGGTTCCTGTATCAGATGCTCGAAAAGAGCATGTCCTGAAGAGTCAGGGTTGGAAAGCATATACAGTGGATATAAAAAGTCTACACACCCCTCTTAAAATGTCATGTTTCTGTGATGTAAAACAAATACGCAAACATAAATCAGTTCAAAACGTATTCTACCTTTTAATGTGCCATAATGTGCCATATACTGTACAACTCAATCAGTTCTAGTAGGTCTTTCCTGACATTTTCTTCAGTTTCATCCTACAGCAAAAGTCATGGTCGGCAGAGATCTTCCAAAGCATCAAAGGGATCTCGTTGTTAAAAGGTATCAGTCAGTAGAAGGGTACAAAAGAATTTCAAAGGCATTAGCTATACCATGGAATACAGTGAAGACAGTCATTTTCAAGTGGAGAAAATATGGCACAACAGTGACAAGAACTTGACGTCCCTCCAAAATTGATGGAAAGACAAGAAGAAAACTGGTCAGGTAAACTGCCAAGAGACCTACAGCAACAATAAAGGAGCTGCAGGAATATCTGGCAAGTGCTGCATGTGTGGTAAATGTGACAACATACTCATGTATTCTTCATATGTCTGGGCTATGGGGTAGAGTGGCAAGACGGAAGCCTTTTCTTATGAAGAAAAACATCCAAATGCAAATTTTGCAAACACACATCTGAAGCCTCCCAAAATTATGTGGGAAAATGTGTTATGGCATGATGAAACCAAGGTTGAACTTTTTGTGCATAATTCCAAAAGATATGTTTGGCGCAAAAACAACACTGCACTTCACCAAAAGAACACCATACCCACAGTGAAGCATGGTGGTGGCAGCATCATGCTTTGAGGCTGTTTTTCTTCAGCTGGCAGAGGGGTCTTAGTCAAGGTTGAGGGACTTGTGAACAGTTCCAAATACCAGTTAATATTCTGCTAAAAAGCTAAACATGAAGAGGAAGCATACATCCAAATCAACAAAGGAATGACTTCACATGCCCTCGCAATCTGACAGGTTTGGAGTGTTTTTGCAAAGAAGAGTGGGAAATATTGCCAAGTCAAGATGTGCCATGCTGATGGACTCATACCCAAAAAGACTGAGTGCTGTAATAAAATAAAACAGTGCTTCAACAAAGTATTTGTTTGGGGGGGGGGGGGGGTGTTGGAACACTTATGCAACCATATTTTTATTTTTACTTCCATCCACCTAAAAGGTTTCAGTTTGTTGTCCATCTGATTTGTACAGTTTATAGGTCACATTAAAGGTGGAAACAGTTCTGAAATGATTTATCTTTATCTCATTTTTTTTGCATCACAGAAACCTGACCTTTTAAAAGGGGTGTGTAGATTTTATATCCACTGTATGTTTAGGCTCATGACTTAGACAATTTTGGATGCTCTAGACAGGCATATAAAGGAAAGGGCTAATACACAGCATCTTTTATAAGATGAGTATTATATATTGCAGACAGTATAGAAACAACTGCTTGGCTCACAGTGCAAGATGTGCAGGTATGGCCAAGCAATAGGTAGTTTCTTTTTAGGGCTACAAGTAGTCTTTGGTTTTGAACAAGATAGGGACTGGAGGTTTGTTCTTAAAGTATAACTAAAGTCAAACCCTTTCTATTTCGTTTTGAATAGAGCAGAGAGAGGTTAGAACACTTGTCAGTTTTTTTTTTCTGTCTGTGCTCCCATTAGGGAGATTACTCCTCTCTATTTGTCCTGTTTACCATTATCATTCAAAGTGAAAGTAAAAGAAAATCCCAAATTGTGGGATGTCCTCAGAAAAATAATAGAGGGGAGATCTCCCAATATGGACACTGGTTCTGGTAACCTGGGGGTCCCAGAGGAATTCCCTAAATTTGCAGGGATTTCCTCTCACTTCCTGTTTGGCTATGGGACAGTATGTGAATGAAAATCTCAGCAATAAGACACAGATGGTGAAAAAAAGGTGGGAAATGTGAGAAAAAAAAAAAACCCCAGCATATTAGCTTGCACATGATTGGGTGATAAAATCAGCAGAGCTTCCCCTCATTTCAGATCTACCCCTCAGATTTACAGTGACTGCACTTCCAAGTGCACTTTCTGTGCAATTTCAAGTGCACTTGCACTTTGCACTTGCAGTTTGCCATTGTAGTGCAAAGTGGATTTTCCTTTTGTAAATAACCCCCTTTTGTGTATTATTAGTGCTTGGACCTTGAAAAAGGGGGCACATCCCGAAAGCTTGTCCTAATAATCTGGCTGCTAATGCAAATTAAAAATTATCATGAACAAGCGCTAAAGTGGAACAGTGTACTTTAGAGAGAGTATATATATATATATATACTTTCATTGTTTAGGGTAAAAAACACATACCTCAACAAAATATATACTGTATTTTAACCACTTGCCTACTGTGCACCTACACCCCCTTCCTGCCCAGACAAAATATAAGCTTCCGGCACTGCGTCGCTTTAACTGACAATTGCGCGGTCGTGCGACGTGGCTCCCAAACAAAATTGGCGTCCTTTTTTTCCCATAAATAGAGCTTTCTTTTGGTGGTATTTGATCACCTCTGCGGTTTTTATTTTTTGCGCTATAAACAAAAATAGAGCGTAAATTTTAAAAAAAATGCAATATTTTTTCCTTTTTGCTATAATAAATAACCCAAAAAATATATAAAAAAATATTTTTTCCCTCAGTTTAGGCCGATACGTATTCTTCTACATATTTTTGGTAAAAAAAAAAATGCAATAAGCGTTTATCGATTGGTTTGCGCAAAATTTATAGCGTTTACAAAATAGGGGATAGTTTATGGCATTTTTTTTTTTTTTACTATTAATGGCGGCGATCTGCGATTTTTTTATTGGGACTGCGACGTTATGGCGGACATTTCGGACACTTTTCTGACATTTTTGGGACCATTTACATTTATACAGTGAACAATGCTATAAATATGCATTGATTACTGTATAAATGTGACTGGCAGTGAAGGGGTTAACCACTAGGGGGCGGGGAAGGGGTTAAATGTGTGTCCTATGAGTGTTCTAACTGTGGGTGGAGGGGGGGTAACTGGGGGAGGTGACCGATTGTGTCCCTATGTACAAGGGACACAATCGATCTCCTCTCTCCCTGACAGGGACGTGCAGCTCTGTGTTTACATACAGAGCTGCACGTCCCAGCTCAGTTACTGAGCAATCGCATGTGCCCGGCGGCGATCGTTGCCGCCGGGCACTCGCACGGGATCCCCGCGAAGCAGCGGGTGCGCGCGCGCGCCGCCGGCGACGCACGCGCGCCCGCCCGCGGCTTTAAAGGGACATCACGTCATATAACGTGATGTCAGGATAATGGAGTCGTCTGCCCGCCGTCATTTGACGGTGGGCAGATGACAAGTGGTTAATAAGGTAAATTTGAAGACAACAATTACAGCATAATTCCCTGCCAGTGTTCAGATAAAACTGTATGGAGTTTCAATTAGAGAGAAGGCCTAAACATACAGTAAACATCTTCAGCTGTATTCCCTCTTTAGGAACTCTATAATGCACTGTGAATCCCAGGTCATACGTGTATCATGTATAGTGATGAGCGGAATACGCCATATTCGATTTCGCGATATTTCGCGAATATATAGAAGAATATTCGCGAATATTCATTAATATCGAATATTCGTGATATTTTATAAAAAAAAAAAATTGCGAAATTGATTGCGAAATTCTCGTCAACACGCGAAAACGGAGATCATTTCCTGGATTACTAAACTAATAGGCACTAAACACTAACTCTACTTACACAAACTTATATGACTAAACTAAAGCTAATTTTTTTTTTTATACACAAAAGTGACAAAACACAGAAGGGCAGAGAACGCATTCGCGAATATTCGTAATACGAATATTCGCATTGCGAATATTCGGCAACATAAAAGGATCGCCTCAGCTACTCGGCCCAGGGTCTCTAATCATACCAGCAATGCTTTTAGACGTCGATGTGATCTGTTTTCAAAATAAATTAGAAAAAATATGAATATTCGCAATAGCGAATATTCACCGCGATATTCGATTTTTTCGCGAATACTCGAATATGCAATATTCGTAACGAATATTCGCAATGCGAATATTCGTGAGCAACACTAATCATGTATATATTTATCAGCTTAAACAAATCACAGCTATGGCAGATGGGTTCTGATTCTATATTATGGATCAATGCTTTTGAGACATTACTCCTTAATTTCTCAAAGTAAAAGCCTTTCATTTTCTAACTCTGCAGAGGAATGTCTGGTAACCTGGTAACCTTGCAGCATCGCCAGACAATTTCAGCATTATTTTTCCATTATTTCCTATTATGAATTCAGCTGTTTACAAGTGTGCTAACAAGTAAAGACATCAAACATACATACACATGTACACTCTTGCTGCCATTCAACAATTATCTTGATTTATAATAGCAGTTACAAGTAGATCATACTTATTGCAATAGACTAACTGATTACATTCCGTTCTTTCCAATGCTATCCTTTTTACACAGTCGGTTTTCTTTGTAATTTATTTTGTAAAGCTGTACAGATTAAGTCCTTGAGTGCAGACAGTTTCAAGATTGCAATTCAATATAAACCAGAGATACATGGTTTGTCATTAAGCTGGTGACACCATGTATCCCAATTACAGTGTGTTCCAGCAAAGAAGAAAATGCAGGACATTTCAATGAGTTTAGCCATTGCGCAGCTGCACATCCTTCACATTTGGTTATAGTATTGCAAGACTATGGCAGCTAAAGTACCAATAGACAGCAATTGCTTACTCCATCTGTTTTTAGTTGGTTTCAATAAAGCTTTAATATCAGTGCTCAGAAGAATCAGTGATTACGTTTATTTACTGCGCAATGTAAATTTAAAGTGTATCTCTAGTCAAAACGTTTTATTAATTTGGATAGAGTTGGGAATGATTAAAGTCAATGCAAACATTTTACTGAATGTGGTTCTTGTTCTTACATTATGTAATGAAACCTGTTTAACCACTTGCTTACTGGGCACATATACCCCCTTCCTGCCCAGGCGAAATTTCAGCTTTCAGCGCTGTCACGCTTTGAATGACAATTGCGCGGTGGTGTGACGTGGCTCCCAAACAAAACTGAAATATATTCTGCTAAGTGACAGATTCTATCCAAATTTTTTATTTAATAGTTTGGGCTTTACATTCACTTTAAGTTTGCATAAAAAATACGTTTTCGTTAGAGAGAGTTGTTTTCAAATGTGCGATTCAACCTAAAATTTGTAGATTACCGTATTTTTCGCACTATAAGACGCACTCCCCCCCCCCAAAAAACGGGGTGAAATGTCCCTGCGTCTTATAGTGTGAATACTGACCAGGCACTGACCCCCCCCCCCCATCGCCGCCACTGCCGTGTCAAAATCTCTCTCTCCTTCTCTGTGAAGGAGAGAGGACAGGATGTGAGGTGCATCCTAGCAGGGGCATACCAAGTGGGCGTGGGGGGAGACGTTTTGCCCCGGGTGTCAAAATATGGGGGATGTCAGTAGCAGTGCTATGGGGGTGCGCTCTGCACCCAGGTTGGGTGTTACCCGCCAGAGGTGACACCATCCCGAATGCAGTGAGAGCCTTTGCTGGTTTTTTTTCAGCCAAACCGCCCCTTCTGGCTCCGTGGTCTAGTCCTGTCTGACTTCCTGCTCCTTCCCCCACAGCTGCTGCTGTAAACGATGTCCCCAGTCCTCATTTCTAGCTGCTTTCTGGGTACATCTGAGGTGAGAGCCAGCCAGCCAGAGGGTATTATAATGGCAGTGTCCTCCACTGCCTGAGGTGAGCCCTTGATAAGGGGGTGGGAGGTGTGTGCTGGCATGGTATCCATTGCTCATCACCTGAGCTAATGTGATAGAAGAGGCTTAAGAAAACGCATACGGAAGTCACGCCCGCATATGAAAACGGTGTTCAAATCACACATGTGAGGTATCGCCGCGATCGTCAGAGCGAGAGCAATAATTCTAGCCCTAGACCTTCTCTGTAGCTCTAACCTGGTAACCATAAAAAAAGTTTAAAGCGTCGCCTATGGAGATTTTTAGGTACCATAGTTTGTCGCCATTCCACGAGTGCGTGCAATTATAAAGCGTGACATGCTTGGTATCTATTTACTCGGCGCAGCATCCTCTTTCACATTATGCAACAAAAATTGGGCTAACTTTACTTTTTCATTTTTTTTTAAATCATGAAAGTAAATTTTTCCCAAAAAGTTGCGTTTAAAACACCACCGCACAAATACCGTGTAACATTAAATATTGCAACAATCGTTATTCTATTCTCTAGATTCTCTGCTAAAAAATATATATATATATATATAATGTTTGGGGGTTCTAAGTAATTTTCTAGCAAAAAATACGGATTTTAACTTGTAAACACCAAATGTCAGAAATAGGCTTAGGCATAAAAGGGTTAACTGGATGGACTTCTGCCCCCCCCCCCCCCCCCACTAACTATGTATCTTTGCAACAGTGAAGTATTGGCTTATCCTATATGTTGGTCAAAGCAGGTCAATAAAAGTTTGATGAAAAAGCATGTATCACTGCTAAAGCTAACCAAGAAAAAGCCTGTTTTTCAAACTGAAGTGATTGAGTTTGAGGTACTGCTGCTGATTTAGGCCAAGGTAACTGTAAAAGAATAAAATCCGCTCCAAATATGTATGCTGTCAAGGAGACTGCCTGTAAAAATTGTACTGTTCCATAACACTGTATTAAAGGAACCTCTCTCCACTGTATTGTATTTTTAGAACTATTTGGTATATTTCCCTTATTGCAATGTCCTAATTCCCATGCATTTTTGGGGAGGAATTGGCCTTAAAAATGTCCAGAATTTAACAAGATTCACAGATAATCTATAGTTTCTGGTTGCTCTGGGTTACTGTACTTTGCACATCATGATTACTGTGCACTGCCTTATTGCTTGCCTCCAGGTTTCCTTTATCAGGAAGCAGAACTCCTGGAAGCATTATATCACAATGCACCATCCCATCTTCTGAACACATGCAGTAATTGGTTCTGACACCATATGCTGTACCATAGCAGCACCTGCAAGTTTGTCAGGATGTTGGAAATAGGGGGCCAGATTCACAGAGCCATTACTCCGGTCTATCTCCTGTTAGACCGGAGTAATTTCAAATTACCCGTGTCGTATCATTAGTCGGATCTACGCTGCAATCTTTTTCCGCCCGCTGGGTGGAGTTCGCGTCGTTTTCAGCGTCGGGGTATGCAAATTCGCTTTTTCCGGCGATCCACAAAGTTACGATCGTCCGTCGCATTCTCTTACGGCATCTGTAGTCATCTTTTTGCTGCGTAAAGTTAGGGAAGCAAAAATCTGGTCTATAGTTGGACAGCCCATGTTAAGTAGTCATCCTTTTGGATGATTTATAGAGGCCTTAATTGCGTCATTCTAAATAGCTGAAGTTTTCCAACGCCCTAAACCTTTCTGGCTATTTCTGCATAGTAATTAGTGTATTGTCGAAACAAGGCAGAAATTTATTCATACCCCTGGAAATTTTCCACATTTTGTCATGTTACAACCAACAACGTAAATGTATATTATTAGGATTTTTTGTGATAGACCAACACATAGTGTCACATAATTGTGAAGTGGAAGGAATTTATAGTTTCCTAATTTCTTTACAAATAAATATGTGAAAGTGTAGTGGGCATTTGTATTCAGCCCCCCTGAGTCAATACTTTGTAGAACCACCTTTCACTGCAATTACAGATGCAAGTCTTTCTGGGGATGTCTCTACCAGCTTTGCACATCTAATGAGTGACATTTTTGTCCATTCTTCTTTGCAAAATAGCTCAAGCTCTGTCAGATTGGATGGGGAGCATCTGCAAACAGCAATTTTCAAGTCTTGTTACAGATTCCCAATTGGATTTAGATCTTGACTTTGACTGGGCCATTCTAACACATGAATATGTGATCTAAACCAGTGGTCATCAACCATTCCTGCAGGGCCCACTAACAGGCCAGGTTTTATGTATTACCTTGGGGAGATGCAGACTAAAATACCGCAATCACTAGAGCAGCAAATGATATCACCTGTGATGTATTTCAGTTATCTTGCAAACCTGGCCTGTTAGTGGGCCCTGCAAGACAACTGATGACCACTGACAACTGATGACCACTGATCTAAACCATTCCATTGTAGCTCTGGCTGTATATTTAGGGTCATTGTCCTGCTGGCAGGTGAACATCCGCCCCAGTCTCAAGTCATTTGCAGACTCTCGTCGAGTCGAGTTCTTTGTTAGGCTTGTCGAGGAACTCGACAAGCTTGCTTTGCGTACACACGTTAAAGACCAAATCTCCTCGTTCTCAAATGCAGTGACTTCAACACATACAACGGCAGGGGCTGCTTTTGCTAATCTCATGTTACTGTGTGTTAGGAAAAAGTTTGGTAAGAAACATTTGCACTTTTCAGTCTGTTACAGCGTGACAAATGTGCTATTTCCATTACAAACGCTACTTTTCCTGAAGGTGCACGGGTTTCTTAGCATACACACGCTCAAGTTTCTCATCGAAAAGCAGCTTGACGAGGAACACGACGAGCCAATTTGGACTCCTGTCGAGGAAAAAGAGAACTTGCTTTCTTTTTTGCTCATCGAGTTCCTCGACAGTTTCCTCGTTGAAAAACCTACACAGGACCGGTTTCCTCGGCAAAAAAGCTCTCCCACCCAGTTTCTTGATGGATTCTGCTGAGGAAACCGGTCGTGTTTACGAGGTCTAACAGGTTTTCTTCTAAGATTCTACTGTATTTGGCTCCATCCATCCTTCCATCAATTCTGACCAGCTTCCCTGTCCCTGCGCAAACAAATGAAAAAAAAACAATTGCAGCCTCACTGTGCCCATCAAATGCAGCCGCTATGCCATGCCATCAATTGTCGCCACTGTGCCGTGCCATCAATTGTCGCCACTGTGTCATCAATTGTCGCCACTGTGCCATGCCTTCAAATGCAGCCACTGTGCCATGCAACGCAGCCACTGTGCCATCATTTATCACCACTGTGCCATGCCATCAAACGCAGCCATTGTGCCATCAATTGTCGCCACTGTGCCATCAATTGTCACCACTGTGCCATCAATTGTCGCCGCTGTGCCATGCCAAACGCAGCCACTGTGCCATCAAACGCAGACACTGTGCAATGCCATCAATTGTTACCACGGTGCCCACAGAACAGAACAGCTGTATTTATAATAAGAGTAAGTTACACACAGGTGGACTCTATTTACCAATTAGGTGACTTCTGAAGGCAATTGGTACCCCTAGATTTTAGTAAGGGGTTTCAGTGAAAAGGGAGCTGAATACAAATACACACAACACTTTTCAGATATTTATTTGTAAAAAAAATTGAAAACAATTTATAATTTTACTTCCACTTCACAATTGTGCCACTTTGTTTTGGTCTATCACATAAAATCCCAATGAAATATACTGCACTGTATATAAGATGTTTATCTTCATGAAGTTTGCATGTTCTCTCTGTGGTTGCTTGGGTTTCCTCTGGGTACTCCCGTTTCCTCCCAATCTATGAAAAGTAGAATAAGGTGTTCCAGATTAGGTAAACATTTTTATTAGGGAATATGCAGGTGGAACTTATTTTATTTAAACCTTAAAGGGGTTGTAAAGGATTTTTTTCCCTAAATAGCTTCCTCCTTCACTTACCTCATCCTTCGATTTTGCTTTTAAATGTCCTTATTTCATTTGAGAAATCCTCACTTCCTGTTCTTCTGTCTGTAACTACACACAGTAATGCAAGGCTTTCTCCCTGGTGTGGAGAAAGCCTCTTGAGGGGGCGAGCAGGAGTGTCAGGACACCCACTAACACACAATTCCTTTCTCTATCTGCAAAGTAGAGAGTGTCCTCACTTGCCTGCTCGCCCCCTCCCCCCTCAAGAGGCTTTCTCCACACCAGGGAGAAAGCCTCGCATTACGGTGTTAAGTTACATACAGAATAACAGGAAGTGAGGCTTTCTCAGAAGAAATAAGGACATTTAAAAGCAAAATCGAAGGATGAGGTAAGTAAAGGAGGACTGCATTAAGTTAACTGCTTGCCGACAAGCTGCCGCAGTTATACGGCGGCAGGTCGGCTCTCCTGGGCGAGAGCCCGTAGCTCTACGTCGGCAGTTCTGCATGCCACCCGCTCGCCCCCGAGTCCTGTGCGCGTGCTGGGCACACGCGATCGCTCGTTATATGAACAATGTATGAACAGAAGATCAGTGATTTTCCTCTAGTGAGGCCACCCCCCCATACAGTTAGAACACACCCAGGAACATACTTAACCCCTTCCCTGCCCCCTAGTGTTAACCCTTTCACTGCCAATGGCATTTTTATAGTAATCCAATGCATTTTTATAGCATTGATTGCTAAAAAAATGACAATAGTCTCAAAAATGTGTCAAAAGTGTCCGAAGTGTCCGCCATAATGTCGCAGTACTGAAAAAAACTCTAATCGCCGCCATTACTAGTAAAAAAAAATGCCATAAAACTACCCCCTATTTTGTAAACGATATAACTTTTGCGCAAACCAATCAATAAACGCTAATTGCGATTTTTTTTTTACGAAAAATATGTAGAAGAATATGTATCGGCCTAAACTGAGGAAAAAAAAGTTTTTTTATATATTTGGGGGATATTTATTATAGCAAAAAGTAAAAAATATTGCTTTTTTTTTCAAAATAGTCGCTCTATTTTTGTTTATAGCGCAAAAAATAAAAACCGCAGAAATGATCAAATACCACCAAATACCACCAAAAGAAAGCTCTATTTGTGGGAAAAAAAGGACGCCAATTTTGTTTGGGAGCCACGTCACACGACCGTGCAATTGTCAGTTAAAGCGACGCAGTGCCGAATCGCAAAAAGTGCTCTGGTCATTGGGCAGCAATATGGTCCGGGGGTTAAGTGGTTAATGGAAGCTATTTAGGGAAAAAATTAATTCCTTTACAACCCCTTTAAACATCTAGGGTCTGATGTTCTTTTGCTATTGACATGTGTTGTATCAACATGCCAAGATCAATAGAGCTGCCTAAGGCCCTCAGAAAAAAAAGCTGTCAATGCCTAAGATTCTGGGAAGAGATTTATAAAGATCACCAAATTATTTGAAATCAATTATACCACTGTAAGGTAAATTATGTACAGCATAGATTTTAAAAAGATGCTAATTTGTGCACGATAGGCCAGCCCAGCAAATTCAACCCAACACTTGATCTTCTGAAGTATCCAAGAACCCTCAAAAGTCATCCCTGGGGTGTTCAGCAAAAACTGGGGTCAAAGTGCATGCATCTAAAAATCAGAAAAAATGTACCAATTCATCTTGCATGAGAGGTAAGGTAAGAAAAAGAACATTGGAGCAAGAATACAGTTTGTCATAAAACATCTAAGCAAAGACTTGGCCTTCTGGAACAATGTGCCGAAGATAGATCAATTAAAAATAGGATTGTTTGGTCACAGAAGCAATAGATATGTTTGCTGCAAAATGAAAACAGATTTAAGGAAAAAGCACCTCACACGAACTGTGAAGTATGGTGGGGAAAATGCTATGGTCTGGGGTTCCATTACTGCTTCAGGGCATGGGCATCTCACAGTCATCCAGGCAACTATACAATATGTATCATAAGAAAGTTTAACCAATTAAGCACTGGAAGGATTTACCCCAGTGGCGGCCCGTCCATAGGGGGCGCCAGGGCGCCGCCCCCCTCCCCCCAAAGCCAGTGAATTTTTTTTTGGCCCTTTAAGAAAAAAAAAGTCCTTTAACAGCACTACTATTGCTTGGGGTGGACGCCGGTCACAGTGCAGTGCTATAGCGTCATTGAAGCATCATGCCAAAGCAAGCAGGCAAGATGCTTCATTTGCAGGTTTTTTTTAAGCTCTGTGGCTATGTGCTGTGCGCCACGAGCCAATCACTGTCCAGTGTCTCCCCAGTCTCCACTCTAATTGGGTCCTGCTGCTTCCTCTCTGCCAAAGGAAATGGGCGGTGCTTTCCCCAGGGCTGAGGGCAGTGTTACTTTCGGTTTTGGCTCCAGGAGGAATCTAAGGTGGGAAACTTAATAAAATACTTTGTCTCATTGTCTGTCCTGTCCACCCCATCCATGTCCAGAAGCACCTTGTGCTGTATGCTCAGCCTGTACTGTGATCGAGCTCAGTGTGGACTGGAGGGAGGGAGAAGGGTGCCGTGTGCTATGCTGTACTGTGCTTCACACAGCAATCAGAGCCTTACACATCTCCTGTATGTGTGTGTGTGAGGGCTCTGATTACTGCGTCCTGCAACTGTGCTGTACAGATCACTTATCTCTCTCTATCTCTATCTCTATCTCTATCTCTATATCTATCTATCTATGTGTCTATCTATCTATCTATGTGTCTATCTATCTATGTGTCTATCTATCTATGTGTCTATCTATCTGAAGGGACATGGCTGCATATGTGAGGGACATGGCTGAAGGAACGTGGCTGAATATGTGAGGGACATGGCTGAAGGGACATGGCTGAAGGGACATGGCTGCATATGTGAGGGACATGGCTGCATATGTGAGGGACATGGCTGCATATGTGAGGAACATGGCTAGAGGGACATGGCTAAAGGGACATGGCTGCATATGTGAGGGACATGGCTGAAGGGACATGGCTGCATATGTGAGGGACATGGCTGAAGGGACATGGCTGCATATGTGTGGGACATGGCTGAAGGGACATGGCTGCATATGTGAGGGACATGGCTGAAGGGACATGGCTGCATATGTGAGGGACATGGCTGAAGGGACATGGCTGCATATGTGAGGGACATGGCTGAAGGGACATGGCTGAAGGGACATGGCTGCATATGTGAGGGACATGGCTGCATATGTGAGGGACATGACTGAAGGGACATGGCTGCATATGTGAGGGACATGGCTGCATATGTGAGGGACATGGCTGAAGGGACACGGCTGCATATGTGAGGGACATGGCTAGAGGGACATGGCTGAAGGGACATGACTGCATATGTGAGGGACATGGCTGAAGGGACATGGCTGCATATGTGAGGGACATGGCTGAAGGGACATGGCTGCATATGTGAGGGACATGGCTAGAGGGACATGGCTGCATATGTGAGGGACATGGCTGAAGGGACATGGTTGCATATGTGAGGGACATGGCTAGAGGGACATGGCTGAAGGGACATGGCTGCATATGTGAGGGACATGGCTGAAGGAACATGGCTGCATATGTGAGGGACATGGCTGAAAGGACATGGCTGCATATGTGAGGGACATGGCTTGAGGGACATGGCTGAAGGGACATGGCTGCATATGTGAGGGACATGGCTGAAGGGACATGGCTGCATATGTGAGGGACATGGCTAGAGGGACATGGCTGAAGGGACATGGCTGCATATGTGAGGGACATGGCTGAAGGGACATGGCTGCATATCTGAGGGACATGGCTGAAAGGACATGGCTAGAGGGACATGGCTGCATATGTGAGGGACATGGCTAGAGGGACATGGCTTTCTGTCTATCCAATTATCTATCGGAATATCTGTCTGTCTGTCTGCAGGTCCCATTGTCTGCGAGTGACGTTGGCGGGAGGAGGATGTTTGGCTGGGGTTTTTTTTGCGACCCCCCCCCAAAAAATGGAGCACCAGCCGCCACTGATTTACCCACTTCCAGACTGGGCCATTTTTTGCGATATGGCACTGCGTTACTTTACTGACAGTTGCGATGTATCCATATAAAATTGGTGTCCTTTTTTTCCCACAAATATATATTTCTTTTGGTGGTATTTGATCACCTCTGCAGTTTTTTTTTGCTATAAAAAAGGTAAATTTAAAAAAAAAACATTTTTTACTTTCTGCTATAAAACATATCCAATAAAATAAAAAATACATCAAATTTCTTCATCAATTTAGGCCAATATGTATTCTTCTAAACTTTTTTGCCTTGTTTACTTCGGCAGATCTCCGTTCTGTCTCTACAGGGAATGATTGCGAGCATCCGGGGGCAAAGAGTCCACCGGACCCGCTGATTGGCTCCCCCCACTGACTAATCGGGGAGCGCGTGCGTGCAACGAACCGACGTACACCTACAGTGATTCGCGCAGCCAAACCAGCTTGCTGTAATATACTGTAACTGTGGTAGTTAACTAGAAATTAATCTTTCTGTCAGGGCTGGGCTTAGCCCTCCCTTCTCTGAACTGGCCGGTCAGCTGTTGGCTAATTGCCAGCTCCTATCTCTCCACAGAAACTCACCTGTTGATGATCCTGCTCATCAGTCCTGCCTTCTTAAACCGTCCAGCTCAGTTGCTCTCTGCCTTTGCCTTGGTCAACCATCACAGAGACTATCTCCTGCAATCCTGTTGAAGACTTTGCTTGGTTGACATCCCTTCTGGCTCCTGATCCTGCTTGCTGTTCTACTACGTTCATCTCTGGCTCTCTGACGTTTGGCTTGTCTGAGTATCTGATCCGGTTCCTGAACTCTGGCTATGTTTTGACTACATTTATTTTGTTTATCTTTTGATTATTATTATTAAACAAGTGTGATTTAACTGTACTTCTGTCTTGGGTCTGATTAATGGTTTCTGACACTTTCATCACTAAAATGATCTAAAGCACACTAGCAAGTCCAGCGAAATATAGTTTAAAAATAATAAATAGATAGTTATAGACTGCCCAAGTCCTGATTTGTTTCCATTGAAATGTTGTACTGGATTTTTAAATAAGTAGTTAATTGGAGAAACCCCACACATATTTTACAGCTGAAATAATTTTTCATAGAGAATCGGTCAAACATTTTGTTAATGTCAACGTTGACTGGTGAGCAGATATACAAAATGTTTACAAGAAGTAATTTCTGCTAAATGGGTGAATACCAGCTTTTTTATCTGTGGGCACTGTTTGAATACAGATCTATTTTTTGCCTATTCCAATATAAAAGTCAATCATTGTGGGGTGCACTTAAGAGATAAGTTCACTTTTTGTAACATGTTACATGTTACACCCATATTCAACTTGTAACATGTTACAGATGCAGCAGCCCCTGCACCCCTCCTATCCCCAGAGATAGAGTTAGAGGGTGTGTGGGAACACATTATTTTGTCTGCAGCCTTCACAGTTGACATTGGTGATTGTAGCACAAGGAGTATTACCAAGTGGTGCAGGGTTGCCCTCCCTTATAATTACCCCCTATCTCCCATTGTGGTAGTGATCGGGGGGGGGGGGGGGGTCTCACACTCACTGTCACAATTGTAATAACACACAGCCATGCAGGATTCTGCCCACCCAGACGTGTCATTCATTCACTAAGTTATGTGAATGGAAGAACTACAAGTTCCCACAACCTTTGTGGTTGTTGGCTTGTAGTCCTCAATGAATTATCAGGGCACTTTTGAGCACTCTAGGTAGTTCATTGATGCTTCCTGTTAGTGTGTAATTGCTTGCTTGTATTAGTTGCGAGCAGACAGCTTACACTGACAGTCTGTAGGGTCTCTGCATTGCACCTACGATCTGCCGATTATGGGTGCAATGATTTGAAGGCTCCTAGTAAAAAAAAATATATATATATATCTGAAAAAGGTGTGCATTTATTATTCAAATATACAAAGGTAAACTTATCCTTTCATTTTTCACATGACTGTATCCTATTTAATAAATGCTACAGCACGATAACATGTTTATTTTTATTTTCTGCATTTTATTTATTGCTGTGTTTAAATGCCATTGTAAGCATCTTTTTTAGCAGAAAAAAATATTTAAAAAAACAGTATATGTCTAAAATTAGGCATTCTCGATTACAATTGTCCTCTACTCTTTATATAACCACCTTTGATGGGTTGCAGTGGGTTTTAATGTACAGTATATATATATATATATAAATGAAGTTCATAGCATATGATACAACTAGTAAAATAAAGATTTAGAACATATGAAACCTAAGGCCCCTTTCACACTGTGGCGTTTTTTGAGCGTTATTCATTAAGCCTCACCTGCAACCCCAATGTGCTGGTAAAGCACCGCTAAGACCCTAACGTTTTAGGGCATTTTTGCAGTGCCTCATTGTGAAAGGGTAAGGCGTTTTTACAGCACTTTTAATACATTTCAGTGGAGAGGGGCGTTTTTGGAGCGTTTTTTTCAGTGCCCAAAAGCTGCTCCAAAGATGGTGCTTGAAGGACTTTTCTCAATGCTCCGTCAGTGTGAAACGGTAAGGCGTTTTTACAGCTCTTTCAATTCATTTCAATGGAGAGGGGCGTTTTTGGAGCGTTTTTTTCAGCGCCCAAAAGCTGTTCCAAAGATGCTGCTTGCAGGACAGAGTGTGAAAGGGTCCATTGAGATGCATGGAGAGCATTTTATGAGCGTTTTAATATAGCAATTTTTAACGCTAAAACGATGTAAAAACGCTTCAGTGTGAAAGGGGTCTAAAAGTCCTCATTGTAGAACATTATATCACCAGTGTTTTTTCTAGGACACTGTACATATTCGTGTGGTCTTCTTGTCTTGCGCTTGCACAGTCTCAATTGGTGCGCCATCCTCTTCTTGTAAACTTTCGTCCTGGTCAGGGTCTTCTAATATTTTTTCCATTTCGTAATCTTTTTCTTGCAATATTTTTTCAAGGTCATGATAGTCGGCGTTTAATAGTTCTTCCAAATCACTATCTTCGTTATTATTTTCTTCTTGTCCACTCTGTTCTGTATGGCCTGCATCACTGCAGAAAAAGACATATTGGTTATAGATATTTTCATCAATACCATGAATGCATAGTTTTATATTTACTTTATTTAGGATTACAGTCTATTCAAATATTTGTCAACCACATGTAGCATCTTCCTACTAGGCTGCTATTATTATTATTATTTTTTTTTGGTCAGACAAGTTTACTTTTGGCTCTGCTGTAGTCAGCAGAGCAGAATTGATTACTTTAGACTGCTCTGGGTTCTTTAGGCTGCTACTCTGGCTGCTTCCCCCTGTTTCTGGTGCTCTCCAAAATATAGTTGGTGGGGGAGTTACATAGGCAGCTTAAAGTGGAAGTTCACCCAAAAATGAATTTCTAAAAATACCTTGAGTCGACCGGTTAGACTGCAGGGATGCTGTTTTTTTTTTTCATACATACCGTGTTAGCAGTGTTTCATCCCTCGGCTTCCGGGTACAATTCTTGTGTGGCTGGGCGTTCCTAGATGATTGACGTTCCCTCAACCGACACATACTGCGCGTCACGACTTTCCGAAAGAAAGAATGTTCGGCTTCTTTCGGAAAGTCGTGACGCGTAGCATTCGCCGGTCGGAAGAACGTCAATCAACTAGGAACGCCCACCCCCGCAAGAATCGTACCTGGAAGCCGAGGGATGAAACACTGCTAACACGGTATGTATGAAAAAAAAACAGCATCCTCTGTCGGCTAAAGGTATTTTTAGAAATTTATTTTTGGGTGAACTTCCACTTTAAATATTTATGCAGCCCCAGCCTATCTCTGGAGAGGGGTGTCCAGATGGTGGTTTGGGAATGTATATATAGTCTGTATCCCAGAAGCCTGGGTTCTTGTCCATGGGGGGGGGGGGGGGGCTCCCAACAAGGAAGGGGCTGCCTGCCTTCCTGGCTGTATTGCTGAAGGTACCTTTGCTTTAAGTATTTGAGAGGAGTGCCACTAAAGACCAGGGGAGCCTGTCTGTTGGAATCAGAGTTGCAGTCTATGCTGAAAGGACACTATGAGTACTAACCTAAAGAGGGAACAAACTTCAGTGACTGATTGCTTTTATCACCCCTGCTGCACGAAATACAAGGCTTGCCTGGCCTGGGTCATTGCTATTGGTGCCCCAGTGCTGTCCACTTAATGTCCCACTGCTTAAGGGACTGTCCAGTAGAGCTACAAGAAGGAAGAGTGTGCTCATTATTGCAGTTAGTAATGTGGAGTACCCCACAACTACCCGAACCCATCCAAGTTAATGCTGCAACAAAAATTCAAAAAGGCAGCTCTTATGGGCTGTGTTTACTGAATCAGTATGTGAAAATGCTGTTTGCCTGGCTGCTTCCCTAGCAAGAAGAAAACCCTTGGACAGGGAACCTAGCCCAAGGTAGCGCTACATATTTAAGATTCCAGGATTCACACTATATGCACTTCCTTGTGATCAAAATTCAACAATACATGCAAGGTGACCTCAAATAAACACATTATACAATGTGGATATCTAATCTACAGACAGTAATGTACTAATGGATACTTTATATTCATCATCCAATTGCAACATGTAGGTGATGAATCATTGTAGTTCCCTAACTTGTTAAACCAAGCAGTAGCTGTTTAATGCACCATTCCACCTGCTAATGGATTATATGATAATTAATAGAATAGAATAGGATAAAATAATAATGATGAAAGTGCAAACTAAATGAAAACTGAAATGGCTGGTGTTTGTACACAACCTGCAATTAGAGGTATGAAATAATAGCACCTGATGATTTTATATGCATAAAATGATGGTTTCAAAGTATATAGGAGCACACATCATATTCCAAGAATGGTTAATGACTAATCCTTGCTATCAATGTGCAATAAACAAACATGCAGAACAAACACGCAGATCAGAAAAATGATGATATGCAAACAAAACCTGCATACCAACAAGTATATGATATGTTCCAACATATAAGTGTAATATTAGGCCTAAAGTGGTTGTAAATTCACTTTAAAAAAAAAACTCCTGCAAGACAAAGGCATAATGAGCTAGTATGCACAGCATACTAGCTCATTATGTAATACTCATCTGGCTCTGAAGACCCTGCTGTGGTCCTTGACACAGCACTGGCCGGCGACATTTCGTCACAGAGTTACTTCTGGGTATCGCGGCTCTGGTTTTGTGATTGGCCCGGAGCCGCGATGACATCACTCCTGTGCATGCATGCGGGAGCTGCCAGTCACGCATTACCTCCTTTAGAAATGGCACGATCACAGTTTCTAAAGTGCGCCTGAGTCGTTGTCTACAATGCATGCTCTGTAGACATTGGCGCACATCTCTATTGTAAATATCTCCTAAACCGTGGAGGTTTTTGTTGCACTCTTTGTCCCATTGGGGATATTTTTCTTCACTTCCTGTCCCACAGCCAAACATGATTTAAGAAGAAATCCCTGAAAATTAAGGGAATTCCTTGGGGACCCCCAGGTCACCTGAACTAGTATGCCCATTGGAATATTTTCCCTCTATTACTTTTCTAGGGACAACACAAAATTTGGGATTTTCTTTTACTTTCACTCTAATAGTAAACAGGACAATTATGTGGAATAAATACTGGGCAGGTCTCAAAAAGTGAAAAATGAAATAAAAAATATTGAATCACAACCTGATTCAATTGTGCAAATCCTGCTGCTGCAACCAAAATAATGTCAGATGTAAACATCAATAGCATAAAAAAATTTAAAATTAAGCTGCGCTGCATGATATTAAGATATTCAAGTGATAGAATATTAAACACAAATGTTATGTGCACAAAGTGCACTGTGCAAATAAAACACAGTGACTACGTGATAACATATTACATATGAATAAACAGTTAGTCCATAGAGTCCAATTCAGTGAAATCTCCAAAAAGAGTTTTAAAAGCAGTGCCAAACAGATCCAGAGGAAACCGTGCCAAAGAGCAGTATAGATGAAACCTCCAGCTCTAATTACACATCTGCTTACCAGCTTAAATGGATCTCTATGAGTGAGATCATAAGCGTGTGTGGTTTGCAGCCAGTGACCCCCCCTGGAATCGGCAAGGGTCTGCCATGCTTGCATCTCTAGATGTGCTGACTCTCTGTGTTTGTGCGAGTTGGCTCCACAGCTGTTGCAAGATCAGTGTCACTGAGTAACAGAGCTCTTTACTGCCACTTCTGGCTGCTTCCTGTATGTGCACCCTCGTGTTTGCTTTGCTGCCTGTAATGTATTTTCAAAGGGACATGTGGAAACAGGACTTGGGAGAAGGAAGACCACCGTGACCTTACAAGTGGGGACTGTGAGTACAAGTTAAGGGAGAAGGCTTTATGGGATAATGACTAAGCCCCTGCCCTTCATGACATTGTCAAAGAAGCGCAGCATAGGTGACCGTAAAATTATGCCCCCCCCTGGAAAAAGTTCAGCGGACGCCCACGTGTCCAGGGGCAGGTTTTATTTTGTTGCAGTGCTACATTAATAAAGAATATATGACTTAAGCTGTAATCAGTAGTATAGTAAATCTGTATACTATCTGGGTTTTTCAATCTCTCTCAATACTCCTGTGTACCATTGCATTGCTGTAAGAAAAATTGATAAATCCCCAAACTGTCTCCTTACTTCTGAAAGTAGTCAATTACATTCATCTCATATACATTGTACCCGGCTCTGTTATTAAGCCCAGGTTCACACTGGGTACGATTTAGTTCGATTTGAGATGCGATTTCACATGTGAAATCACATCTCAAATCGGCGGCAATTGCCGGCAATGACACCATCCTAATCGGTGCGACGCCGCATCTGCGGCGCTGCACCGATTTCAAAAAGTAGTTCCTGTACTACTTTTTGCGATTTCGGGATACGATTTACATTGACATCTGCGCAGAAACCTGCACAGTTGTCTCCTAAATCACGCCGAAATCGGGACTGCCAAAGGGAGTGAAATCGCGCGAGTTCAGCTGAAATCGCGCGATTTCACTCCCGCAGCCCAGTGTGAACCAGGGCTCAACAATGTTATGAGGAGTTGGGAAACAGTGTTTGGGGTCAGGTGTGTTTAATCTTTTTGTAGACAAAAAAGTGTAGCGCTAAAATTATGTGAGAAATAAACAATATAATACTGCAAAGCATCATATGTGGCATGAGATAAATTAATAAATATATTACGTGAAGCAACACATAAAACTAATCACCAAGTGTCCAAAATGATCATATCTGAACGGATATGAAAAAAAGGAAAAAGAAAATCTAAAAAAATTCTTTTGTTGATTCAAAGTGTCCAAAAACGTGACAACAGATGAAGTGAATTTTTGATAGCAGGTCCACCACCAGAGAGAAAATAGGAGGCTTACCAGAAAGCGTGGACTCAACTAAGTATATACCTAATGAGTCAAACAGACTTGAAATGATGGTATCCGGACATCAACCTTCCATTGGAAACCAGGGATGAGTGGTGGGTATAAATCAGCTTCTCATATGATGGAAAACCAAGCAGGATGTAGCAATACCAGGACCAAAAAAACTCATAGGTTCTTTACAGAAAATCAGGAATGCTCAGATGCAACAGTAGGGGGAGAAAAGAAATGGATGCAAACATAGTGTAATAAAGTATGGTACTTTTACTGTAATACACAAAATACAGTTAGTTGCACTCACATTTCAGCAGACATATCAAGGCATATAAAAAACATCTAGCAGTGAAGTCAGCAGAAGACCCGACGCGTTTCGATCAAACGATCATCATCTGGGGTGCTATGTTTGCATCCATTTCTTTTCTCCCCCTACTGTTGCATCTGAGCATTCCTGATTTTCTGTAAAGAACCTATGAGTTTTTTTGGTCCTGGTATTGCTACATCCTGCTTGGTTTTCCATCATATGAGAAGCTGATTTATACCCACCACTCATCCCTGGTTTCCAATGGAAGGTTGATGTCCGGATACCATCATTTCAAGTCTGTTTGACTCATTAGGTATATACTTAGTTGAGTCCACGCTTTCTGGTAAGCCTCCTATTTTCTCTCTGGTGGTGGACCTGCTATCAAAATTCACTTCATCTGTTGTCACGTTTTTGGACACTTTGAATCAACAAAATCATTTTTTTAGATTTTCTTTTTCCTTTTTTTCATATCCTTTCAGATATGATCATTTTGGACACTTGGTGTTTAGTTTTATGTGTTGCTTCACGTAATATATTTATTAATTTATCTCATGCCACATATGATGCTTTGCAGTATTATATTGTTTATTTCTCACAAAATTTTAGCGCTACACTTTTTTGTCTATATTTGTTTCTTGTTGCAGAATTTATCCAGTTCTGTTGTGTTGGCAGCTTTTTTTATGTTTAAAATTGTGAAATTCTTCGCGCTAAAAACAATCAATATGACAATAATAATGCTCAGATTGCAGCAAAAACTGATAGTGTTTACCATACACAAGTGAAGCATAAATATAAAAGTGAATTTGCGCAAAAAAACACATCAATCAATATAAAACATATGTGACAAATATGTAATAAGTAATAAGTGAAAAGTAGATAAATAAATTAAAATAGAAATAAAAGTCCATATGTGTTAGAAAAGTCCATATAGTGCAAACGTGCAGTGCACAAAAATTGCTCTCAGTGGACTTTTCTAACACATATGGACTTTTATTTCTATTTTAATTTATTTATCTACTTTTCACTTATTACTTATTACATATTTGTCACATATGTTTTATATTGATTGATGTGTTTTTTTGCGCAAATTCACTTTTATATTTATTTTTTTATGTTTAGTTAGGTTAGCACGGTGTTATATGTACATTTGTATATATATATTTCTCAGTGTTTAATCTTTTTAAAATTGTCATCAGGGAAAATCAGGAACATCATGGACACTTCATTTTGCTTGCAGTTACCAGTAGCCACCTAAGGCTGGATTTACACCTATGCCTTTTAGTGCTTTTTGCATTTTGCAGATTTGCACTACAGTCCATTTACCATGGTTTCCTACGGAATATGTTCTGTAGTGCAAATCTGCAAAATGAAAAAATCACTAAAAATGCCTAAGTGTGAATCCAGCCTTAGAGGGTTATCTGAGAGTCACTACTCTAATGCCGCGTACACACGACCGTTTTTCATTACAAGAAAAAAAGCAATTTTTTTAATTGGTTGTGAAAAAGGGTCGTGTGTATGTTCCAGAGCATTTTTCCTTGACGAAAAAAATGGGCTAAAAAAAATTAGAACCTGCTCTATTTTTTTACGTTGTTTTTCACGTTGTTCTTTTTCACGTCGTGAAAAATAGTCGTTTGTACAATTTTTCGAGGGAGAAAAAAACACGCATGCTCAGAAGCAAGTTATAAGGCGGGAAAATTAGCAAAAGCAGCCCAAAGGGTGGCGCCATTCGAATGGAACTTCCCCTTTATAGTGCCGATGTATGTGTTGTACGACACAGCGCTTTACTCAAGCATTTTTTTTTCACGAACGTCTGTATGCAAGGCAGGCTTGAAAGGAATCACAACAAATCACGTCGATAAAAATGTTGTTTTTTGCATGACATGAATAACGGTCGTGTGTACGCGACATAAGGTAAAATAGGCTGTTCATTTTGCAAGGGAATTATTCCTTTGCATAATCAATAAGGCAAAGCTCTGGTGACTTCCATCAACATGACTCCTTGCATATGATTGGGTATTTTTTGCAAAGTGCTTTTTTACCTCACAACTAAAAGTTAAGGGGAAAAGTTCTTGTAAAGTGAACAGCCTAGAATATCAACCCATAATTCTCAAACTGACTTACTGACTCTTTACTTTCATAATAAATTGTCATCAAACAAGTTCTCATAAAAAGGTGATAAAACAAAAAATATGACATAAAAAGGATAGGTAATGTCATCTTTACGTCAGTGTTCCCAGCGAATAGGCAAATAAACGGCATGCTTCCAGGGATTTATTTTGCAATACAGATCATGCCATGTTATGCACGTCATTGGTTTAAGCAAAGCTTCTGTTTGCTCTTCTCTTAAAAAAAAAAAAAAATCATGATAGTTTACCAATGAATGGAATGCATAAATGCACATGCAAAACAGAAGGTAAAGAAGACCTAATGTCAAGTCCATCTGTCTTTTTTCATCGGACAAACTCATTGTGCGTACACGGCTTAAATGTAAAAAAAGATTTAGGGAGGACCTCCACTTTAAATACCTATGATTCACAAACACTTGTACCATAGTCACACACATTTTGTGAACTATATCACTCCCACTTTGGTTTGCATTATCTTTTGCATTTTCTTCTAATTGGTATACTGGTTAAACTTGCTGAGTGTATCTGTAAATCTCTTCCTTGGGGATATCTCTCATAATCTGCACATCTCCCCGGCCATTTTCTCACCACTTAAAACTGCAATAATTATTCTCATTCCATTGTAATGTGCAATTACAGCCTCTAATTCTGAACAAATACTCTGCCAGCAGAATTCTAATGTACAATATCTTATTAAAAAGTTGTCTCAATTGCTTGAACTGTTTTGTCTATTTTTATTGTCGCAAAACCCCGCAGGAGATGCTGGAAATGTTGGACTCTTCTATCATTTCCAGTGATGACCCACCTGGCAATGAGACCCAACCCAATGGGACACCAACACAGTGATAATGACAATTGGGCTTTATTAAAGCAGAGATAAGCCCTGCAGCAAAGTATTGGATAAACAGGCTTGGCAGTGGTAAACAACTGTTGAAGGACAGTAACAGGATGCAATGAACATACCTGAAAAGGATTCAAGGCATGAACATTACTGAAGTTCAGGTGCCAAATCTGAACCACATTGAAGCTCAGTGTTAAAAAAAAATGGCCATTGGACTTAACCACTTAAGGACCAAGCCTGTTTTTCAGACTCGGTGTTTACAAGTTCTTTGCTAGAAAATTACTTAGAACCCACAAACATTATAATTTTTTTTCTAACACCCTAGAGAATAAAATGCAATACTTTTTGTCACACTGTATTTGCTCAGCGGTCTTACAAGCCCACTTAAAAAAAAAAAACAAAACAAAAAAAAACATTTTTTCAATTAAAAATAAGACAACAGCCCAATTTTTTTATAATGTGAAAGATAATGTTATGCCGAGTAAATTGATACCCAACATGTCATGCATCAAAATTGCGCTTGGTGGTGGAATGGCGTCAAACTTTTACCCTTAAAAATCTCCATAGGCGACGTTTAAAAACTTCTACAGGTTGCATGTTTTGAGTTACAGAGGAGGTCTAAGGCTAAAATTATTGCTCTCGTTTTAATGATCGCGGCAATACCTCCCATGTGTGGTTTGAATATTGTTTTCATAGGCGCTGTTCATGTATGCGTTCACTTCTGCGCATGAGCACGCAAGTCGTATTTATTTTACTTTATTTTATTGATTTTAAAACTGTTTTAACCACTTCCCGACGGCCGTACGACTATATACGGCCGCAGGGTGGCTCTACTTCTCTGAGGCGCCGTGTTTTCACGGCCGCCCCTTTCCTCGTTCCCCGCGCGCACTCCAGAGCGCGCAGCGGGGAACTTCCGTTTGCGATGCGATCTGTGTGGCAAATGAGAGATGATCTCATATGTAAACATACAAGATCATTTCTCATTGCCGGCTCTCACAATGACAGCGTCCTGTCAGGGAGAGAGGAGACCGATCTGTGTTCCTTGTACATAGGGACACAGATCGGTCACCCCCCAGTCACCCCCCCTCCCCCCACAGTTAGAACACTATATAGGATACACATTTAACCCCTTCCTCACCGCCTAGTGTTAACCCCTTCCCTGCCAGTCACATTTATACAGTAATTAGTGCATATTTATAGCACTGATTGCAGTATAAATGTGAATGGTGCCAAAAATGTGTCAAAAGTGTCCAATGTGTCCGCCATAATGTCGCAGTCGCAATAAAAATCGCAGATCGCCGCCATTACTAGTAAAAAAAAAATAAAAAAAAATTCTGTCCCTTATTTTCTAGGCGCTATAACTTTTGCGCAAACCAGTCGCTTATTGCGATTTTTTTTTTAACCAAAATTATGTAGAAGAATACGTATCGGCCTAGACAGTTTTTTTTTTTTAATTGGGCTATTTCTTATAGCAACAAAATTGTCATACTTTTTTGTTTATAGCGCAAAAAATAAAAACCGCAGAGGTGACCAAATACCACTAAAAGAAAGCTCTATTTGTGGGGAAAAAAGGACGTCAATTTTGTTTGGGAGCCACGTCGCACGACCGCGCAATTGTCAGTTAAAGCGATGCAGTGCCACAAGCTGAAATTTCACCTGGTCAGGGAGGGGGTATACATGCCCAGTAAGGAAGTGGTTAAAGAAAAAAAAATGGGTCAAAATGGCCTCAGACCTCAGAGCAACAATTTTGAAATAAAACACAATGGCCCAGATTCAGAAAGCAATTACGCCTGTCTAACTGGTGTTAGACAGGAGTAATTTCAAATTTTGCGCGCCGTATCACTAGTTTGAATCCTCAAACCATGATACGGCGGCTTCGGGCTTCGATCCGAGAGGCTTACGTCTTCGTAAGCCTTCGGATCTACGCTGCGATATATTTGCGGCCGCTGGGAGGAGTTCGCGTCGTTTTCATGCGTCGGGATATGCAAATGTGTTTTTACGGCGATCCACGAAGATACGAGTGGTCTTCGCAATCGCTTTTGTCTATTTTTTTTTACGTACTGTTAGACCAGCTTTTTGCTGGTCTAACGGTACGTAGCCCATGTTAAGTATGGCCGTCGTTCACGCGTCGATTTTTTTTTTTTTTTTTTTACGTAACTCGTTCGGGACGAGGATCGTGCGTAAACGACGCTACTCAAACAACGAATGACGTAACAACGTGTTTTCGCGCAATGCACGGCGGGAAATTTGCAAACGGAGCATGCGCAGTTCGATCGCCGCGGGAACGCGCCTATTTTAAATGATTCACGCCCCCTACTCGCGTAGATGGATTGCGACGGGAGAAATACACTACGCCGCCGTTGTTTACTGGACAAAATCTACCTGGATTCCACGTACAGCCAGGTTTACACACAGAGCTCCACATCCCTGCTCAGTTACTGGGCAATCGCGGGTGCCCGGCGCCTCCTTTCCCAGCCGAAGCCCTATTGGACGAAACGCAGCGTCGGGCAGAGCGAGTGTTCACGGACGTCACTACGCTCTCAGCCGTTCGGCTTAGCAATCGCAAGATTCGATCCGACGGCGAAACACCGAGCATCTGTTTTTTCGATATTCTTTTTGTCATTCGATACCAAGTGCTGTTTTTTGTTTTTAAATGCTATTAGTGCCCTGTTCTTGGCCATAGCTTGGATTTAATGTCTATCAGTTTGAAATAAATCCTTTTAATTTATAACATACTGCACGATGGAATCCTTTTCTTCTTAATCCACATATGCACATACCACTGGGCTTCCTGCCTTGGATACACCACCCTCCCTGGAGTTCCGGGTGTCATACCTTCCCTGGATGAGAATTTTTCACCTGAAGTCGCAACTTTGAGGTTCCTATTCGATCATCCAACCAGGAGAGACGCCACAGTGTGTGTAATTCCCGTAAGACCTGCCAGGGTCCAACCATCTGGTAAGCGGCCATCTGTCTATTAAATCATAGACCAGCTTTATCTTCAGACAAAATTCAATGCCAAAGTAACATGGATGTATCACTTTAGAATTGAACCTTCACCTTCAATTTTTTCTTATGTTGGGACTTTATATTTGTTTATTCACTCCTATGCAAATTATTTGCTCTTAAATTAGTAGCGCACTTTTTTTCTGTTATACACGCGCATTGTGTTCCCAGTAACGCGACGGGGGGCGCGCGTGCCCCTTAGCGGCTTTAAATGACAGGATGTCATATGACGTCCTGTCAGAACAACAGGGTATTCCGCCTGCCATCATTTGACGGCGTGCGGTACTCTAGTGGTGAAGAGGCACTCTCTCACCGCTGATAACGGTGATCTATCGGTGAATCTGCCACAGAGATTGACATGGGTGCACTTCCCTATTTACCAAAAGAAGAAAAAATTTCAGGGGCCAGAAATTTGAATTATGCAAATAGGAAAGCATACTTTCTTTAAATAACATGCTTGGGAGATGCCCTTATCCTGGTTGTGAAGTGGAGCATATGTACAATCAATACAACCTACTATAGCAAAACTGATATGAACAAAGAAAAAAGCTATTCTGGCTGCTTCCTTCTTCTGTGTGTAAACAAATAGACAGGAAGTTATGTTCATGTAAACCAGACCCTTATCCTAGATGAGATTATCTGGTATGAATTTGTAGAGGGAACCCCAATGAAAAAATAAGAAAAATTGTAAGCTCCCCCTGAAAATACATATCAGATCCTTATCCAAGCTCCCCTCCTCCTAAACTATACAAGGCAACATAACATCAACAAAGGGGTCACCTTGATGAGTACAAGGGCCTATCCACACAACACTGGCCTGTTAGTTTTGAGGTCTGCAGCAGGAGAGTTGTAGGAATTTAAAAATAGCACCGCCCCATGTGAAAAAAGTGAGGGAAACTTTGTACCACTTCTAATCCACAAAAAAGTGTGACATGTAATACACACACTTTTTTGAACAGTCTTATATAAAAAAAAGAAAAAGAAATGTCCTATGATGTGAATCAATTAATATGATGAACAAGGGTCGTCGAGCTGCCGAAGGAAAAAACCCACTGTCTGACATACCTGATCTCATTGTTACAATCATCTAACAGCTCCAGTTCCTTTTGGTAAATGTAAACAAAGGGCCGTGGTTAGAGCCCATTGTCATTACTGGTTACTAAGGATGCGACGGGTGCCAGCAACCACTGCTTTTTTAACAACCATTGGCAGAGGAATCTGTCATAGTTGTGATAAAAACCTGCTACTATATATGACTGCAGCTCCGCTGAACAAGCTAAAAGTCTGGCTTTCAGATAAATGCCCAACAGTGCAGTCTGAGCCTGTATTCAAACCAAACCAAGAGATCATCGTTAACAGTGATACAATCTAATGATGTTTGCTCTCTTTGCTGCCAATGTGAGGCCTTGCCTGAACTGCACTAGGCAAATGGAGAATGGGTCTGCAAGCAAAAATCAGTACACCTAAATGCCTGTATTGGAGTAACTACAAGTGCTAAAGTGCAATCAAATACACCATAGCTATCCTATGCTGCCAGCAGCAGGGTCTTTTAACTGTAATGGTGGAGCACTCAAGCTTCAAAGGAAGGCATTTGTAATCCACAGGGTTAAAGTACTAGGTCACCAATGCAGTCGGACACATTTTTCCTGCATCTCTTCTCCGCCTGCAAGTCTATCAATCATTAGTTGAGAAACATGCGGCATTGGCCATTAGAATGTTTGAGTAAGCAGCAGCAAGCCCCACTGCATGGGCTACATTATCTAATTGAGTACCTCAACACAGTTGACTGCAGGAGTTCTTGAGACCAGATTTATGTTGAAGGCAATCCCTTTAGGCCATACATTCACTGACCACTTTATTAGGTACACCTTTCTAGTTGCAGGTTGGACCCCCTTTTGCCTTCAGAACTGCCTTCATTCTTTGTAGCATGTGTTTTCAAACAAACATACCTCAGAGATTGTGGTCCATATTGACATGATAGCATCACACAGTTGCTGCAAATGCAAATCTCCCGTTCCACAACATCCAAAAGGTGCTCTACTGGATTGAGATCTGGTGACTGTGGAGGCCATTGGAGTACAGTGACCTCATTGCCATGTTCAAGAAACCAGTGGTGAGATGATTTTAATTTTGTGACATGGTGCATTATCCTGCTGCAAGTAGCCACCAGAAGATGGGTACACTGTAGTCATAAAGGGATGGACATGGTCAGCAACAATACTCAGGTAGGCCCTGGCATTTAAACAATGCTCAACTGGTACTAAGTGGCCCAAAGTGTGCCAAGAAAATATCCCCCGCACCATTACACCACCACCACCAGCCTGAACTGTTAATACAAGGCAGAATGGATCCATGCTTTCATGCTGTTTACTCCAAATTGTGACCCTAGTATCTGAATGTCGCAGCTGAAATCTAGACTCATCGACCAGCAAAGTTTTTCTGATCTTCTATTGTCTAATTTTGGTGAGCCTGAGCAAATTGTAGCCTCAGTTTCCTGTTCTTAGCTAAAGGGAGTGCCACCCAGTGTGGTATTCTGCTTCTGTAGCCCATCTGCTTCAAGGTTTGATGCGTTGTACATTCAGAGATGATATTGTGCATACCTTGATTGTAACAAGTGGTTATTTGAGTTACTGTTGCCTTCCTATCATCTCAAACTAGTCTGCCCATTCTCCTATGACCTGTGACATCAACAAGGCATTTTAATCCACACAACTGCCACTCACTGCATATTTTCTCTTATCCAGGCCATTCTCCGTAAACCCTAGAGATGGTTGTGCATGAAAATCCCAGCTGATCCGCAGTTTTTTAAATACTCAGACCTGCCCATCTGTCACCAACAACCACGCCACGTTCAAAGTCACTTAAATCCCCATTCTGATCGTCTTCACCACGCATAGATGCCTTAATGCATTGAATTGCTGCCATGTGGTTGATTAGAAAGTTGTGTTACCAAGCAAATTGAATTTGTTGTCTGTCCAAAAATGTGTATATTCACACAGTTGTTATTATATTACAGTATAAAAATATGTAAGGTGTTAACATTGGCCTCAGAACTGTTCAACCCCTCTCACCACTAAGACCCACTTGTTTCAACAGTTTTTTTTTCATTTAATAAGGTCTAATTTAAGTTGTCAAGACATTAGGGACAATCCCCCGATTGAGTCTCGGGGGATCAGGAAGGAATTGTTTCCCCTCCGGTAGCAAATTGGATCATCGCTCTGCTGGGGTTTTTTGCCTTCCTCTGGATCAACTGTGGGTATGGAGTTGGGTGTATGGGATGTACTGTGTTTTATTTTGTTTGTTTATTTTTTTTTATGGTTGAACTGGATGGACTTGTGTCTTTTTTCAACCTGACTAACTATGTAACTATCATATACAACATATTGTATAAAATCAGTTTTCTGGCTTACTTTTTTACACTCCATTGGTGAGGTGCTATTTCTGCTGGACCTCTGGTAATTAACCTTTCCCCTCTAAATTAACTTGACCCTACTGTCAGCCAATAGTTTAATAAGAAACATAAAATGTTCAAAAAATTGATAAAATGTATGTTTTCGAAATCAGAATTCATACATGCCATGTTTATTTTTACCGTACTAAAACTTTGTGTATTTAATTTTTATATGATTTCAGTGTAACAATATTAAAATGAGAGGCAGTGCTATGCATGAGAAATGAATAATTTTAGCAGTGAGTAAATTGTGGTTACTGGAGTGAATTCTAGAACATAATCAAAGAAGGAACAAAATTGGTATTGTACTCGACACAACCAGCTACCCAAAGCAAATTGAAAATAACTTCACTTTAAAAGAGCTGCAATATAAACTCACAATACACCATGGAAAAAATGCTTGCTTACACAGAAAGTTGACCCCTGACCTTCCACAAACATTGGGAGATATGGAGGACATCAAAATATGCCTCCTCACATTTGTGACACACATTTTCTCACTGATTATAAGGTATAAGAACCTCAAAATCTAGTGGTATGATCCGAGGATAGGTATGGCCAAGAATGCTTGTTCAATTTTTTTTAAATACTAGAGATAAGACGATCTATGTTCAATGTTGGTTATTAGTATGGCTTGAGAATGCTTACCATACGGATATGCTCCAAGGACCCCCGCTAAGGTCCAGGACGGGCTACCTGCTACCGTTCCTGCAGAAAGCCTGCTCAAAGTGTGAACCCAAAAGGGGTGACAGACCTAACCTCCTGGTGAGGTCAAATCCAATTGATTCGTTTGTAGCTCAAACCTATGCAATGTATTATTGCTGTAAGATATATGCCTGTTATTCACTTTGTATATCTTTGTACTGTAAAGGATGCACAATATTCTGTATACATTGTGGAAAATCAATAAAAATCTATTGTTAAAAAAAAAAGAGCTGCACTAGTCTTATCTATCTATCTATCTATCTATCTATCTATCTATCTATCTATCTATCTATCTATCTATCTATCTATCTATCTATCTATCTATCTATCTATCTATCTATCTAATGCTTTTAACCGATAAATACTCAGTCATACCAATGGATCTTTGGAGTCATAATAGCCATGTAAAAATGTAGTGGTTGTTGTGATATAAACATAGCTGTATCAGAGCATATAACAGTCGGCTAATTGGGCCACCAGTCTGTAGATAACCTTTAGCTCAGAAAATCTACTATGATACAGTATAACATCTCTAAGTTTCTTTTATTTACTTTTTCCTGGGTTCAGTGAATACTCAGAACCACAGACCTTTAGTCATTTGTAATACTTGGTGCATAAATCACTTCATTATAAGGTACTTTATATGGTACATTATAATGTTCTCCATACCTTTGTAATTACTTAATAATTATAACATAACGTTTAATTACCACTTACATTTTCCTAGTCCTACAAGCTTTAAAATTTGCATATGAACCCTATAAAGAAAGGATGATGCTGGGAAAGCATACTGATTAATACATTCACTTAATGTAATAAAACCTACTATTTTTCCATTCTGTTTCAAAACATCACACAGGGGCTTAGTCATGAAAACTAGAAATAGAAAATCAGCAGAACCTTGGGCTGTGGTCCATTAAATGATGGTGACTGCGCTGTGTAACACAAAGGGAGAAGGAGAAAGGGAAAGAGAAAGGAGGAGGTGTAGCTAATAGCCACATTCTCCCTTTGTGTTACACAGCACAGTCACCATCATTTACACATTTATTACTTTTTCTGTTTGGATCAGAGCAACAGGTGCCTCCAGCAGTGTCCCCTAGTTTAAATGAAATGACTGTTTACAGGGTACAGAGACATAATAGTTAACTGATTCCTTTTAAAAATGATTAAAAATTGATAAAAATCAATCACATAATGTGCCTGCAGTTTGTTTTTAAAATGAAAGTGATTGGTTATGAGGGGTTTTAGACACACAGTAATCACACCTCCTTGATCAGGGACCACAGAGAGAAGCTCCCATGAGTTTTTTCATAAGGAGACAAGCAGGAAGAGTGCAGAACAGAGAAGGATTACACCAACTTCAAAGCAAAAACGAACAATGAGGACATGAAACCAGGATTGCAGTAAGGCAAAGGAAGCTATTTAGCAAAAAAAAAAAAAAAATCCTTTAGTGACCCTTTAAGCGTTTAGACAACATGGGACTCCTCTTTATATATTTACTACATTTCCCTAAAATGTAGTTTAAAATCTTTAGATTTTGGTGGAATGCCAAATGCATTGGAGCAAATAGGGAAAGCATTATTTTGAACTTTCAAATATTTTGACTTTAAGTGGCTGTGAGCATTATAGAAGCTCATTTGAACTATCCAGGATCTTTCAGGTGTCAAAAGCCTCATTATTAAAAAATGATAAACACTAATACAAAGTACACTAATAAAAATACACTAAACAACCTCAAAATTAAGTTAAAAAAAAGTAAACATTTTTTTTCAAGCAGATTTCCCCTTAGCAGCTCAATAAGCAATTTCAAAAATTCTGCTATGATAACATTTTGCCGGTGGTAAAAAAAACTTAAATTTGTGGTGAAATCATTTGTGCTGAAATCACTCGATTCCTGCTGGAATGTCTCCTCAGGTTTTTGAAAAATATATTTTCCTTGGCAAGTAGGTCAATTTGTTTTTACTGTTTCAGCATATTTTTGTTGTTCAAAAAACAAAACAAAAAAATAAATTAATCTTCATTATGTTTTTCCTGTTATTTTCAGTCAATGGCTGTGAATCCAACTAGCAGATTGTTTTTACGTTTGATGCTCTGGTTTCCTCCAACAATCCAAAAACAAAGGGTAAGGTTAATTGGCATCTGACTAATTTGGCATTACACTGTAAATTGTGCTAGAGCAGGGATTTGAGTTGGAAAATATGAATTCTGTAAAGTGTTACAGTATATAAATAATTACAAACAAAAGCCCAAATGCTCAGTTATTAATGAAAACATTGATTTGTAGAGTAGGCACGTTGCTGTACTGCAAATTTGTAGATAGTCTTGCATAGAAGCATAGAAAAATCATACAATTCATAAATCTTGATGGCTTGTATTCCTAAACTGCGTGATGCTCTGTGGATTTAAAAAAAATCAGTAGGCCAGTATTTAAACAAATCAAATATTAGCAAATTTATATTTTTTGTTATTCAAACATTGAAAATAAGAAAGAAAGTAAAGTCAGCTTGAAACTTCATGACTTGCACAAAAGCAATGGTAAGTATTTGCAGTACTGAAATGGCAAAAGTTATTTTTACTTGATGGGCGGGGTATTTCATTTGTAACTTATTTTGCACTACTATGGTGGTTCACACTAAATTACAATAGTTAAAAAAAATCTTACAACCACTGCCTGACAATGTCAAGAAATATATGGACAATTTGTAAAATTAAAGAAGGCTGATTACATTTGTCTGTAAATTCAGCAAAAAATAAATAAAAAATGTCTTTACAATATGAATTTACACCTAACGCATCTTACACCTTATTAGTCTGATGCAGGATTTGATATACATATTTTGCTTGCACCAGAGACTGATTAAAGCAGAATTGGATCAATAGGCAAGGTAGCAGCTTTGGTTCACTCCTTTCCTTCAAATTAAATGTCTAAATTTCCACAGACAAAGAGAAGCCACCCCATTTGCACTGCATGTAAAAACATAATCCCATTGGACACCCACTATCTACAGGTGTATATGAAGTGACAGGCAGGTGCACAGATTTGATCAATTACGCTACCCCCCTGGTTCACTACAGGATCATGAAAGTTGTAGCTGAACCTACCAGACATCCACAGGGCTAAGACGTCTGCCTACATTGCCTTGTGGATAATCTGGCTCTGGTTTGTATGTTAGTTTCCTTACAGTTCTATGTATTGCACACATGAGAGTTAGGCCCCTTTCACACGACAAGCCTGCTCGGATCCGTCTATTTTTCAGGTGGATCCGAGCTGGCCATCGATTGACTCCTATGGACAGGCTGATGTCAGCGGAGATGTGTCCACTGAAACCAGTCTGCCATCCAATCCACTCAAGACAGACATATGGCGATACGTCTGCCATCCGCCTTGGCGGATCGGATGAGATCTGATAAAAATGGACATGCTGTCCGTTTTTGTCTGATCTCCCAATAGAGATCAGCGAGACTCTGACAGGTCCCTCCCCGCTTAGTGAGCAGAGACAGACCTGTCATCCGCTGGCTCAGCGGAGATCAACCGCTGAAAGGGATTCGCCTCGCGTGGAAGGGGTGTAAAGCACTAATACACAAAACAGCCTCAATAAAATGTTACTGCTAGATCAGTGTTGTTACAGAAAGGCATTCTGACATTGTTACTGGAAATGTGGCCTTTTTTTAGCAGTCCAGATAGCAGGTCTGTATAGAAAAGAAAGAGATGCGCCCATCTAAGTGCAGTAAGCATTACATTTTATTAAGAAATGACATATAAACGACAGCCAAGTTGCTACTCACAAGCAAAAGTAGTGGGCATGTAGAAAGTGGTGGCTAACCCAATGTCACTCTGGTGGTCAGCAGTCCCTGGGTCCCCGATCTGCTAGCACAGGAGCATAGGGGTGCTAGATGTAGCAGGTGCAGGCGTTGTTCCAGAGGTCCAGTGTCTGGGCAAGCCTCAATGGAGAGCAGGAAGCCTGGGGGAGCCGCTTGAGATGGCGTGCGTGTCAGCGTGGAATGCAATGCGTTGGATCTGATGAAACAGCGGAGCTGTGAAACGCGTCATCCTATTGGTTGACCCGGCTCCCCACGTCACTTCCGGTGCGACGGCGGCCAGTTGCGTTCCATGCTGACGTGCACGCCGTCTCAAGTGGCTCTCCCGGCTTAGCGGGGATCAACGGAACGATCCCCGCTGAGCATACGGAGGCGGATCATTACTGATCCACCCCGTGTGAAAGGGGCCTTATGAGAGTGAATTTTTTTTCTGTTCATATTTTAATTTCGATTTGAAACTTCCATTTAATTTTTATTCAATACACTAGTGCACTTTAGTGGGATGGTCTTCTATGTATATTGTGTGCACTATAAGACTCTTTAATTTGTTCAAAATGGAAAACCTAATTAAAAGTATTTACAAAAATAAATAAAAAATACGCTTGAAAAGAAAAGATAATTTTAATTTCACTTAGCTGTATTTAGGGTATTTTTTTTTTTTTAAAGGTAGTGGGCCAGATTTACAGAGCCATTACTCCTGTCTATCTCCTGTTAGACCGGAGTAATTTCAAATTACCCACATCGTATCATTAGTTTGAATCCTCAAACCATGATACGACGGCTTCGGGCTTCGATCCGACAGGCTTACGTCTTCGTACGCCGTTGGATCTACGCTGCAATCTTTTTCCGCCCGCTGGGTGGAGTTCGCGTTGTTTTCAGCGTCGGGGTATGCAAATTAGCTTTTTCCGGCGATCCACGAAGTTACGATCGTCCGTCGCTTTCTCTTACGGCATCTGTAGTCATCTTTTTGCTGCATAAAGTTAGGGAAGCAAAAATCTGGTCTATAGTTAGACAGCCCATGTTAAGTATGGCCGTCGTTCCCGCGTCGAATTTAAATTTTTTTTGTTTTTGCGTAAGTCGTCCGGGAATAGGAATGTACGTAAACGACGCTACTAAAAAAACTAACTACATAATTTCACGTAATGCACGGCGGGAAATTTCTGAACGGAGCATGCGCAGTTCGATCGCCGCGGGGACACGCCTAATTTAAATGCTTCACGCCCCCTAATCGCGTATTTCGATTCCGCCGCGAGAAATACACTACGCCGCCGTACCTTACGGGCCAAAATCTACCAGAATTCATCTTAGAGCCAGGTAAAATACGGCAGCATAGTGTATCTCTGATACTCTGCGCCAGGGCAATTGTACCTGAATCTGGCCCAGTGTCTTTTGTATTTGACCTTTTTTTTTTTTTTTTTACCTTTTTTTGCATATTTAATGCTTATTTGTGTACTGTTGCTTTGAATTTCGAGGAAACTAAAACTTGAATTTTGCTCACCCTTGATGAATTCTCACTAGTTTCTTTTAACCTAAAACACTGACAAGACTATATTCTGATGTGATGTTTTTGGCTGCTAAGGCCCTTAAAAATACATCAACCATTTTTCCTCCTTCAGCTGCCCGCTGTGTTAAGTCTCAGCTGATATAGATTTTTGTTACATTTTTACATCTCTTAATTTAAAAATCGATGAGTTTCTGTATTCTATCCATGCATGATAAACGTAAATGTAAACCCAATTAATAAAGCCTTGTATACGATGTTTATTTAATTTAAATAATCGTTTTTCAGCCCTTTTTAAATTTGCTTCTTCTTTATGTAGAACAGGTGCTGCTTTAAATTTAGTGGGGTCTAAGCTGTTTTTTGGCTCAGACAAGAATGATTAAGGGCAATTTAGCCCCTGTTTCAGCCGTGACTTTGCTGGGAGTGTCCACCATTGTTCGTCTCAGGCCAAGGGTGGCAGCAACAACTTCAGGGTGTGTTGGGTGTTCCCCTCGGCAGCGAATCAGTGGGAGTGGTTGCTCGCTGTTTATGTTGGGGAGGGGTACTTAAGGGACAGATGCCATTAGGTCGGGGTCTGTCATCCCACACGCCTCGAGGCCCGCCTGGCCTGAGGTGCGTGTCCTGAATCCTGGTTGTTCCGGGACCACGTTGGCCCAGGGCTGTGACTTTGTTTATGGGCCCAGTAGTCTGGCTGGGGCCTGCATTGCAAAGGTGATCCTGTGCTCTCCATCCTGCGGGAGGAAGCCACTTGTTGAAGAAAGCCAGGGGAGGACCTATCCTGGAGGGGGCCAAGCAAAGAGGCTGGAACCTTGGGAGAAGGCCTGGAAACTTAATTGAAGGATGCACCGCACACCGAGAGATTTGACAGTGTCCTGTTGAATCTAAAAGTTCTACCAAAGCCAAGCTAAAGAGATCCGGGTGCTGAATCCTGTGGCAGAGGATTCCAGACCAAAGTGACTCCTCATAAAGGAAGGTCTGTGTCAGAGACTGTACTTTACTTTGTGCGCCATCCCGGCTGCTGGGCCAGTGAGAGGGACCTATTCGGGTGAGCAATATCCACTCTGGCTAGAGTGGCAACGAGAACTGTTTGCTGGAAACAGGAGTGTTTCCTTACTTTGATTATGCACCTGAACCTACCTACCCTTCCACCCCTCATCCTTCTTTTCTTTTGAAGTTTTCCCAAATAAACCCCAAAAAAAGAAGTGTATTGTGTGGACATTGAAATTCTTCAGACTCCCCTTTCACCCTGGACAGTGAGAAGATAAAGGTAACGTGCCACCCAAATATAACCAGCAGCTCCTCCAGGGGTAGTGCTACATTTATAATGATACCTGTTGATTATGCTGTGAAGGTCCTTATTCGGGCACTTCCTGTTACAGAACAACAACTATCTCCCAATTGCTTCCTTGCATTGTCACCATCAGAAAGCTGTCACATACATGTAAAAATCAAACTTTTTGCCAATAAAATTACATAACCCCCCAGAACATTATATGTTTTCTGAAAGCAGAGGCCCTGTATAATTAAAAGTTCATAGTAGCAAATTTTTGTTTCACGTGATATTTGTGCAACTGTTTTTTAAACGCAAATTTTCTGGAAAAAATATAATAAAATTAATTTTAGCGCAAAATCACACAATATAATACCCCTTTTTTGTTTCAAATATAAAATATGAGGTTTCATCAAGTAAACAGATACGTAACATTCCATGGTTTAAAATTACACAAGCCCACCATAATATTACATAAAACTAAGGTGGCCAAAAATCACCATAGGCAACGCTTTAAAAGCCATTATAGCTCATCAATTTCCGTGCTAGAAATATTGGGCCAGATTCACAGAGCGATTACGCCGGCGTAACAGGAGATGCGTGGCGTAAGTTTAATTGTGCGCATGCGTTTCGATGCACGGCATCCCCAAAACGAGATACGCAAGAAATCTAATTTTTTTTGTCCAACGTAATTTCGTTAGACAGGCGCATCCGTCCGCGCAAAACTGCGCTAGACAAACCATTGATTTGCTAGTCAAATATGCTAATGAGGGACTTACGGGGATCCACAAAAGAACGTTGGGGCAGCTCAGGCTACGCGGTGTGCGCAACAGCAAAATGTCCTGTCTAAAATTAGACCATATAAAAGCTGGTCTAAAAAGAGAAAAATCGTCTACATGTCAGATAAAGCAACACTGTTAGTGAGGAGCTCAGCAGTCACACGTGTTTCCCAACAAACTGTATGCCAACATGCCAGTGTCATCCATGCTAATAGCTATACTACTGACTTTAGATGAGCAAAAAAGGAGGAGGGCACTGAGGAGGGCACAGGATTTTTTTTTTCTAAATATTTTTTTTGGCTTATATAAACTTTTCAATTTAATCTAATCTAATACAATATTCTTAGCTGATACAAGCCCCTCAATCTTGACTCTTTACTCTTCACGGGAGAGGATATATCACACACACCTAGACATCTATGGCATGAGTGATTCTGAGGTGTCTTGCATCTTCAGATTCACCCCTCATGCCATCATGGAATTAACCACAACCCTGCAGGAGGACATCACCAGCCCAACACATGACACTACCCATGACACCCATGACAGCTACATATACAATCAGAGCCCCATCCCCACAGATTGCGAACAGAACATGTATGGGGACAGCTGGCTGGTTGGTGAGTGACATGGGTGGCAGGCATGACTGTCCCCCCCCCATGATGCACACATCACAAGGGGCACATGCACTACTAACATCCTCCTGTCTTTTCCCTTCTAGGTGACTCTGCATATGCACTGGGACCCCATCTCATGACCCCCATCTCATGCCAGCTCACATTATGCATCTTTGCACGTTAAACACACACAGTAATCATGGCACAATGAGAACGCATGCATGCACACCACTGTGGTCCCTAGCACACACACCCCACATCCTCATCACATTGGATTGGCACCAGTCCACCATGCAGGACTTGTGAGCAGCAACGCCACGCCAAGGCTCCAATTATGTCACTGTACATTCATACACCATTCACACGGACCTGGGGATCATTTCTCCACCACAAATGAGGGTGACACCCCTTTTCCCGCAGGAATGTCACCCCCACATTCCCAAATCATACACAAACAGAACCAAAAAAAAAAATGACCAGCAAAAATATAATTTAAACAAAATAACAACAAAGAAAATACATAAAAGACAAAAATCACTCTCAAAGACACGTCACAAACAAACAAACAAACAAACAAACAAACAAACAAACAAACAAACGCTAATAAACAACAGAACAAAAGCACCTTGCTGTATAGGGAGGGATACAAAGGGATGTACTTTTGCAAAGGAAGTGCGTTTGTCTCTGTCTATTTATGCTGTTTGCGTAATTCACTAATTTGCCCTAGTCCACTTCCAATTTCACTGATTGCGCCGTTCCCGAGTTGTGAGCATGCGCACAGAGGTGCTGACCATGGTCTGCTTCAAGCGCGCATGCGCGAGCCGACGGCCCTTCATTTGCATGGGGTCACGGCTCATTTCAATGTAACAGGCCCAGGTCCTTCCCAATTTGTATTACTCCGCCTTGCGCCTCTGAAATAACGTTGCGCAGGCGCAAATTTCTGCGTAAAAGCGACGAGAATAGGGTGATTGCGCCGCTACATTGCGCCAGTCTAACGTAAAGGCGGTGCGCTACGCCGGTCCAATAATGCGCAGATGTACCTGAATCTGGCCCATTGTTCTCAATCTGATGTTATAGACAGAGGCTCCTGCGCTACCGAGGGGGGTGGAATGGGATGGGGTCACTGCTGCAAACACCTGACACTCTGTCCTGGGCAGAGAGAAATAGCAAATAGAAAACAAGGGGGGGTGGTGTCTGCGCTGTGAGAAGTGGGTGAAATCTAAAGGAGACACGGGAATAAATCCCTAGGCTAGTGACCGTGGGTGGAACAGGGGGGTGGGGGTGGGGGCAAGTTCAAAACAGAGTGATAACATACATGAATATTGTGTCAATACGTAAGACGTCTATGTAGCAATGTGGAATATCAGAAAATGGCAAGTGACAAACAAGAAGTACAAAAAAAATATATTAAATATATATATATGTACACAATGTGCTAGTACATATAATGTGATAGTACATATATTGTGAAATCAAGGAAAGCTTCCCACTAAGGGCGCCCCTGGGTGTATCACACAGTGAGCAATGCAGATAATAACACATATGGATCAAGGTCACAAAAATATATAAGTACACAATGTGCTATTACATATAATGTGATAGTACATATATTGTGAAATCAGGGAAAGCTTCCCATTAAGGGCGCCCCTGGGTGTATCACACAATGAGCAATGCAAATAATAACAAATATGGATCAAGGTCACAGGTGCAAAAAAATATTAAAAAATCAAATATATTGAAAAATCAAATCAAAAAACAGTCTCTGAGCATATTTCCCAAATGTCCCAGAAAGCAGGATCCAAAGATGGAGAAGTGGTGCCGGGAAAGAACGTTACACAGTGAACACCTCTGGTGGTCCCTAGCTCCTCACCTCACGGCTATGGCACGGATAGCCAAATTAAACCACCTCCAGCAGGGGGGGGGGGGAATGCACTTCAATGGGCAGAAACGACATCAGCACTCCTCAGCAGTAAGGCATGGAGAAAAGCAAGTTTTGATATAGTGTTAGGGAAATGTCTATCCAAGCATCATCAATCACTCATACATCCACTCACATGTAGGTGATGGATGGTGGGCCTATCTCCCACGAACACCGAGTTCGTCCTGGGTCCTGGATGCAGATAAAACTGAACTCTGATGCTTCTCGATCCCTATGCGTCTCGTCACGTCACGTGACTTCCTTAGGGGATCCCCTAAGGAAGTCACGTGACGTGACGAGACGCGTAGGGATCGAGGAGCATCAGAGTCCACACGCCTGCCGCAGCAAGACCCCCTTGTCGTCCGTCTGGTATTCTGTGCCCAGTTTTATCTTCTAAATGTGAGTGCATCCATGTTGTTTCAATAAACTTGTTCCATTTTTGCGGGGCTGTACTATGGTCTTTCTCTCTCCTGACATACATGTTGTGTGAGGGTTCCCTTTACCCACTCCGAGTGTCCACCCGGCCCAGACACAGAAGAAGAGGAGCCAGGTGTGCATCCAGGACCCAGGACGAACTCGGTGTTCGTGGGAGATAGGCCCACCATCCACCACCTCCATGTGAGTGGATGTATGAGTGATTGATGATGCTTGGATAGACATTTCCCTAACACTATATCAAAACTTGCTTTTCTCCATGCCTTACTGCTGAGGAGTGCTGATGTCGTTTCTGCCCATTGAAGTGCATTCCTTCCCCCCCCCCTGCTTATAAGTTTGTGTAAGTAGAGTTAGTGTTTAGTATTAGTTTATTATTTGTATTATTATTATTTGTCCTTGTCAGTCAGTGTAAAAAAAAAAAAAATCCCCACCATCTTCGCTTCGCAGGGCAGCACAAAATAACGATCCGAAAATAGACTGGCAAAGATCCAGGAAATGATCTCCATTTTCGCGTGTTGTTCGCGCGCATGCGCATGCGCAGATGAGAATTTCGCAATCAATTTCGCATTCGCATTAGCGAAATTTCGCAACATTTTTTTTTTGATAAAATATCACGAATATTCGATATTAACGAATATTTCACAAATATTCTTCTATATATTTTTGTGAAATATCGCGAAATCGAATATGGCGTATTCCGCTCAACACTATTGGTAACTACTTTTTGTGATTGCTGTCACAAGGGTTTAATAAACACTTATGTGATAGCATTGGACAGGTGACAGGTACTCTTTTTGGAGATATTAGGTCTTATAGACCCCAATGCCTCCCCTGCCCTTCACACTATCTAACCAAGCACAGATCAGCTTGGTTAGATGTGTCCTCTGGCTTTGCTGGCCAGGAAAGGGTGCATCTGAAACCAGAAGTGACTTCATTGTTTGCAGGTGAGATCGAGGCATGGACACGTGGGGTACGTCCAAACAGCTGAACTGGTTAAAACAATTTGTAAAACCATTTATCCAGCAAATCTGCATGTGCGAATTGGGCAAACAATTCTTCAAAACACAAAGAAATTAGCAAATCATTGTAATTGTTGGTTACATTAATTTGCTAAATCCCTTCAGCGTCTCTAGAATGATGACTATAAACTGAGGGACTTATGAATGGCTGTGGAATCATTTGAGTTTCCATTATTTCTTATGGGGAAATTTGCTTTGATATACAAGTGCTTTGGATTACAAGCATGTTTCTGGAACGAATTATGCTCGCAATCCAAGGTTTTACTGTACATTATATCTCCTGTTACAAAGACCTATGTAAGTCCTATAATTCTCAGCTCCATCCAATGGCCATAATGTTGTATTTTACTACTGCCCATAATAAAACTTCCATTCAGAATAGAAAATAGACTAAAGAACGTTCATTTTTGTCCAATTCACACAGAATGAAAATACATGCAGATTCACTGGAAAAATGGCCTCATCATTCATATTTAGTGGTATTTGAGTCTTTGAGGGAATAGGCCACTTTACTATGCAACATAAAGGCATATATGGTCTTTTTTTGCCAAGATTAGCAGTAAATTTTTGGATCTGTTTATGTATTATACATGTTTGCAGTATTATAATATGCAGGAAGTGTGCTAAGGTACAAATGTTAAAGTTTATTTTTTTTTCTTTACTTTCCCTTGAATATAAAACCAGAAAGATCTGCTTTAAGTGCCAAAGTACCCTGATAGCTACCGTCTAAACATTTTGTATTCAGTGCATCTCCACAACAGTTTCCATTTAGATAATCATTTTCCACAAGTAGGTGTAAGATACTGAATGCATTTCATTTCATTGCTGATCTTGCTTTACCTCTAATCAAATGAGTACATCTCCATGAAATTACATGGAAGAATTCAGTGTATGTTTCTGGAGAATTATTTTAGCTTTTATCCTAAGCATAGCATTTAAAGAGGAAGTAAATTCAGATTTTTTCTTAAGTTTATTTTTATTTTTTTATACCTGCAAAGTAAGGGGTGTGATGTGCTAGTAGGCATCACCTACTAGCACATTATGTGACACTTACCTGCAAAGAAAGCCATTGTCGTCCCTGCTGGAGGCCGTATTCATCTTCGTCCATTTTCCTTCCGGGTCTGTGTGATTGGCCGGAGCTACGCAAAGTCACTCCCACGGTCACAGCACAGGGCTCTGTAGAAACGGCACGGGGACGGGCTGATGTCATCGGCACAGTATACAGTAAATATCTCCTATATGGTGCAAGTTTAGGAGATATTTACAGCACCTATAGGTAAGCCTTATTATAGGCTTACCTATAGGTACAAACATTAGAGGTAAGTTTACTTCCTCTTTAACTAATATTTGACAGAATTATTTTTCAAAAATGTTAATTTGTCAAGAAAAAAATGGAAAGATATATTTACACATATGCTTGCTTCTCATAATATTTAACTTATTATGTCTTATTACTCAAGACATAACTGTTTTTAGGTATTAATATAATTACCGTATTTGCCGGCGTATAAGACGACTGGGCGTATAAGACGACCCCCTAATTTTCCAGGAAAAAATTTGGTTTTGGGATATACTCACTGTATAAGACGACCCCTCACTGTGCCATTATTACATGCCTTGCTGTGCCATTATAACATGCCTTGCTGTGCCATTACATTACATGTCCCCACTGTGCCATCACTTGCCCCCACTGTGCCATCACTTGCCCCACACTGTGCCATCACTTGCCCCATACTGTGCCATCACTTGCCCCACACTGTGCCATCACTTGCCCCACACTGTGCCATCACTTGCCCCACACTGTGCCATCACTTGCCCCACACTGTGCCATCACCTGCCCCACACTGTGCCATCACTTGCCCCACACTGTTCCATCACCTGCCCCACACTGTGCCATCACTTGCCCCACACTGTGCCATCACTTACGTTTTGCAGATTCCAGGCCGATGACAGTCTCCGTCTGCTGCGAGCGTCCATGATTTGAAAGCCGCGCCTTCTCCTCAGACTGTCCTGTGATAGGCGGAACACACATTTTCCCAGCAGGGCCTCTGTTCAGTGTTCCGCCTATCACGGACGTCCTCTCGTCCGAGGATGAGAAGGCATCCGTGATAGGCGGAACACAGAACAGATGCCCTGCTGGCAAAATTTGTGTTCCGCCTATCACAGGACAGACTGAGGAGAAGGCGCGGCTTTCAAATCATGGATGCTCGCAGCAGACGGAGACTGTCACCGGCGTATAAGACGACCCCCGACTTTGGATGCATTTTTTTGCATCCAAAAAGTCGTCTTATACGCCGGAAAATACGGTACCGGTAATGTTGTTAATTGAAATTATTCCAGTTTAGTTCTCTGGTTAATTTATAAAATGTCAATGTACAGTATTTAGCATATCTATTGATAAGAGGTTGCATACGTGCTTAAGTGCATTTACAACACATTTAAATCTCATGGAGAGTATGTGCGCAAAAAAAACTATAGGTACTAATCTTGTTTGCTGCAATCAAAAATACAGGTCACCCTCGGGTGAGATGTTAGAAATAATAAACAATGGCCCGGATTCAGGTAGAGCGGCACATCTTTGTGCGGGCGTAACGTATCTACTTTACGCTATGCCGGCGCAATGTTGAGAGGCAAGCATGCTATTCACAAAGAATATGCGCTTAACGTTGCGCCGGCGTAGCGTATAGTTGTCGGCGTAAGCCGACATAAGTCAAAGTAGGTGGAAGTGGGCTGGAAGTGGGCGTGATATATTATAATGAAGCGTGATCCCATGCAAATGATGGCCACAGCTTCAAAAAACGAACTGCGCATCCATCGTCTCTTGGGCGCATACCAGTGCGCATGCTCACAGTTACGTCGAAATAGCTGCCTAAGATACGTCGAACACTGCTACGACGTGAACGTAACCTACGCACAGCCCTATTCACGTAGTACTACGTAAATGGCGTACGCGACTTAAAATTCTACGGCGTCCTTCCCTGGCCCATACCTTTGCATTACCTGCGCCTGCTATATGAGGGGTAACTTTACGCCGGACGTAAGCCTTACGCAAATTGCGTATATGAAGCGGCCGGGCGCATCTACGTTCGTGAATCGGCTTATCTTACTCATTTGCATATTTAAAATGGGAACGCCGAATGCGTCCAGCGTAACTATGCGTCCACGATACGCCGGCATAGGCAAGTTACGTCGGGCGGCTGAAGCCTTGTTTTACGGCGTATCTAGCTTTGCGAATCGGCGTAACAATACGACGGCGCACATTTGTACTTACGACAGCGTATCTATAGATACGCCAGCGTAAAACGTTTGTGAATCCGGGCCAATAAGTGGATTGCACTAACCTGTGAAAAATAAATACATTTGTGTCTAACCAATTTTTCACCGCAGTGAAAAATTATTATATATTATTTTGAAAAATTATTATATATTATTGTGAAATACAACTTTTCATGCACCTTTGGTTCATTAATTTGAATAACCACTCCTATTCAATTGATCAGACTGCAGCTTTCCCAAGCAGACAATACAATTTGGCTACTCTTGCTCTATCAATGCTCATAGAAAATGGATAGCCATCATAGTGTAGTAAATCTATACTCTTTTATTAAAAATATCAAAGTTAAATTGTATTGCCTGCTTGGGAAAGCTGCAGTCTGATTGATTGAATAGGAGTGGTTATCCAAATTAATGAACCAAAGGCGCATAAAAAGTTGTATCTGGTGAGTGGCCATTGCATAAGGTGGTGGTGGAGACACAAAAATGATGAAAATTTATGCACTTTAATCCATGATTAAGGAACAAAAGTATTGGAACAAATTGATCACTCAATGGGACTATCCATTATGATTGGTTATTTCTTTGCAGCTGCACTTTATTGATATATGGACTTATTGGAATAAGTCGATTGACATCATATTATACATCAGTGTTGGCACTTTTTATTTATTGAGATTTGTTTAATATTTGCTTTACAGTTTATGTGGATCAGAAGCACACCACACCTGATCCATATGGGTATTGGATTATTTGTTTATTAAATTTACATGTTTACACATTTCACCTGTATCTTTCCATAGAAGTATAAATATGCAAACATAGTGGACGAATTTGGGATACAAATTAACTAACTTAAACACCCAATAGGGTTAGGAGGAGCATCCCCAAGATTTTTCACAATAATATATAATACTTTTTAACATTAATAATTTTTTTCACGGCAGTGAAAAATTGGTTAGACACACATGTATTTGTTTTATAGAGGTTAGCGCAATCCACTTATTATTTGTTAACATTTAAATTTCCCATGAAACTCTAATATTAAAGGGGTGTTCCAGCCAAAATTGTGTTTATTAAAAGTCAGCAGCTACAAAAAGTGTAGCTGCTGGCTTTTAATAAACACTCACTTACCTGCTCCTGCGTTCCAGCGACGCGCCGACCGGGGCTCCGCTCCTCTCCCCCCCTCCCCAGCCGGCGTCTCCATCTCGACTGTGGGCACCCAGCCGTGACAGCCTTCGGCTTCACGGCCAGGCACCCACTGCGCATGCGCGAGCCGCACTGCGCATGCGCGCGTGGCACGGCTCGCCTCTGATTGGAGAGGCGATCGCATGGGAACTGTCAGTGTCCCATGTGATCGCCTACAGGGAGGGGCTGGTGTAGGCGATTAAGGCTTAATCGCCTAACCAGCCCCTCGGCGGAAGCAGGAAGTGGGACAGGAAGTCCCACTCCTACTGAAGCCCCCACTCCCCCCCCCAAAAAATTACATGCCAAATGTGGCATGTATGGGGGTAAGGAGTGGAACAAGAGGAAGTTCCAAATTTGGGTGGAACTCCTCTTTAAATATGTTGATATTGGTGGTATTGACAGCAGCTTACATATTTAGGCAGCTTGTGGAATCACATAGCATGTGCTAATAACAGTGAATGATACCAAATTTACCACTCTCCTTTTAGACAGTCTATTATTACTGTTAGGGCTACAAATGGAAATGTAAAAAATAAAGGGAAAAGTTGCGCTACTAGAAAAAATTAATTATAAGTGTAGCAGCCTGCACTAACAATCGAACAGTATTGTGTACAAATATAAAAAGAAAAAATGCGGCGCTAAAGACAATATAGTAGACAGGGTAGTCCACTATCATAACAAAATGTGAGTAATGGTAAATATCATTACGTGTATAAAAAGTGTAACAAACAAATTATACAAAGTGTAAATAAATAACCATATATATGTAAATATAATATTGCACAAGATCAGATGTTAAAGTCCAAGATCATAATAGTGACTCTCTGAAAAAAGTCAACCATACGCAATAATGAAAGTGATGGTAAATACCATTAAGTGTATACAGAGTGTATCAAAACAAATTATACCAAGTGTAACATAAATGCATAACCAAATTCATGTATAAATAATGGACAAGACTAGAGTCCAGGTTCACCACAGTGACTCTATGAAAAAAGTCCACCATATGCGAATCTGAAATGCGACTATATTGAATATGTGAGATAAGTCGCATTAATCCAAAGGAAATTTCAAAACTCAAATGGAAAATCCACCGTGAAATCCAATACGACACAAGAAGTATGGAAAGACTGGGTACTCTTACCGGACAACTTGGACACACTCACCAGCGGTGGTGCGTCAATCGAGCGTATACGAGATCCACGAGATGGTAACGTCCATGGAAGGAGACACCAGGAACTTGAGGGAATCGTAGTAGTCCAGGATCATCAGTCTTGAGCATCCAGTGAATGGTGGAATAAGAACTCCTCCGCTCGCCGTTCATTGCAGCCTCGCTTTCACCCCTGGATTAATGCGACTTATCTCACATATTCAATATAGTCACATTTCAGAATCGCATATGGTGGACTTTTTTCATAGAGTTGCTGTGGTGAACCTGGACTCTAACATCTAGTCTTGTCCATTATTTATACATGCATTTGGTTATGGATTTATGTTACACTTGGTATAATTTGTTTTGATACACTCTGTATACACTTAATGGTATTTACCATCACTTTCATTATTGCGTATGGTTGACTTTTTTCAGAGAGTCACTATGATGATCTTGGACTTTAACATCTGATCTTGTGCAATATTATATTTACATTTATTTGGTTATTTTTTTTAAACTCTGTATAATTTGTTTGTTACACTATTTATACACGTAATGATATTTACCATTACTCACATTTTGTTATGATAGTGGACTACCCTTTCTACTATATTGTCTTTAGCGCCGCATTTTTTCTTTTTCTACAAATGATTGTGACTCGGTGGGTAGCTTCCAGTGATGCAGACATTATTGAGTAGTCATAAGGCACTTATTTTGAATTGATTTCCACTTCCGTAGTACTTATTTCCTATACTCTCTAACAGGTGTCAAGGAAAAACATTCCAAACATGCCAAGGTCAAACCAAAAAAGACAACTCTAAATTTTTTAAAGCTTGACAAAGGGTAGATCCCAAAATGCATAGCCTAGAAACTGTGGACCCACAAGTGCATACTGTACAACATACCCTGCTTTGAGGAGGATTGCTCCTGGACTTAAAGATGGATTCCAGGTATAGATATTTTTACATTGTTACATTGGCCCAACTTGGACCAATGTATATTCCATACCTGTGGAATCACCCTGGAAGCTGGAAATCACTGACTCCAGGCACCACTACACTAGCTTGGGGTTCCATGCACTGGGAATACAGCAGTTTGCCCACTATGCACAGGCACCATTCATAAATTGCATTGAATGTTCTCAATAAATGCAAAGCATTCTCTAATTGGGAGAGTTGGAGAGGCAGGGCAGTGATGTCACACTCTCCACCATGGTCAACCGGATAATGTTTTCAGTTCATTGAGAAAATTTCGCAGGGCAGCCACTTGGCACAGGACCCAGAAGCTAGCGGAGAGCACCATAATAGCAGTGTCTACTATGATGATTTCCATCTTTCAGGAGAATTCTCACAGGTATGGTATATGCATAGTCGTGGTATATGCAATGTAACAATGTAAAATCCATGGGCCAGATTCACAGAGCGATTACACCTGCGTAACAGGAGATGCGCGGCGTAAGTCTAAATGTGCGCGTGCGTTTCGATGCACGGCATCCCCAGAACGAGATACGCAAGAAATCTACTTTTTTTTGTCCAGCGTAATTTCGTTAGACAGGCGCATCCGTCCGCGCAAAACTGTGCTAGGCAGACCATTGATTTGCTAGTCAAATATGCTAATGAGGGACTTACGGGGATCCACAAAAGAACGTTGGGGCAGCGCAGGCTACGCAGTGTGCGCAACAGCAAAATGTCCTGTCTAAAATTAGACCATATAAAAGTTGGTCTAAAAAGAGAAAAATCGTCTACATGTCAGATAAAGCAACACTGTTAGTGAGGAGCTGAGCAGTCACACATGTTGCACAACAATCTGTATGCCAACATGCCAGGGGCATCGTCGCGCATAGCTATACTACTGACTTTAGATGAGCAAAGAAGGAGGAGGGCACGGAGGATGGCACGGGAGAGGATATACCGCACACGCATAGACCTGTTTGGCATGAGTGATTGTGAGGTGTATCGCATCTTCAGATTCAGCGCTCATGCCATCCTGGAATTAACCACAACCCTGCAGGAGGACATCACCAGCCCAACACAACGCTCACATGCAGTGCAGCCACTGGTCAAGGTCATGGCAACACTCCATTTCCTTGCCAGTGGCTCTTTTCAAAGAACAAGTGGAGTGGTGGCTGGGATGTCACAATCCTCCATGAGCAGATGTGTGCACCAGGTTGTCCCTGCAATCCTCAGACGCATGGCCAACCAAATCATCAAACCAACCACTGAGGACCTGCGGCTGAAGGCAATGACAGATTTCTACAGAATTGCCAGATTCCCACGCACCGTGGGGGCCATTGATTGCACACATGTGGCACTCCAGCCCCCCCAGGAGACAGAGCACATGTACCGCAATCGGAAGCATTGGCATTCCATCAACGTACAGGTGATAGTCGATGCCCAAGGCCTCATATGGCACATCCATGCCAAACACCCAGGGTCCAGCCATGACAGCTACATATACAATCAGAGCCCCATCCGAATGGAATTCGATCAGAACGTGTATGGGGACACCTGGCTGGTTGGTGAGTGACATGGGTGGCAGGCATGACTGTACCCCCCCCATGATGCACACATCACAAGGGGCACATGCATGACTAACATCCTCCTGTCTTTTCCCTTACAGGTGACTCTGCATATCCACTGGGACCCCATCTCATGACTCCTATCCGGAACCCCCAAACCCCAGGAGAGGAAAGATACAATCAAGCCCACGCCCAAACACGTGCAGTGGTGGAGCGCACCTTTGGCCTCCTGAAGTTACGTTTCCGATGCCTGGATAAGTCTGGGGGGACCCTGTTGTATTCCCCAAACTTTGTGTGCCAGATCATCGGTGCATGTTGCCTGCTGCACAACTTCGCAGTGAGAAAGGGCCTGCAGATTGACCTACGTGATGACCTGACCCCTGAACCAGACAATCCCCCCCTAACTGAGGTTACCCTGTCTTTTGAGGGAAGAGCAGCCAGGAGACAGCTCACATTGGGCATCTTTGCACGTTAAACACACACATTAATCATGGCACAATGAGAATGCATGCATGCACACCACTGTGGTCCCTAGCACACACACCCCACATCCTCATCAAATTGGATTGGCACCAGTCCACCATGCAGGACTTGTGAGCAGCAACGCCACGCCAAGGCTCCAATTATGTCACTGTATTCATACACCATTCACACGGACCTGGGGATCACTTCTCCCTGGTCCTGGGGAACCCTTCTCCACCAAAATTGAGGGTGACACCCCTTTTCCGGCAGGAATGTCACCCCCACATTCAAACAGCATTCACAACCCCAAAAAAAAAAAAAAGATTACCAGCAAAATCAAAAAATGTCCAGCAAAAAAAAAAGGCCCAAAAAAAAGGGGAAAAACAAATTAGTGCCCTTGACGTGAGCCACGCCTGGGGCGCCCCCGGCCACGGCCCCGGCTCCTCTGGGGAGACTCATGGGGGAGGGGGTAACCCGGGGAAGGAGGAGCAGCCCCTGGTCTCTGCCCACCTGGCGGCCTGCCCTCCAAGGCCACGGCTATTCTGTCCAGGGCAGCACCTAGTGTTGCCGTGTTGGCCTGGATAGCCTGGGTAAGGGCCCTCACATCCTGCCCAACGCCTGCTGATGTAGTCTGCAGGTCGTTAAGGCAGTTTCTGAAAGCCTGGGAGTGGCAGTCCAGGTTCCCAAGCGTATCCTTGATGGAGGACAGGCTCTCCTCCATCCGCACCAATGTCTGGCTGACCTGTCCCAGATGGCGGGTCTGGAGGATCTGGTCCCTTCTCAGAGTGGCGGGCAGGAGATCGGCCACCCCCCTGGTCTTCTGGGTCGCCTTCCTGCCTCCAGCTGATGCTTGTGGCCAGGGAGAAGGGGAGCCCCTTGGGAGGGGAGCCATGTTGGGGGAGGAGGGGGGGGCTCCCCCTTAGGGAGGGCTGGCTGCTGCCAGCCAGAGGGGAAGAGTCATCCAAAAACAATAGGCCAGTGCCTGACATGGACTCCTCCTCCTCCTCAAACTCCTCCACCTCAACCTCCTCCTCTTCAACCTCCTCCGCGGACTCCGGCCTTGTCGGGGGGGCCTCATTAGGCTGCTGTCCTGGGGATGGTGCGGTCAGGCCAGATGGCCCAGCACCCTCCTGCACATCTGTGGATGACACAAAACATTCACAGGTTGGAGGATCCACACATATGCCACATATTCCCTTTCACCCCCTCCCCCACACATGCTACACACCTGATAGAAAAAAAAACCTTACCTGGAATCACGCCTTCATGACTTGAGTCACAGCCAGGCAGGCCCTCCACTTCTTGCCTATGAAAGGTCTGGGCCACCGCACGCTTCTCCGCTGTCAGCCTAACAGGGCATGGTGGGCCCCCTCCTGTGGCCCTGGCATGGGCAAGCATTCTGGCCAGCTTCTTTTTGACCAGACGCCGGAGGTCATTTATCTTTTTATCAATCCCAGACCGGTTCCGTGTCTCCCCCTCCCCCGCTGAATTCACCTGGTCAGTGATCATGTCCAAAATCTCTATCCTCCTGGCCGGGGTGGTGTTGGCACTGTCCGGGCCGTGGAGGAAACGCCCATAGTCGGAAATGGCCCGGGCAAGAATTTGTTTCTCCCTCAAAGAAAAATTTAATTTCCTCTTCCTCTCAGTCATACTCTGACCAAAAATCACTCCCAGTCAACAAAAATCACTCACAAAAACAAGCACGACCAATCAAGCAAGAAAACAAACAAACAGAAAACTATCAAACAAAAATTCTCACAAACACTCAGCAAAAAGCAGTCACAAAAACAAACAGGAACAATCAAGCAAGAAAACTAACAAACAGAAAACTAACAAACAAAAAATCTGACAAAAACTTAGCAAAAATCACTTTCAAATATCTTCTAACAAACACTAGATCACACAGTACACAAATCTGACAAATACAAATCACAACGCAACTAACAACGGAACAAAAGCACTTTGCTATATAGGAAGGGAAACAAAGGGATGTACTTTTGCAATGGAAGTGCGTTTGTGTGTGTCTATTTATGCTGTCTGCGTAGTTCATTATTTTGCCATAGTCCATTTCAAATTTCACTGATTGCACCGTTCCCGAGTTGTGAGCATGCGCACAGAGGTGCTGACATGGTCTGCTTCAAGCGCGCATGCGCGAGCCGGCCGGCCCTTCATTTGCATGGGGTCACGGCTCATTTCAATGTAACACGCCCATGTCCTTCTCAATTTGTATTACTCCGCCTTGCGCCTCAGAAATAATGTTGCGCAGGCGCTAATTTCTGCGTAAAAGCAACGAGAATAGGGTGATTGCGCGGCTACATTGCGCAAGTCTAACGTAAAGGTGGTGCGCTACGCCATTCCAATAATGCGCAGATGTACCTGAATCTGGCCCCATATTGGAATTCTTCTTTAGACCTGACAGCTGGCCATGGAAGGTTAATGTATAACCAGAGGTTTATATCTGGTGTTCTACTCTTTGTACCTTTGTGAGTATATATGAGCATTTTAGCTATTATCTAATTAAGTAGCCATCAATTTCACAATTTTGCACCTGCCTGTGCTGTTGTTTATTTATTTTAATTTTGGTATACTTTTAGATGACCTTCTGTTCATGAAATACCTGATTGAGGTTTCCTTTTGCAACCATGAAAAGCCTGATTACCAAAGAGCTCTTGTGAGTGCAATCATCAAGCTATATTTTTTCCCTTCTAATCATCACATTTAATGCACTAGGGCATGGGTCTTCAAACTACGGCCCTCCAGTTGTTCAGGAACTTCAATTCCCATAATGCCTAGTGATGTCTGTGAATGTCAGTGTGTTACAATGCCTCATGGGATGTGTAGTTCTACAACATCTGGAGGGCCGTAGTTTGAGGATCCCTGCACTAGGGTGTGCCCAATGTCTTATTGCTTTTTCTTCTTCTAACATTTTAGTTTTTCTCTACAAATGTGACATTGGTGCTGCAATACAGCTGCTGTGAGCAATACGGATCATCTAACCAGCCACCTCTTTGACTGTACTTAAGCTGGAACTAATTAACCTAGAGAATCCAAGAGTGGTGGAAACGCATTTGGGCTTTTGTGGTTTAATAAAAGTTTTATGCATATCTGCTTTGAAATGTCACCCTGCTATATAAACTCAATTTAACAACCATTAATTTAGTCAACTTTTTGTATGAGATATTGCTATATGCTTGCACTTCACCTTCCTTGGTACGATAAAATATTCATTCATTTAATTTTACTTATACCTCGACTTTACTTTGACATTTTGAAAAGCAGGATGCAAAGGGTAAACTTGAATATTGCTTTGCATACGATGGTATTGCAGTTACAACTGGGACAGTTTGTATCTGTCTTCAAGAGGAAGTCTTTTTTAATTCATGTTTCTATAGCGCCTTTCTTCCTGGGAACTCAAAGTGCTTTATCTACCGCTCAGGCAGTTATTGAGACAGCCGCCTTGGGTGTACACAGTAGAATATCATAGTAAGAGAGGGAGAAACTGCAAACTCCACGCAGAAAATGTCTTGACCAGGACTTAAATCAGGGACCCAAGTGCTGCGAGGCAAAAGTTTTAAATGCTAAGCCATTGTGCTGCCCCTCTGTGCCATGAATGTAGTGAACTATATGGGTGCTTATATTACTTCAGTTGGGGTGCATGCTGGATCAAGATGGGGCCCAGGTAAGTATTAGGGAGGTGCTGGGGGGACTGCTGCACACAAAACGTATTTTATCTTAATGCATAGAATGCATTAGGATAAAAAAAAAAAACTTCTGCTTTTACAAACACTTTAACCACTTAAAGGGGTGTTCCACCCAAAAAAATGACCTTTTCTCAATCCACTCCTCACCCCCATACATGCCACATTTGGCATGTAATTTTTTTGGGGGGGGAGTGGGGGCTTCAGTAGGAGTGGGACTTCCTGTCCCACTTCCTGCTTCCGCCGAGGGGCTGGTTAGGCGATTAAGCTTAATCGCCTACACCAGCCCCCTCCCTGTAGGCGATCACATGGGACACTGACAGGTCCCATGCGATCGCCTCTCCAATCAGCGGCGAGCCGCGCCGCGCACGCATGCGCAGTACGGCTCGCGCATGCGCAGTGGGTGCCCGGCCGTGAAGCCGAAGGCTGTCACGGCTGGGTGCCCACAGTCAGGATGGAGACGCCGGCCGGGGAGGGGGGCAGAGGAGCGGAGCCCCGGTCGGCGCGTCGCTGGAACGCAGGAGCAGGTAAGTGAGTGTTTATTAAAAGCCAGCAGCTACACTTTTTGTAGCTGCTGACTTTTAATAAACACATAAATAGTAGAAAAAAATATTGCGCTTGTTTAGGATTACACAGTAGAAGCAGCGATCAAAAAGATGTTATACCACATCACACAGAATATAAAAGGAAAAAAGGTCGCGCTAAAAAAATAATAAATGAAAAAAAGTCCTTAAAACAATATAGTCAGATGAACATTGATTGGGTAAAGTTTGTGGGCAATGTATTCAGGTAAAGTTGATCACAGAAAAAGCACAGTCCACCAAAGGAAAAATCATGGGTAATCTTCACCAGGTGAAAAAAGCCGTTTCACACTAAACCAGTGCCAGAAAGATGAGAACCTCCACCAATATGGTATATATACTCTTACCAGATCGGAATGATCCCTGGTTAAAGGAGATCATATACAGCGTGGTAAGAGCCTGGGATCGAAGATAGCCGGGACGGTCAGTGTCCTTAATATGTGAATGGCACTCCCAAATGGTTAATCCGAGGGTATGTAAGAGACAAGGAGCTCACATAGTGTAAAATCTTCATTTAATAGCGTAAAGCAAATAAAATCACTTACAATCAGGTTCGATGTGTAGAGCGTTTCAAAATAAAGCCGGCCGGCTTGGAACATGCAGCCCGTATCCGGGTGGAGAAAAACGCGGTGACGTCAGGACGCCGCCTCCCTACGTTTCGTCGCAAGAGGATCACATATGATCTTCGAATGGCAGAGAAAACTTTTAGCAGAAGAACAGGGTTTGCTCAATCCAGCCATGGATACAAATCCTTTGGCTATGTACCCTAATGGCACTGCTGGTGTTCCTGTCTATTCTAACGCTGTGGGTGGATCTCAGGAGCGGTCTGCGAATAATGGCACCCCGGGTAAACACCCCAAAAAGGGTAAACGACCCCCTGTCATCAATCCTAATAACATGGGAACCAACGGAGGAGGACATAGAGGGATACCTTTTCCTCCCCCTGGCTTCCGCCCCAGAGGTGGGACATATCCCATTTCAGGGAGTAGGGGTACTCGTGGCAGAGGTGGGCAGTTTCGCCAATTAACACCGGGCAATCATTCAGGTGGCAATCAAATAAGCAGTCAATATCACGACCACCCAAGGTCAATTCAAACCAGAGTGACCAATTTTAATTCCCTGCCAGTCTATAGAGACAATGATGTTGTTCATTATACAGGCGACTATGAAGGGGGATATAATGTGTTAACACACAATAGTTTTTTGCCCTTAAGTAATAATGTAGATTCGAGAAGTGGGATGTACCAGACCCCAGTGGCAACTTATGAAGATTTTGGTGCCAGTGGGGGACATTACCCCTTTGAGGACATTCAATTGGAAGGCCAAGGACAGCCACAGTGGGGTTTTCCCCGCGCAGGACAAGGCACAAAAAGGTTGGGAGAACTAAAAGAGGGACCAGAGGGGGGTGGCGCATTCAGTCCCAAAAGAGCCAGAATGTAGTGGGCGAGGGTATTTTCAATCTTAGCACCCACCCCTTAACTGGCCCTGAACTGGCAGTCCTAGATAAAGGTCTGAAATTTGCCCCTCCCAAGAATTTAAATAAATTCACCACATATATGGACATACATAAGTATATCAGAAAGCTCAGTGTCCAACGACATATGGCCTCTAACCCCTTTAATCCCTCCAGAACATTTTTGCAAAATTATGTCCACTCAGGGTTATCTAATGCCTCCACCTATAATCCTCCTGGCCATTTGGCACCTTCATTAAAGGTTTTCAGAGATCTTACTTTGAAGGATTTAGAGGACATTAAAGTTAAAAATGTGAGGAATAAACAAAATATTGAATTAGGCATTAAATCATTGTGCGCCAACAAAAATGTGATCATCCGCCCGGCGGATAAAGGGGGGGGTATTGTGGTCCTCAACAAGGAGGATTACATGCAAGAGATGTACCGTATATTGGCTGATACGGACACTTATACCCCCTTATTGTTGGATCCGGTTAACAAATATAAAAAGAGGTTGACTAAACTTGTCACAAAAGGGTTCGCCCTCAACATTCTTAATGAGAAAGAAAAGGCCTTTTTGATCCCTGAGTCTCCTCGGACCCCAATTATCTATTACCTCCCCAAGGTACACAAGAACTCTACTTGCCCCCCGGGACGGCCTATAGTTAGTGGAATTGATTCTATTACCTCTCGGGTGGGCAAGTACATTGATTTTTATTTACAACCTTTAGTGCGCGATATGCCTTCATATGTCAAAGATACGAGACACATTATTAATTTATTGAAGGACCTCACACCTCCTGCCAACTTGCTGATGGTTACAGCAGATGTAACCTCACTATACACTGTGATCCCTCATCAATTGGGCCTAGAAGCAGTTTCATATTTTCTAAAAAGAGATTCAGACCTTCCTAACCGACAGGTCACGTTTATTATGGAATTACTAGAGTACGCTGCCTCTCACAATTATTTTTGGTTTAATGGCCAATTTTATAGGCAGGACAGAGGTGTTGCTATGGGGGCTAAATATGCCCCCAGTTTGGCAAACCTCTTCATGGCCAAGTGGGAGGAGGATGTCGTCTGTGTTGAATCTAGACCCCAGATTTTTCTGTGGGCTAGATACATAGATGACATCCTCCTCCTTTGGGATGGCGCTGAGGAGGATTTGATGCAATTTTTGGATGCTCTGAATGTTAACAACATAGGTATCCACTTAAGCCGAGAGGTCAGTCGGAACAAGATTAATTTCTTAGACCTGACCATTTCTGTCTGCAATGGTGGTTTTGTTACATCAACATTTTTTAAGGCCACAGACAGAAATGCATTTATCCCAAAAAACAGCTGCCACCATGCATCATGGCTGAGATCGGTGCCAAAAAGCCAATATCTTCGGTTAAAGCGTAACTGCACTAAGGATACTACATTTGTGGAGCAGGCCGACCTTCTCACCAAACGGTTTCTGGAAAAAGGGTACTCAGAAGAATTTCTGACTACCACTCTAGCTGCTGTCCATGAAGTTCACAGAAGTGACTTATTGACTGTGGGGACAAATAATGCTAAAGATATCAAATTTTGTAACCCTTTCATCACTAACTACTCTTGCCAACATGCGAACATTAAGCATATAGTGGGCAAACATTGGCATATCCTGAAAAGTGATAAGATTCTGGGGGGTATTTTGCCAGATAGGCCACAGGTCGTCTTCAGGGGGGCACCTTCCCTAAAGGATAAGTTAGCCCCTAACATCCTAAATCCACCCAGTATGGATTCCAAGTTTTTGCCTGGCCTTACAGGGTACTACAAATGTGGCAAATGTCAGGTTTGTTCCCTTAATGGCCTGAAATGCAAGAGAACTACTATGTTTAGTTCTTCGTGCACTTCAAAAAGCTATACTATTAGACCTTTCATCACATGTTCCACAACAGGGGTGGTCTATATGCTCCAGTGCCCTTGTGGGCTACAATATGTGGGCCGGACTAAACGTCCTTTACAGGTCCGCTTGAACGAGCATATCAATAATATCCGTTTAGGGTACACTGAACATTCTGTATCTAAACACTATTTGACTGTACATCACAAAAATCCTAAAAATACCATTTTTGTAGGAATAGATAAATTTAGTCCCCACTGGAGAGGCAGCCACTTGGTGCGAACCATTTCCAAGTTGGAGATGTCCTGGGTCCACAAATTAAAATGTTATACGCCACATGGTTTGAATATAGAAGTGGACGTTAATTGTTTTTTGGCCAATTCATAATTGCTAAAATTAACGATACCCTTTTTCTATATTTCTCTATGACACTAATTCTGGGAGCCCTTGTTTATATAAATGTCATTTTCTATGTAAATGCCAATTTTCATGTAAAATTTCATGTATTAATATTCTTTTGTTATCTTTCTGGCAAGATGCGAGCTCGATGTGGTGTCTAGCCAGCTATTTATATTTTTATATTTTTTTGTCAGATTCATTTAGTACGTGGTTCACTTTTTATTTTTATTTTCTTGTGATATTTTGGTATTTTGGTGCCATATATACGGGTATATCAAATGACATCGTTTTTCTTTTCAGTTCATATATATATTTACTTTGATCAATCATTTTAGATCACATATAATTGATTTGTCATGTATATTATATATTTTTCAATATATTTTTTAGTATTATTAATCATGTGACACTTATTTAAAAGTCAATAATTTTTAAATATTACCAAGTGAAAGAGTTAAAGGAAGATGTTTACAGAGGGGACTGTTTCTCTTCTTTTTCATCTTTTCCCCCCTTTTTCCTTATTTTTTAAAGTTAATTTTTAAAGTTATTTGCAGCATACATGGTCAGTTCATCCGTGCGCATAGTTTTTCCCTTACTTGGCCTAGGTCATTTACTATAGCTAAATAGGTTTTTCCAACAACAAAGATGTCTGAAATCGGATCGTATGGTTTTACCACATCGAGGCTGCATCCGACGCTTTGTACGTATTTATGCGGTGATTCAGGACGCCGCCTGTTATCCCGTGACCAAGTCCTCTTGCGACGAAACGTAGGGAGGCGGCGTCCTGACGTCACCGCGTTTTTCTCCACCCGGATACGGGCTGCATGTTCCAAGCCGGCCGGCTTTATTTTGAAACGCTCTACACATCGAACCTGATTGTAAGTGATTTTATTTGCTTTACGCTATTAAATGAAGATTTTACACTATGTGAGCTCCTTGTCTCTTACATACCCTCGGATTAACCATTTGGGAGTGCCATTCACATATTAAGGACACTGACCGTCCCGGCTATCTTCGATCCCAGGCTCTTACCACGCTGTATATGATCTCCTTTAACCAGGGATCATTCCGATCTGGTAAGAGTATATATACCATATTGGTGGAGGTTCTCATCTTTCTGGCACTGGTTTAGTGTGAAACGGCTTTTTTCACCTGGTGAAGATTACCCATGATTTTTCCTTTGGTGGACTGTGCTTTTTCTGTGATCAACTTTACCTGAATACATTGCCCACAAACTTTACCCAATCAATGTTCATCTGACTATATTGTTTTAAGGACTTTTTTTCATTTATTATTTTTTTAGCGCGACCTTTTTTCCTTTTATATTTTAATAAACACAACTTAGGGCTGGAACACCCCTTTAAGGACCGCCTAATGCTGATATACGTTGGCAGAATGGCATGGCTCGGCACAGGCACGTACCTCTACGTCGCCTTTAAGAGCCCAGCCGGTGGCGCGCTTATGACCCGGTCTGAAGCTCCCTAAACTGCGGGATCCGCGGCCCTGATCGCCTCCAGTGTCCCACGATCAGGTCACAGGAGCTGAAGAACGGGGAGCGGTGTGTGTAAACACACCTTCCCGTTCTTCTCTGTGGCAGTGACACTGATCGTCTGTTCCCTGTTAGGGATCAGCCAACCACCCCTCTGTTCGGTTCGCACCAGAACCTGCAAACACACCAAATGTCCGTGTGAACTTTAGAACCCTGTTAAAGTCTATGGGACTCGAATGTTTGAAATCTAAAGTGCTAATTTTAAAGGCTAGTATGCAAGTTATTGTCCTGAAAAGTGTTTGGGGACCTGGGTCCATGCAAAAAAAAAAGTTTTAAAAACTTCAGTTTTTTCGGGAGCAGTGAAATTAATAATGCTTAAATTGAAACAATAAAAGTGAAATGTTCCTTTAAATTTCGTACCTGGGGGGTGTTAAGTAAACATGTGAAATAGCGCATGTTTCCCTTACTTAGAACTGTCTCTGCACAAAGTGAAATTATTAACAAAAAAATCCAGCGGTGGTAATCCACTCTCGGTCTCGGCTCCCCGCTCCAACGTTGTCGGTATCCAGCGTCGGGTGATCTCCTCTCCGGACCAGCGATGAGAAGATCGCCTGAGATCCAGAGCGCAGCATCGCCAGCCACCTGTGTCCACCGGAGACAGCCCGGCGAATGACGCTGCTGAACCTATGACATTTCTTATATTGGTGAGGCGGGACCACCCATCATGTGACCCCGCCTCCTCTAAAGCAAGGGGGAAGCCTGGGCTTCCCCAGTGATGTAGCAGAGGGTGCGTCAGAGGTGGGTGGGGTCACGTGACGGGTGGCCCCGCCTCACCTATATAAGAAATGTCATAGCTTCAGCAATGTCATTCGGCAGGCTGTCTCCGGTGGACACAGGCGGTCCGCGATGCTGCACTCTGGATCCCGGACGACAATCTTCTCATCGCTGGACCGGAGAGGAGATCACCCGTTGCTGGATGCCGACAACCTTGGAGCGGGGAGCCGGGGATCAAGAGTGGATTACCACCGCTGGATTTTTTTCCTTTTTAATAAAGGACTTTTTTCCACGGTGTGTGTTTTAAAAAAAAAAAAAAATATGAATGAATTCTTTCTGAATTCCCAGGAGCCGTCAATTCATTATAGCCGAGTCAGTTTTAAATGTCTTTTTCTCTTTCAGAAATTAGACTTTGTGCAGGGACAGTTCTAAGTACGGGAAACATGCGCTATTTCACATGCATACTCCCCCTAGGTACGAAATTTAAAGGAATATTTCACTTTTATTGTTTCACTTTAAGCATTGGGCTTTTCAAATTTGCCGCGAAAACACCTCAAATGTGTTTAAAAAAAAAATTGGGATATTTATTATAGCAAAAAGTAAAACATATTGGGCCAGATTCACAGAGCCATTACGCCTGGTGTTAGACTGGAGTCATTTCAAATTACGCGCGTTTTTTAGCTAGTCGAAAACCTCAAACCATGAATAGACGGCTGCGTGCTTCAATTCGACTGGATTACGTGTTCGTACGCCTTCGGATCTACGCTGCAATAAAATTGCGGCCACTGGGTGGACTTCCCGTCGTTTTCCGCGTCGGGGTATGCAAATGAGCTTTTGCCGGTGATCCCCGAAATTACGATCTTCATTCGCAATCTCTTACGGCACCTTTAGTATCTTTTTTTTGCGTAACACTATACCAGCTTTTTGCTGCTCTAATATTAGACCGCCCATGTTAAGTATGGCCGTCGTTCCCGCGTCGAATTTCTACGTTTTCCGACGTCTTTTATTATTTTTGACGTTAGTCGTCCGGGAATAGGAATGTTCGTAAACGACGCTACTCAAACAACGAATGACGTAACGACGTGATTCCGCGCAATGCACGGCGGGAAATTTCTGAACGGAGCATGCGCAGTTCGATCGCCGCAGGGACGCGCTTAATTTAAATGCTTCACGCCCCCTAATCGCGTATTTCGATTACGCGGCGAGAAATAGACTACGCCGCCGTAGCGTACGGGCAAAAATCTACCAGGATTCGGTGTAGAGCCTGATAAAATACGGCAGCGTAGAGTATTTCGATTACGCAGCGCAATATTAAGTGTATGTGAATCTAGCCCATTGTGTTTTTTTCAAACTTGTCCCTCTTCTTTTGTTTATAGCGCAATAAATAAAAACCGCAGAGGTGATCAAATACCACCAAAAGAAAGCTCTATTTGTGGGAAAAAATTATAAACATTTAATTTGGGTACAGTGTTGCATGACTACGCAATTGTCATTCAAAGTGTGACAGCGCTGAAAGTTGAAAAATGGCTTGGGCAGGAAGGGGGTGAAAGTGCCCAGTATTGAAGTGGTTAACTGAACAAGCTGAATTAGAAGCTGATTAGCTACAATGTTGCACCAGATGTTGCACTCTCCAGTTTTAGTAAATCAACCCCTATGTGTACACATTTTTAGTGCTACAGCTGCTTTCATTCTTTATCAATGTGCATTTGTTGTACTTGTCATACTAATTGTGATACAATTTTTTTTCTCATTTGTGTATAGTTCAAATGGATGTCCGGTACAACCCAAAACCTCTTTGAATAAAGTATAACAAAAAAAGTAAGCATATTTATCATAGTACAGTATATGCAACCTGACTACATTATACATTATTAAAAAGAGTACGGTAAATAGAGAAGGTTCCTTTGGGCTTTAAGGGTTGATTCTCACAGACAGCACTGCTGTGTATTTTGTTGTATTTTTCCACTACAAAATAATGCAAGACCTCAGGAAATTTGATATTTGATGGTGCCTTCAAAAAATGAGTTGCCTGAATTATCCTGCAATTAAAATGTCATATACTATATGTCCATATAGTATATGACATTTTAATTGCAGGATAATTCAGGCAACTCATTTTTTGAAGGCACCTTATACAAAAAAAAACTCTTTCAATGCAAATTATAAAATGTAACACATGACAATACAATGTGGTGCAACACAATCCTTGTAAAAAAAAAAAACACATTCCAACACCTACCGAAAGGCATGTCACTGCATTAAATTTTGATGAGAACACACTCAAAGACTTTTTTTTAAAAGAACTGCAATGCAGAACTATTGTGGAAACAGGCACTAACATTTACCTTGCAAAGTGATTTTGCACATATTTTCTTTAGTTTTTATCTCAAGAAAAACACTTTTTAAAGGTAGTTGTAGTCAAAATGTTATGTTTAGTAAAGTAAATATTTCTTACAAATATTTTATACAAATCACTTGTTGGACAACATGTGGAGATTAAAGTTGTTCTAAAGTTTCCTTTTTTATCCTCAGTGTAATGGTTTTGCACAAAGCAGCCCCGATCCTTCTCTTCTTGGGTTCCCCGCCAGCGCTTCTGTCGGGGGAACCCCCCCGCCCAATGCCCAGTGCCCCAGAGGGAGTTGCTTTCTCTAGGGGCACTTGCGTGTGCCTGTTCCTGAGCTGTGGCTCAGTGCCATCACTGCTCACTCCCTACTGGCAATGGCTCCCACTGCTGTGTTTTTGTTAAATCCAAACAAAACTTTATTTTCAATTCAGCAATAGAGAAACAATACAGACATCCATATCAAGACATAATATAATGAGGCACCTTGCTATTGATGTACTTTTATCATTGGAAAATAAGCATATTGGATTCACATACAGTTCACCAATAATGTATACACTCGGTTACATAGTTACTGAGAGAGCCGTAAGCCCCAGGTAGGGGAGGTCAACCTCCCCTCAGCTATTACCTAATGACATAAGTAAACGATCCATAATAAGGTCTATAGGAGCTAACCCCGGAACAGCCAGCCATGGTGCCCATATTTTTTCAATTTTTTTTGCACTTCTCCTATGCTGGTAGATGTATTTTTCCAGCCTGATAGTGTTGCCCATTTACACCAACCACTCCTTCACCGTAGGGGGGTCCATTGACTTTCAGTGTCTCAAAATTAATAGTCTAACCTGGAAAAGAGCCCTAGCAATGACTAGTTCAGAAGATTCCTCAGCATTGATTTCTTAGTAAACACAAACTGGATCTGAAACACATGATTTAGAATTTTTATCACCTCCCAATAAATGTGTAGTTTGGGACATCTCCACAATATGTGGATCAGGTCGCCATGATCTCTCATGCATCTTAAGCAGGCTGGATCCTCCCTTACTCCCATTCTCACCAGTCTAGCCGGTGTATAATGGATCTGCAAAAGCACATACGATTGTGATAACCTTTGGGCCAAATTTAAAGAACACAGGGGAACTGCCGCAAGAGTCTCGTCCCGTTGGTCTTCCTCAAATGCTCCTACATCTCTTTCCCATCCGGAGATCACCGTAGCGGTATTATCTGGGAGGGATTTGTTGAGCAACATAGAGTAGCTGCAGGAGATAAACCTCTTATATGGGGTCACCTCCCACATATAATTAAAAATTGACGTGGCACTCTGTGTCCACGAGTCAATTCCCAGTTGGGCCCTAACCGAGTGTTGGAGTTGAAAATAATAAAATTGCATGGAGACGGGGAGTGAAAATTCTATCTGAATTGCATGAAAGGGGCATATAAATGCAAAAATAAAAGCGCAACCTCCAAAAAATATATACACCAAGAAAAACTAATAAATTCAGAGTTCACTGAACAAGTTCATAAAGGTGAAAATATGCAGTCCATTTTTCTAAGATGCAAACAAATTTTCAGGAAATAGTAGAATCAATTCTTCCATACATTGGTAAAATTTGAGTGTGCAGGAAACAATGGATGAAAAAGTTTGGGCGAAGGAAACTGTTTCCTCTCCCTGTTGAAACCTTCTGAGGTGAAACACTAGTGTCGGCTGGAAACCAAACATCAGACCCACCAGTAATTAGCAGATAGGCTTCCCTACCTACTGCATTTACGATATGTCTCTACCAGATATTTGACTTCTATGCGCATGGATGACTTTGTTGTTTTCTGCCACAAAATTTTATTAAAGAAGTTCTTATGAACCTATTTTAAAACTTATCACGCTATGAAGTTTTTCTTCCTTCAATTACATTGATTGATCTCTTCACTCCTGGGACCCTTTGGAGAACCTTTGGAGCTGAGCAGAATGCTAATGAGCTTAAAGTGAGAACAAGCCTTGGGATGTCTGAAGACTGAAGGATTCCCTCCCCTGCACTCCTTGGCTTTCAAAGACCCTTACCACATGCCTGTTTGATCTCTGTCATAGGGATCCATCTTTTCTGGTAAGGGGGCACTTCGCCCAAACTTTTTCATCCATTGTTTCCTGCACACTCAAATTTTACCAATGTATGGAAGAATTGATTCTACTATTTCCTGAAAATTTGTTTGCATCTTAGAAAAATGGACTGCATATTTTCACCTTGGTATATATATTTTTTGGAGGTTGCGCTTTTATTTTTGCATTTATATTCGTTCACGGCTGTATATTCCAGCCTTTTTTATTGCAGCACCTTTTCAGGGATTTTTCCTTGTCCTTATATATTTTTTTCACTCATATATATATATATATATACACTTTTCTTTGTTTATCACTGTGTGATTTGAGGGCAACCAGCTGGCGCCATCCCGCTGGTCCTTAACCCTCATATTTGGTAGGTTTTATTGATTTATCACCTGTGTTGGGGATGCGCAAATAGATCACTGCTTTACATGAAAGGGGCATAGCCTGCCATTCTTAGATATTTGATTCATATGAGTAATCTCATTCCATTTTGCTCCTTATTGTAATTTTTCCATCTCCACGTACAGCCCGTTCCCCTAAATGGGGCTAAATCTGGTGTATCCCTCGACATCTCGAATAGCCCTAACCTTGTTCCACACTTTCTGCATTAAATTGTATGTGGGGTAAGTCTTATTAGATTTGGAAAACTGTAATGTCTCCAGGCCCCCACCAATCTCTCCCCCAGTAGTAATTCTCAGAAGCTGCACATGTGTTGTAGTTGTGAGGCCAGATAGAAAAGACATGGGTTTGGAAGAGCTGCAACTGTTCCAAAGAGCGTCCAGGTCTTATTACCAAGCTTAATTGAACAAGCTGGGGTTAGAAGCTTATTGGTTTATTTGTAGAAGTGAGCCTGATTTTGTGCTTTCCAGCTTTAGTAAATAAACCCCATTGCGTACTTAAAAGTGATGTTTGCCTGTAGTTGGTAGTATGAAATTGTCCAAAATGTATTGGTATGCTGATGCCTTAAGGGTTCCCTTCACTGGAACCAAGGGGCCAAGCCCAACCCCTGAAAAACAACCCCACACCATAATCCACCCTCCACCAAATGATTTGGACCAGAGCACAAAGCAAGGTCCATAAAGACATGAATGAGCGAGTTTGGCGTGGAGGAGCTTAACTGGCCTGCACAGAGTCTTGACTTCAGCCCGATAGGCCTTCTCATCCAATGTGCATGTAAAGGAAGGCATCCCAATACTTTTGACAATGTAGTGTAGATCTGAACAAATCAGAGTAGAAATAACACCATTCTTATCCGCTGTGCACATATGGCCTGCCTGGATTTTAAGTTTGATTGAGAGGGTCAGAAAATGATTAGCCAGTGCTCAGCGTTCTCTTTTGAAAGCCTAAAGTACTTTGCAAAATTGGTGGGTGCACCCTGTGTTAAATGTTTATTTAGAAAATCTAGATTAAAAAAATATATAAAACTTTACTTGTAAACTTTCTTTAAGTGACAGAAAAAATACTATAGTTTCTTTTTAACCTGAACTGAATCGCCATTGCTGCCAGACTGCTCAGCACAAACTAAACATGAACTTATTTTAATATAGTTTCCAGTATTCATGTCACTTGCATTTATTTGTATTTGCAAAGCTGCACTGGGAAAGAAAAGAAAAACGAATTTATATAACAGTCCCTGGGGAGAAACTGAAGAAAGATGTTGTGACTTGTACTACTAGTTCAATCATATTATGAATATTTGATGAAAATAGCCTCAGTTCATGAAATATATATAGATACAGTATTATCTGTCCTTGCTTCTTGAGCAGTAATTATGCCTGGCGAGGTTTGGTAATATTGTAAACAGAGATGCTTGTCCTTATGCTGGCAGATTGTCATCAAAAAACATTCATCTGCAATGCAAATCAGAAAACGCTATCAATGAAATGGCCGCTACTGTAACTTCAAATATGTAACGGGGGCTTGCAAAGAATCTTAATTTAAATTGTCAGACCATTTATTTGTAAAAATAAATCTCGGTTTCTTCATCAGTACACTACAAAGTGAATGCATCCTTAACTACTTAAGACCCAAACCATTATGCAGGTAAAGGACCTGGGCAGTTTTTGCGATTCGGCACTGCGTCGCTTTAACTGACAATTGCGCGGTCGTGCGATGTGGCTCCAAAAACAAAATTGGTGTCCTTTTTTCACCACAAATAGAGCTTTCTTTTGGTGGTATTTGATCACCTCTGCGGTTTTTATATTTTGTGCTATAAACAAAAATAAAATGACAATTTTGGAAAAAAATCAATGGCCCGGATTCAGAAAAAACAATTTACGCCGGCGTATCTCCAGATACGCCACCGTAATTTCAAATGTGCGCTGTCGCATCTTTGCGCCGATTCATAAAGCGAGATACATCGAAAAACATGGCTTCAGCCGTCCGACGTAACTTGCCTACGCCGGCGTATCGTGGGCGCATTGTTACGCTGGTCGCATTCGGCGTTCCCATTATAAATATGCAAATGAGTAAGATACGCCGATTCATGAACGTAGATGCGTCCGGCCGCTTCATATACGCGATTTGCGTAAGGCTTACGTCCGGCGTAAAGTTACCCCTCATATAACAGGCGCAGCTAATGCAAAGGTATGGGCCAGGGAACGATGCCATCAAATTTTACGCCGCATACGCCGTTTACGTAGTACCACGTGAATAGGGAAGTGCGTAGGTTACGTTCACGTCGTAGGCATTGCGCCGACGTATCTTAGGGTGTATATGTGACGTGATTCTGAGCATGCGCGCACATGCCCAGTTCGACCGGCCATTAATTTGCATGGGGTCACGCTTAATTTAAATAGATGACGCCCACCTCCTTCCTACTTTGAATTAGGCGGGCTTACGCCGACCAATTTATACTACGCCGCCGCAACTTACGGAACAAGTGCTTTGTGAATACTGCACTTGCCTCTCTAAGTTGCGGTGGCATAGCGTAAAGAAGATACGCTACGCCCGCACAAAGATACGTATCTGAATCCCAGACAATATTTTTGTTACTTTTTGCTATAATAAATATCCCCAAAAAAGACATAAAAAAACATTGTTTTCTTAGTTTAGGCCGATACGTATTCTTCTACCTATTTTTGGTAAAAAAATGCAATTAGCGCTTATCGATTGGTTTGCGCAAAATTTATAGCGTTTACAAAATAGGGGATAGTTTTATGGCATTTTTATTAATATTTTTTTTTACTACTAATGGCGGCGATCAGCAATTTTTTTTGTGACTGCGACATTATGGTGGACACATCAGACAATTTTGACACATTTTTGGGACCATTGTCATTTTCACAGGAAAAAGTGCTATAAAAAATGCACTGATTACTATGAAAATGACAATGGCAGTTTAGGAGTTAACCACTAGGGGGCGCTGTAGGGGTTAAGTGTGACCTCATGTGTGTTTCTAACTGTGGGGGGCGGCGCTGGACGTGTGACATCAGTGATCGTCGTTCCCTATATCAAGGAACAGACGATCACTGACATTGCCACAGTGAAGAACGGGGAATGTGTGTTTACACACACCTCTCCCCGTTCTTCAGCTTCTGTGACCGTTTGCGGGACACCGGTGGCGATCGGGTCTATGGGTCCTGCACCGGCAGCATGCGCACGTTACCCATGGCTGGGCTCATAAAGGCGACGTACCTGCAGACGTATATCAGCGTTAGGCGGTCCTTAAGTGGTTAATAGCAGATTAAGCATACAAGGTCACATTAAGTATTGTTAAGTACAATAGATCCATTCATTGGGTGCAAGAGATTAAAATGTAGCATTTCCCTCGCCCTTTCCAATCTACAGCAGTTAAACATATAGGGCCAGATTCAGGTAGATGGGAGAATCTTTACTCTGGAGTAACGTTTCTCATTTACGTTACTCCGCCGACACTTTTGGAGCAAGTACTGTTATTCACATAGCACTTGCGCGAATAAATGCGCCAGAGTAACGGTAATGCGCTGGCGTAACCCGACGCAAGTGGAAGTGGGTGTGATCATATGTAAATGATGGGCGGAGCCCAGCGCAGAGGCTTACGTTCAGCGCATCATCCACGGAGCATGCGCAGTGAGTAAGGCTCCACTCGCCCCCTTGTGCGCATGCTCACAACTTCCGTCGGCACCACTTCACGGGAAACGTCAGCGCAATGTGTTCCGTTGCGCGTATAAAATCGCCATCGGAAGCGCCATTCCGGCGCAAAAGTATTTCCGTTTCCCCCCACCCCAGGGAATTTACTTTTGCTCTGTGACGGCTGCTCCCGCTACCCCCAAAGAGAGGAGGAACCTCAATTTTAACTCCCAGGAGGTCTCAGTTATAATCTCCGCTATGGAGACTTTTAATGATTTCCTCCACGGGAAAAAAAGTCGTAAGACCAGCCGGGAGAGGAAGCAGGCCATCCTGGACACCATTGCTGGCAGGGTCAATGTGTTGGGGTACTCCACCTGGACTGCTGGGGATATACAAAAAAAAATCAATGACCTGCGGCGCAAGGTCCGTGGCAAGGTGGCCACCATTCGGAGCCATGAGCGGGGCACAGGTGGTGGACCCCCATGTCCGGTCAGCCTGACCACGGAGGAGGAGGTGGTCGCCCGCTGCCTGGACAGGGAGCAGTTGGAGGGGGTCCCTGGATATGACTCCGTGGAGGAAGGCTCCAGGACAGGTAAGTGTTTTTTATACCCTATTTGGTGTGTTGCATGTGGGGGGGGGAGGGTACATGTGCCAAGTGTGTGTGACCACCAACATGTGTCTGCTTTGTGTCATCCACAGATGACGGAGCTGGGCCATCATCTCTTGCCGGCCAGTCCACCCCAACCTCCCAACGGGATCCTGAGGACGAGCCCCTGGGTGCTGAAGACACCGAGGTGGAGGAGAGTGCCCACACCACCTCTGCAGAGATGGTTGTGGAGGAGCCTGTTTCTGAACAGGACTTTATTTTATTGTTGGAGGAGTCCTCCTCTTCTGCAGGGCCCTCTGTCATCCCCTCCCCCATCCTCGGTAGCCCCTCAAGGGCGAGTCCATCCCCACGGGGACAACCTTCTCCTGGCCCCAGGAAGGCGACCCGGAAGACCAGGGGGGTGTGTGATATGGTCGAGGACCAGGTGGTGTTGGACCACGCCAGACAAACACAGCAGATGGGGGAGATTGCTGGCCACTTGGTTCGGGTCGCTGACAGCCTGGGCTCCATGTCGCAGCTGCCCAGTGGTGTGCAGGACGTTGTGACCAGCCTGGGGGAGGTGCAGGCTGATGTACGGCACCTGACAGCAGCCGTCCAAGCCAACACAGCTGCCATCCGTGAAGAGGGGAGGCAGCGGCAGCGTGCCCAGCGGCATAATATCACCCGCCAGCTGAGGATGCAGGCCCAGACCAACCTGTATCTCAGCAGGATTGCTGTGGCCTTGGAGGGCAGGCAGCCAACAGCTGCCAGGAGTGGCCCACCCGGGGATCAGCCTCCTCCAGATGCCCCCCCACCCACTCCCTCCAGGCAGCTGAGGAGCCCGAGAGTGCCCACAAGGAGGAGCCCCCGTCATCCCAGATGAGGGATTTCTTTTTGTTTTGGTTTATATTATTTTTACTCAGGTTATGAGTTTTTGTTTTATTTTTTATTACTCAGGTTATGAGTTTTTGTTTTATTTTTTTATTACTCAGGTTATGAGTTTTTGTTTTATTTTTTTATTACTCAGGTTATGAGATATTTATTTTATTTTTAACTGCACACGTTTAGGAGTGCAGGGGACAGTGTGAATGGTGTGTGAATGTGAGGGGGTGGCACTCCTGCCAGTAAGGGGTGTCACCCTCGGCCGTGGTGGTGAAGTTAACCCCACGGCTGTATGAATGACGTGTGAAAGGTGTATGAATGGACAGTGACATCATTGGGGCCTTGACGCTGGCGTTACTGCTCCCAAGTCCTACATGCTGGACTTGGGCTAATCCAATGCAATGTGCATGTGGTGTGTGTGATCTAGGGACATCAGTGGTGTACACGCGTGCATTGTCTGTGTGATTAATGTTTTGGTTTATTGTCCAAAGATGCCTACGGCGAGGACCCTCCTGACTGCTCTTCCATCAGCTGAATGGGTCTCCTCTGACAGGGGGGGGGGCTGTCTGGTTCGGGGGTCAGGTCATCACGCATTTCAATCTGCAGGCCTTTTCTCATGTCAAAGTTGTGCAGTATGCAACATGCACCGATGATCTGACACACAAAGGTAGGGGAATACAATAGGGTCCCCCCGGACTTATCCAGGCAGCGGAAACGGGACTTCAGGAGCCCAAATGTTTGCTCCACCACTGCACGGGTTTTGATGTGTGCTTCATTGTATTTTCTCTCTCCTCTGGTTTGGGGGTTCCGGAAAGGAGTCATTAGATGGGGTCCCAGTGCATATGCAGAGTCACCTGGAAGGGAAAAGACAGGAGGATGTTAGTCATGCATGTGCCACTTGTGAGGTGTGCATCACGGGAGGGGAAAGTCCTGCCTGCCACCCATGTCACTCACCAACCAGCCAGCTGTCCCCATACATGTTCTGCTCGAATTCTGCTGGGATGGGACTCTGACGGTATATGAAGCTGTCATGGCTGGACCCGGGGTGTTTGGCACGGACGTGCCATATGAGGCGTTGGGCATCGGCTATCACCTGTACGTTGATGGAATGCCAATGCTTCCGATTGCGGTATATGTGCTCTGTGGCACTGGGGGGCTGTAGGGCCACATGTGTGCAATCAATGGCCCCCACAGTGCGTGGGAATCTGGCAATGCTGTAGAAATCTGTCATTGCCTTCAGCCGCAGCTCCTCAGTGGTGGGTCTGATGAACTGGTTGGACATGCGTCTGAGGATTGCAGGGACAACCTGGTGCACACATCTGCTCACGGAGGATTGCGACATCCCAGCCACCACTCCACTTGTACGCTGGAATGATCCACTTGCTAGGAAATGAAGTGTTGCCAGGACCTTCACCAGTGGCTGCACTGCTTGTGAGCGGTGTGTTGGGCTGGTGATGTCACCCTGCAGGGTTGTGGTTAGTTCAAGTATTGCATCAGGGCTGAATCTGAAGAGGCTATATACCTCCTCATCCCCCATGCCAAAGAGGCTCATGCGCGTGCGGTATATCCTCTCACGTGCCCGCCTCCTCCGTAGCGAGGGACCCAGTACTAGTGCTAGGACCACGACTGCCCCTGGCATGTTGGCACACAGAGGTGTTGTCCTTGCAAGTGTGGTTGTTCAGCTTGCTAGTTTCGTCGGTAACGCTGCTGCTGTAGCTGCTCTCCTGCTGGCCTGTGGCCGTCTGGAGTAAAGATAAAGCGGCTATTTGTAGAAATAACTTTGCGCCGGACGGACGAGATACGCGCGGCGCATGTAGCCAGCGTATGGTGCTAATCCGTTCGCGAATCCCTCATTTGCATATTTGCAGGGGAAATCAATAGGCGCGACTGATGCGCCAAGCGAAATTATGCGCTGACGAGACTCTGGCGTCGGAAAGTTAAGCCGATCGGAAATGGCCCGTTTTCTGTCGTATCTAGTTTGGTGGGTACGGCCACATAGAAACGACGGCGCATAATCACAGTTACGCGGCGCATATCGAATTACTCCAGCGCAAGTCTTGCTGAATCTGGCCCATAGGGCCAGATTCAGAAAAAGTTATGCCGGCGTATCAGTGATACGCCGGCATAACTCACACTGTGCGCCGGCTTATCTGTTTTTCTGTATTCAAAAAACAAGATAAGCCGGTTTGCAGCAAAGATCTGACAGGCGTAATTGTATTACACCGTCGGATCTTAACTGCAATTTTAAAATAGCCGCTGGGGGCGTTTTTGCTGATTTACGCGAGAATATGTAAATCAGCGAAATACGCCAATTCACGAATGTACGCGGGCCCGATGCAGTCACTTTGCGCCGTTTAGGTAAGGCTTTTCCCGGCGTAAAGATAAAGCTGCCCAAAGCAGACGCATCCTATGTTAAGTATGGACGTCGTGACCGTGGGAAATTTGAAAATGTTTACGTCGTTTGCGTAACTCGTCCGTGAATGAGGATCTACGTTGATTACGTTCACGTCGAAAACACGGTCATAATTCGGAGCATGCGCACTGGGATTTTTCTAAGGCCGGCGCATGCGCAGTACGTTCGGCGTGTGAACGCGCCTAATTCAAATAGGAGACACCCCCTACCCGCCTATTTTGAATTAGGCTGCCCAATTTACGGGTGAATACAGCAATTGCATGTTAAGTTGCGGCGGCTTAACGTAAATAAGAAAAGTTACGGCGCCACAACTTTGCGGGCAGCTTTATGAATCTGGCCCATAGGTTATGGTGAGCAGTGTTAATTTTGTCTACGAAAATATTTTCGTTGCCTAAATTAACACTATTTTAGTCGACTAAAATACAAATAAAACTAAAACAATTTAAATGACTAAAATATGACTAAAACTAAAATGGCATTTTAGTCACAAGACTCAAATATGACTAAAACAGAAATTGCATTTTAGTCAAAAGAATTTGACTAAAATTAAATTGAAAATTGACATCAAAATTAACACTACTCTGCTGGTCATTTCTAAATTTCTAAATTAAACCAGAGCCTATAATAATAGCACATTAAAGTTTAAACATGTATTTCACTATTGCACTACCCCATAAGGAAAAGTAGGGAGAATCTACTAAGCGGCTGAAAGAGAAAAAAATTAAGAAGTTAAGAAAAAGGCTATTCTTAAATTATTTTAAAATATTTAATGCTGGTAATATATTCAGGTAATACGTGCAAAGGTATTACAGCCAATTGAGTTTATATATTTTTTTCTTTGTATTTTAACCACTTCAGCCCCTGGAAGAATTTGCCCCCTTAATCACCAGGCCATTTGTTGCGATTTCTGCTATAATACATACCCCGAAAAAAAATACATAAAAAAAAATGTATTCATCAGTTTAGACCAATATACATTCTTCTACATATTTTTGGTAGGCGTATATTGATTGGTTTGCGCAAAATGTATCATGTCTGCAAACTTTGGGATAGATTAAGGGACTTTCAATAATTTTTTATTCTTTTTACTGGTAATGGCAGCGATCTGCGATTTTTAGTGGGACTGCGGGATTGCAGCAGGCAAATCTGACCCCAAATGACACTTTTTGGGGACCAGTGAGATTATTACATTGATCAGTGCTATAAAAATGCACTGAACAATGTAAAAATGACACTGGCAGGGAAAGGGTTAACACTAGAGGGCTTATTATTTTTCCCCACAGAAGCCTGCAAATAATTGCAATCAGTGGAGGTGCAATGTCAGGCTCCTGCAGCACCCTTGTCAAGAACTATAAGCTGTCTGCAGCGGTGTCAGATGAGACTTGTGACAGTGGTTGGGGGGATCACCCTTGCACGCTGTCAGAAGGAAGAGGGGCACTCAAGAGGTAAGGGAGGGGCTGGAACATGTTGGGCACAACCATCAACCCATCCCCCCATGCCGGGGTGCTAGCTATCTGGTCCTGGACTCTCCTTTCTGACCCACATCCAATCACTTTTCAAAGCTTGCCTCCTCAACCTGTGCAACTCCTCCAAAATGTACCCCTTCCTAACCAATGACACCACAAAGTGCCTAATACACTCTCTGGTTATCTCTCCCCTTAACTATTGCAACACCCTCCTCGTTGGCTTTCCTTTAAATAGGTTATCCCCCCTTCAGTCCATTATGAATTCTGCTGCCAGACTCATGTACCTTACAAACCACTCAATATTTGCTACCCCTCTCTGCCAATCCCTCTATTGGCTGCCACTCACCCAACAAATAATATTCAAAATACTAACAACTTACAAAGCCATCCACAACTTAACCCCCTGCTAAATCACTAACCTGGTCTCAAAATACCAACCTACTCGTTCTCTTTGTTCCTCCTAAGGCCTCCTTCTCTCTAGTTCTCTTGCCATCTCCTTGCATGCCTGCCTTCAGGACTTCTCCCGAGCCTCTCCCATCCATTGGAATTCCCTACCCCAATCCGACTATTTTCAACTCTGTCCACTGTTAGGTGATCCCTTAAAAAAAATTCTCTTCAGAGAAGTCTATCCTGGCTCCACCTAACATACTTTTATTTTCTGTTTTAGCTCATCCCCCAGAGTTATTTCTTGACCCTCCCTTTTAGATAGTAAGCTCTAACGAGCAGGGCACTCTGATTCCTCCTATATTGAATTGTATTGTAACTGTACTATCTGCCCTCACATTGTAAACTGCTTCAAATCTGTTGCCGCTATATAAATCCTGTATTAATTTTAATAATAATTATAATAATTAATAATATTAATAATCATAAAAAGCTACAGTTACTGTTCAGGTATTCTAGCGCTGCAGGTACCGGTGTTCTATCGAGAAATGCCCTTTGTCATCAGTAGTTATCAAGTTTGTAATTTTCAAGTTTGTAAGCAATATCTTTTAGTAATCCTTCAAAACTCCCATATTCTATATGCATGATTTATAATGTTCTTCAGTAATATCAGCGGTGTGCACTTTGGTGTTAGTTCTCTGCTTTCACACGGCTAATGTATTTCTGCATTGAGACAGGGAATACGTTGGAAAAAAGTGGATGCTTGCAGAAATATTTAACTCCAGAAAGATCTAAAAGTTACCAATTCATGCAGTTATGTATTACAAAAGTATTAAAGTGAACATTGCATGAAAGGCATTCTTTCAATCTAGACCCAATCTCCTATGTAAAAATGCAGCGTAAATAAAAAAAAAAAAAAAATACATGCTTAATTGTCTCTTGTTCAGCCAGCGGGAAAATCAAAAAAATCGCTTGAATTCCCCCCTGCATGCTAAATAGTTTAAATGGAAAAATCTCCTGCTACTGCCTACTGTATTTTGACAGTCGGTGTTCCATCGAGAAATGTCATCCATCAAAAAATGCCTCAAATGGGTCTGCGCATGCGCAGTACGTAATGTCACTCCAGCTGGCGTGACGTCAACAGGGCGCATGCACAGATCATTGGAGGCAGTATTCGACAATCTGCTTTTTTCCACTGCATTTTTACTTAGGAGATTGGGTCTAGATTGAAAGAATGTATTCTTCACTTTAATATTTTTTGAATACATAATTGCATGAATTTTTTACTTTTATATTCTTCTGGAGTTAAAAATTTCTGCAAGCATCCACTTTTTTCCAACGTATTCCCTGTCTCAATGCAGTAATACATTAGCCGTGTGGAGGCAGAGAACTAACACCAAAGTGCACACCGCTGATTTTACTGAGGAACATTATAAATCATGCATATAGTATATGGGAGTTGCGAAGGATTACGAAAAGATATTGCTTACAAACTTGATAACTAAATGGTTTCAATAGCATAAGCACAGCATGCAATAGGACCTGGTGTTAGCGAATATAGAGTCTGTGTAACTGGTCTCCTGGGCTAAGTATTAAAAAAAAGTCTACTGTATTTTTTTACAGTTAAAATGCAAAACCTGGACTGCTACATTAAGACAAATGTATCCTAAGCAGCCTGAAATTCTTAAAGGCAAGAGATGAGGGGGTTCTGTTTGCTTCAGAAATGCTTCCCTACCTATACAAGGCTACGGCAACGTTTCTCAATCTGTGTGCCGCGGCACACTGGTGTGCCGTGAAGAGTCCCCAGGTGTGCCGCGGCAAAATCCCCCCCAGATGTGACAGCGCAGTCACTAAACTGTGTGCCCGCTGGCTGACACGTGCGCTCCTGGCTGGCTCCCTATCCTCCTGTGTGTCTCCTCGCCCCCCCCCCCATGGAGGATTGATTTGGTTTAGTAAACACAGTAAAAACTGCCTGCAAGAAGACAGAGACAAGTCAGAGACTGTAAGTAAGAAAGTATTGTGTATTGGGGGGGGGGGGGGGGGGTGTTGGACTGAGCTGAGGACCTCAATGTTTTTTTTTTTTTCTTTAGTCAGAGAAGGCAAGCTCAAAATAACAAACATTCTTTTAAACTGCTATTTTTTATTTAAAAAGCCTGAGATGACCATAATTTTTTTAATAAAAAATAGCAGTTTAAAAACATGTTTGTTATTTTGAGCTTGCCTTCTCTGACTAAAAAAAAAAAATCATTAAGTGCAGTCTCACTGTGCCACCAAACGCAATCACTGTGCCATCACATGCAGCCACTGTGCCCATCAAACGCAGCCACTGTGCCCATCAATTGTCGCCACTTTGCCCAAAAGCATCCACTGTGCCAATCACACACAGCCACTGTGCCCATCAAACGCAGCCACTGTGCTCATCACATGCAGCCACTGTGCCATCACATGCAGCCACTGTGCCATTATATGCAGCTGCTGTGCCCATCAAATGCAGCCACTGTGCCCATAAAATGCAGCCACTGTGTCACCAAACGCAGCCACTGTGCCCATCAATTGTCGCCACTGTGCCCATCACATGCAGCCACTGTGCTCATCACACGCAGCCACTGTGCCCATCACACGCAGCCACTGTGCCCATCACACGCAGCCACTGTGCCCATCACATGCAGCCACTGTTCTATCACACGCAGCCACTGTGCCATCACACGCAGCCACTGTTCTATCACATGCAGCCACTGTGCCATCACATGCAGCCACTGTACCCATCAAATGCAGCCACTGTGTCGCCAAACGCAGCCACTGTGCCCATCAATTGTCACCACTGTGACCCCCCTATTCCTGTACCATCAGAACTACTTTTGTAGGGTTCGAGATAGCAGCACGGACTCCTGCTCCTCTGAAAAGCAATTAGTGTTCATATTGCTTTTCAGGGGCATTTGTCAGCCAGTAAAGAGGCATATCTTGCCTCCTCACCACCTGTTTTAAGCCCGTAAGTTGCGAGGTAGTTGCAGTGCAGCCCCATTCACCCTGGGTATACCTCCAGCTGCAGCCACAGCATGTTTACACCCCCAGCTGTTGCCTCTGCAGCTAAAGGGGCAAAAGTTGGGGGTAGTAAAAACAGCTCAACCATGTGGTTTTACTGCCCCTCCAGCCTGACATGTGAACAAGCTCTTGGTTCTGTGTGGATGCGTGTTGTGTGTAGGGCAGCCCATTCATTTCCCTACCCGCAGTAATGCGGGGAAAGAAGTCCCGACCCTTTTTTTAAATTGTGCCATAACAAAAGCAACCCATGTTTGCCAATGTATGGGCCACCATTAACAATTAATGGCACCCCTAAAGAACAGAGCATTTGTCTGTGTGTCAAGAACGAGCGCGATTTTGTGCGTATTCCGCAACACACGTCGACGTGAACCAAGTCTTGGACAGGGGTGCCTCAAGACTGAAAATACTTTACAAGGGCGCCCCGACTGGAAAAAGGTTGAGAAACACTGGGCTACGGGAATGAAAAAGCAGATGAAGCTGGTCAGAAGGAAGTCAACTGCAAGGTGTTTAGGTGCAAGCATAAGGAACAGGTGCATCATCCAGCCCACTATTAGCAGTTGGGTAAACTATATGAGAGGAGTCATTCCGGGAATTTGTCCCTAGGATCAAATTGACCTAAACATTACTACCACTCAATGGCCAGCCCCATCATGTCACAGCAACCCTCAGCTTTTTAAATCAAATGTTTATTAAACGAGACATGGGAACACAGTTCACAACAGCCATGGTTACATGAGAATGACGGAAAATTGAAGACATCAGGTAAGGTTCAACAAACCAACAAAACTTGGATTAAGCAGCTATACGCTAAGATACAAACATACATTTCGCTGAGACGCCTATATGAGCTGTCCAACGTTGGTTCGTAAGGGATATGGTTGTGAGCACCTCTCCTGAGTTGTTGCCCTAGACTCACACTGGGTCCACTGCAGCCGGCAGTGCAAACATACTAAAGAGGAGTCAACTCTCAGCTTTTCTAAGGCCACGTACACACGATCAGACCAGTCTGATGAAACTCGTCCGACGGACCGTTTCATCGGACCACGCTGAAGTGGTCTGATGGTCTGATGTGCGTACACACCATCAGGCCAAACATCCGATCAGGCCAGAACGCGGTGACGTAGAACACAACGACGTGCTGAAAAAACGAAGTTTAATGCTTCCAAGCGTCCATCGACTTGATTCTGAGCATGCGCGGGTTTTTGGTCCGATGCTTTTGTGTACTAACCATCGTTTTGGTCCGACGGACAGGTGTCCGTCGGACAGATTTTAAAGCAAGTTTTAAAACTTTGGTCCGACCGACAACGGTCCGATGGGCCGTACACACCATCGAATTGGTCCGATGAAACTGATCTTAAGACCAGTTTCATCGGACCGGTCTGATCGTGTGTACGCGGCCTTAGGCCCTGTACACACGATCAGACATGTCTGATGAGACTTGTCTGACGGACCATTTTCATCAGACAACTCTGAACTTGTCTGATGGTCTGATGTCTGTACATACCATCGGACCAAAATCCGATCAGACCAGAACGCGGTGACGTAGAACACAACGACGTGATGAAAAAACGAAGTTCAATGCTTCCAAGCATGCGTCGACTTGATTCTGAGCATGCGCGGGTTTTTGATCCGATGCTTTTGTGTACTAACCATCGAACCTGTCCGACACACATGTTCCATCTGACAGGTTTTAAAGCATGTTTTAAAACTTTGGTCTGATAGAAAACGGTCCGATAGGCCGTACACACCATCAAACTGGTCCGATGAAACCGGTCTGCAGACCAGTTTCATCGGACATGTCCGATCGTGTGTATGTGGCCTTAGGCCGCGTATACACGATCAAATCTATCTGCTGGAAACCGTCGGCCCGACCGTCCCAGCAGACAGATTCGACCGTGTGTACGGGCGAGCCGACGGATTTGGCCACCCGACAGATTTGAAAGCATGCTTTGAAATCTGTCGGCTGGGAACCTGTCCGCCCGACATGTCTGCTGGTTAGTACGCTAACCAGCAGACATGTCTTCTCACACACGCGCCGAATGGTTTCGACGCATGCGCGGAAGTGTTTAACTTCCTGGTGCGGTGACGTAGCGGCGTCAACGTCACCGCCACGTCACCGTGCCGTCTGGCGGCGGGGATTTTGGTTTGATCGTGTGTACACGATCAAACCAATATGTCTCCAGCAGACAGCTAAATGCCTCAATTTCATGCACCATATAAACTTGCCCAGTGTACATGAGGTCTAATTCTAAATGATCTCAGAAGCATCTCAAACTGATTTAAAAAACATACATCAAACTGGTCAACAGTGGTCCTTACTGGATCATCAGATCTTCTAAAAATCTGTTAAAACGTGGACTGTGTGAAATGACTGGATCTTGAAAAAAATAAATATATATATTAAATGTGGCTGATAAGTAGTTTATTAACTACCAAATCAATGTTATTTTTAGAAATCATCTCTAATTTAATAAAGCATGGTACCTCTAAATATCATTTCCCCATTCGTCTCATTTCAGCAGTATACACAGTATGAAGCCACGACATTAAAAAAATATGTATAGCATCAACATAATTTGGATAAGCCCCCCCCAGAAAGGAAATTGTTTGTTGGTTGCGGCAAAGTTAAGGGATAAAGTCTCATGGACATTTTCTGGCATTCTATGCAAGTTACAGCTAGGACAAATCCATCAGTAATAAACAGGACAACATTAAGAACTGTCAAATCTGCTATTGAATGCCTGCCCAGTTTAATTTATAGAAAGCAATTACTCTCAATTGCCTCAAAGTATCTTTATGCAGTGTTGATTATATGAATTTACCAAGTACTGTATGACAACAGATTGCATACATTACATTTTACTCTATAGCACATATCCAAATCGGAATTAAAATTACCGGTACATTTAACATGTTAATGTAAAAAAATACAGTAATCACATATAACATACATCATCTCCAGTGTCCTAAAGCCTAACTATAGATTTTTTTTGTCAAGTCTTTAGTTCCCGTTCTTGTGCTCCCATTTTAAGAAACAGGGGTAGTAATTTAAACCAGGACAAAGCATCACAAACAAGTCAATACAGCAATAGATCCAGGCAGACGCCCTTAAGACAAAAGTCTGACGCTCGGTTGGCCAACAATTGAATCCTGTGTACGAGGCTTAAGTCTAACCCCAAATGTTCTTGTTTTTTCTGCATTTGAGAGATTTCTTATCACTGTTATTAAGTTATTACGTGATTAAGTGATAAGTTATTCTATTGTAACTTATGTTTTAATTACCTACATATTTCTTTGTATGATTAGTCCTGTTTTAGTGTATTGTAACGATTGCCAATTTCTTACCCTGATATTGATATGATTGCTTATGCATTGTAATAATTGCCATTTAGTTGCCACATGTTGTCCCAACATGTTTTTTACTAGAATTTAACCCCACTGCAGTATTTTCACTATCAGAACCTGCAGGTATTATCACAGATTTATTCCCATGGCATACTATGTGCTCTGACATTTACCACAAATTCTATTAAATATATACTGTATACTATTTCTGTAATACAGTATATATTCAATACATAGATTACAGATTTTTTTTTACATATGGAGAAGGATGTGCTAAAAATTTACCCCAGTTGTCAAATAGGTATGCCACTACATGTTATATCTGCAACTTAGAAAAGTACTACACAGTATGAAGGGACAGTACTAACACTGGACACATTTATATGTTTGTCTATAACTGTTCAGCAGTAATGTTTTCCTTTCACATCATAAAGGATAGGAACATGAAAAACATTTAAATGTCAAGGTGAAATCTTTTCCTACATAGATCTCCAGTCAACGTTATTTGTTTTGTTAATGATTTACTGTTCATTCGTGGGAACTATTCCATATATTTCACCCACAATTTACTGGAACCGTTCATTGTACCACAAAAAATAAAAAAAAATTTACTTTAGATTGTGTTTGCATGAGGGCTAAGAAATGGATAATGACTTTAGCTTCATGGAGGGTAAAAAAAAAAAAAAAAAATGAAAACATTTATTTTAAAATTCTATTCAATTCTATTCTATTCCAAAAAATTACCCTTTACATTGTCTTTCTTTCATTCTACTGTGACAATTTTTGCTGGTAATATAAAGTTCTGCTGCACCAGATTTCTGAGGTCAATACAAATGGTGATAATGGAAATGATGTTCTACATATAAAAACATATTCAGAGGAATTCTATAAAGTACTTCTAACACTTTTCTGTAAGCATGGCCTATTTAAAACAGCCTGTGTCAGATTATTAACTCCCTGTTGCCAGTTCTAGTGGCTTTATGAAAATGTGCAACAAATTCAAGCAGTTCCTAATTTCACCACTTTTACAAAATAGTGCTATTGCTGCACTACATGTAAAAAAAAAAAAAAAATTATGATAATGAAACTGCAGGAAATTAAGACCAGCTCCAATTTGGCATACAGAGACAGGCAGAGAGCCTGTCTTTGTACTTTGTGTACCATGGTGGCATGTTTGCTCCCACTCATGATGCCTCAACTTTCAATAGTTGGTAAGGACGGTGATGGGCTTCTAGCAAACAGTGAGGCCACGTACACACGATCAGACTGGTCCGATGAAACTGGTCCGACGGACCGCTTTCATCGGACCACGATGAAGTGGTCTGATGGTCTGATGTGCGTACACACCATCGGGCCAAAAATCCGATCAGACCAGAACGCGGTGACGTCGAACACAACGAGGTGCTGAAAAAACAAAGTTCAATGCTTCCAAGCATGCGTCGACTTGATTCTGAGCATGCGCAGGTTTTGGTCCGATGCTTATGTGTACTAACCATCGAATCTGTCCGACGGACAGGTGTCTGTTGGACAGATTTTAAAGCAAGTTTTAAAACTTTGGTCCGACGGACAGCGGTCCGATGGGCCGTACACACCATCGAATTGGTCCGATGAAACTGGTCTTAACCGGTCTGATCGTGTGTACGCGGCCTGAGAGGTAAGTGAATGAATCCGTGCAATAGAAAACAAAAATATTGCCTGTGGGAAAATATGTATATAATTCCAATGAAAGAATTCCAGTGAAAAAATTATATATGTGGGGTTTAATGCCCAGCAGGGGATTTAATAAAACATCTGCCTCTACGTGTTTATTCCACATAAGTGGAATAATGGATGGGTAAAACTAGGGAGTAGAAATGGCGCTACCTTAATAAAACCATAAATAATTAGTGAGAAACATTAATGTGATAAATAATTAAATAAATAAAAAAATAATAAGTATGCAATCCTACAATAAAGGTGATATTATATAAATAATCATATACACTAGTCTACATGGGCTTCGGTCCTCAATACCATACACAAGATGGCTGCCGTAATAGGAATAGGACACAATGTTATGATAAAAAGGAAGTAGCAGTGACGCTCTGGGCGCTCCAGATGACGAAACCGGTCGATCAAACAGACAGAACGTCACAACACACTTCCGAAAATTGTATTTGTCAGCATGAAATGCTTTACTGATTCTGCCTAAATGTGAGTACCTAGTTTTTACTAATAAAGGAAACAAATTTAAAAAAGGTATCACACTATTGGGATTCCTTCTCTCCTGCATATGAGTTAACACTGGAAGCATCACCAGGAACACAGGGGGACAAAATATCACTAGAGTTCTGCATAGGGGCATAGACTGTGAACGCTTTTCACTCCTAGAGGAGGTGGAGGATCTGGTGAGTGCGGGCCATATAAGAGCACAGCTGGAGGGGTCACTGTGTGAAACTGCACTTGCCACGAGGCACTTTTGAAACTCAGCACCTTGATACAGAGATCGCCCATTGTATATGGACCTTCATATATACAGCATTAACACATGTCATTTTTTGTATGTCATTTATTAAGATTCATTTTATTAAGATTCATTCATTTTTATTTATATAATATCACCTTTATTGTAGGATTGTATACTTATAATCTTTTTTATTTATTTAATTATTTATCACATTAATCTTTCTCACTAATTATTTATGGTTTTATTAAGGTAGCCATTTCTACTCCCTTATTTTTACCCTTCTAGCAAACAGTGACATTTACAGTTGGAGGAGCTTGGTGAGGATTCAGAGACACTTTATCCTTGTGAATGACAGCAGACATTCACCCACTGCCTTCGATCATTCACAAGGGGAGCTGATCGGATGGGGAACTAGTGTCTGTGAATTTCTGTCAGGCTTTGGTCACCCAGCTACAAAACTCTGTGGTTACTGTGTGACAGTGGAATCAGTGTGTGTGTGTGTGTGGGGGGGGGGGGGGGGGGGGCTCAACTGCACAGAGGATTAAGTGTATGTATAGATACCCCAGCCTCATTGTCCCTTAGCATACAGTGCTTGCCCCTAATTCATGTACTTCATGTAATTCATGCATCTCAAGTCAATCTCATACTAAAGAGAATTTAGAAGAATATGGACCCCTGTTTCAGAGCTTCCTGTACAAGTATCAGTTATCAACAAGAATTATTGATAGTCAGCAGCTGTGGGCTGGAGGATAAACATATTTATGGGTTGCTGGTTGCAATTCTTTTTACTTGATTTAATTGAAATGGTGGCAATTTAGGCTCTCTGTGTTTGGATATACATTTCAGCCTCTAAAAGGAGCTTAACCAATGCATGCTAGTTGATAATTGCACATTCAACTTACAAATATCTCTATTGTATATATTGTGCACTTTCCATAGAGCAGTTACAGATATGGCTTAAGGTGGAGAAGAGATATGGGAAGCAACTGAAGTATTCAGTGTCTCATAGATTTTACAGCATTCTGAAAAACCTTTGACATTGATCAGCAGTTGTTCCGTTTTAGTCATCGAAAACACCAGGAAATATCCAAAAGCAGCACAGATCACAGAAGAGTGTGTTGAAGGTTTTACTTATACAGTACAAGTGCTTAGTTTCAAGTATAGCTTAACCCAAGAGGAAAAATTGAATATATTGCAGCTTACCATTTCTTATTACTAAGCCTTATGGGACTGCGTTAGTTTTCTTCTTTTCTTTTTTCAGGCTATCCTAGACAACATTAGCATTCTTTCCAGTTCCCTCTTGTCTACAAATAGAACACATCACACCTTTACTGTGGTGACAGCTTCCCACAGGATCTCCCATATTAGGTCAATAAGGCATGAACGACTACATCCCTTTGTGTATGTACATCTATGAGGTGGGTGTAACGGAACGTCCCACACTCCGAATGAGTGCTTCCATCATATACCGCTTCCTATCAGTCTGGATACAACGAGACGAGACTTGATTGTGTGTTAAACATGGAGGGTTTAATATCACCAAGAATGCAACCTTATATACAGTTTAAAGGGGAGGTAAGCAGAACATAAATTAACATTAACTAATTAACTAATCATTTACCCAGACTAGTCGACTCTAAAACATGACCTCTCAAGGTAGATGTCCTGTCTCTTCACTCACCTCTTTACAATACACATTATCATAAGTGTAAACACATGACATCTTCACACAGTAGCAGGGTCAATTAGCACAGAGAACAGATAGATGACTGAGTCACTCTTACAATTGACACGTTGAGTTCAGAATCAACAACTAGTAAATAGTTCTTTAAAGATATCCTGGAATATATTGTGGATAATAAATACATAATAGTCCCATCTCAGGTAGTCCAAGATATAATTTCTCAGTCATCCTATGCCCCTAGTGGACATAGGATGATTTTAGACATAAGAGGGTCCGAGTCTGTCACAGTGGGAAATTCCCCCATGTTGGAGAACACTTCATTCCATGGTTTGAATGGGCCCCAGGCAGTTTGCATAGCTATGTTATAGGCTTCAAAGAGGTTGGTGACAATGGACTGGAATACCCCCCCCCCCCCACTGGAGGAGGGAATGATTTGGCGTTATTTGATCAGGACAGGCAAAATGGGAGGGAGTTTTGGAATGAGTGAAAAGTAAGTGGCTGGAACTCAGAGCTCTCTGTTGTCTTGGATGCTAGGTGAGTAAAGGTCTTGGCTGGCCAAAAGCTTCATGGAAACCTGGTGGCCATCTTAGGTCTAAGACATGTGGCCAGGCCAAGGCATTCTCCCCCTTTCTCTCTCCTCTATATACCGGCCATGGGAGCTCTAGGCTCACTGCTAAACCAGCTGAGTTTACAGGTGTGATAAGTATCTTTGAATTTCTCTTGTATATATATGTATTGTGATGTTTATAATGTGTGATGTCGTACTATCCCGATCTCCTTGGGAATAAACAGAGATGTTCATTTTTACCAGCAGCAGTGCGTATGTGTGCGTTTGTATATTAATAGGCATAGACCAATGAATCCATTTATGCAGTAAATAGAGGGAACCTGTGAACATCTCTTGAGTTCATTACTTTAGTTTATATTTGCTAGCCTTGTAAAGTATAGCACTTTCTACACCCCAGCTGAGTGGACATAGGATGCGACTATGTGACAACTTCCCAGATGTTCTATGAGACTAGGTTTGGACTGAGTTCGGAACAAGCCCATCCTAATCCCTACACTTTAATAAAGCTGTATGGACTGAATTTTTAGATGTAAAAATTCCTTTTTGCAGATGACTGAAAATATTGCCAGCACATCTAAAGAGTGGTAAGCTGCAATATGTTACATGTTTGTTCTGTTCAGATACACTTTAAAAATAATAACAGTACATGGGGTAAACTGTTTTCTGTAATTTAATGTGACAACTGTGAACACACATCAAGAGTGTGGCACATGATTTATGCCCCGTACACACGATCGGTTTTCCCGTCAGAAAAAGTCAGATGAGAGCTTTTGGTTGGGAATCCCAACTGTGTGTATGCTCCATCAGACTTTTTCCAAAGGAAAAACTGCCGGAAAAATATAGAGAGCAGGTTCTCCATTTCCCAAAATAGGGAGACACAATCGATGACATCACACCTACAGCCACACCCCCTACAGTTGTAAACACACATTAGGGAACACATAACCCCTTCAGCGCCCCCTTGTGGTTAACTCCCAAACTGCAAATGTAATTTTTACAATAAACAATGCAATTTAAATGCATTTTTTGCTGTGAAAATGACAATGGTCCCAAAAATGTGTCAAAATTGTCCGAAGTGTCCGCCATAATGTCGCAGTTATGAAAAAAATCTCTGATCGCCGCCATTAGTAGTAAAAAAAAATGCAATAAAACTATCCCCTATTTTGTAAACGCTATACATTTTGCCCAAACCAACCGATAAACGCTTATTGCGATTTTTTTTTACCAAAAATAGGTAGAAGAATACGTATTGGCCTAAACTGAGGATTTTTTATATATATATATATATATTTTTTTTGGGGGGGATATTTATTATAGCAAAAAGTAAAAAATATTGCATTTTTTTCAAAATAGCGCAAAAAAAAATCGCAGAGGTGATCAAATACCACCAAACGAAAGCTCTATGTGTGGGAAAAAAAGGACGTAAATTTTGTTTGGGAGCCACGTCGCACGACCGCACAATTGTCTGTTAAAGCGATGCAGTGCCGAATCGCAAAACCTGACTAAAGGTCCGGGTCTTAAGTGGTTAAAAAAGTAACTTCTCTTGTATACTTTCTATATAGTATTTTGAAATGCTAAGTACTAACCCTGTAAAGCCTTTTTTGTTGAACATATAAAGATGGAAATTTGCTTATAGTTCCAGTTGTAGAAATAGCATATTTCAGGTTATACTGCAGACAGAACTGACTTAACTTTAATCACATTCTTCTTGAATTATTCAGATCAACAGCAGTCAAAAAACACGAAAACTAAAGATTTCTTTCACTTTGAAATAAGCAATGCTAAGCTAGCAAATATTTGTCCTAGTTTCACTCTCCCTGTTTGTCTCTAAATAATTATGGGTATGTGTGTAAGCATGACTGGAAATGTTTTTATCCAAAGACCCTCAAAGACCTATTGTTAAGGAGTTGTGTGAATCCAGAAACATTCACTGATTTCCTGATCTGAAATGCACTCCAGAGCCTTCACCAGATTTATAAATCAGGACTGAGTGCCCCCTTTTCCAAATAAACCATTGACAACATATAGAAAAGCTTTATCATTATGACACACACTAGCTCCAAAATATGTTTATCCTCCAATTTGCCCAAAATTATGACTTATTTTATGGAAAAGGTTATTTTTGGTGAAGAAAGTGTACAGCGAGTAAATTATGTTATTCTCCCAGGACTACACATGTGCATATATTATACAGTGTTCTCGTCAATATCAATATACTATATTAGTAGGACAATAAGACCCCTAGCAATAATAATAAAAATAATAAAAAAAACATATTGAAAACATAATCTAACTTTACACGTATATACATTTTATGATATAATATTGTACAGAATGTAATAGCTGGTATGAATTCAAAACTCTATCTGTATCTGCCAATATCACAATTGTTTTTAAGAGCGGAGTATTTTTGAAGGGCAGTTTCATAGTTCTGTGTTGCACTATGAATATGTAAGTTCTCTTTGGTTTTATTTGCTTAAGATATTTTAAGCTGTTTGTGAGTATTGTCTGTCTTTTTGGAGCCTTCCATTATTTAGGGCCTGCTTGGGAATCCAAAGTGAACGAAGAGTCACCATCTGTGAATACCGTAGTGGATGTATTTAATCACATTTTGACCTGTTTGTAAGTTGGGGGATAATATTATACTGTGAGCTGTATTTCATGAGGTGGGACACTCTGGATGGTGATCTGTGCATATGTTTGTGACTATGGATGATGGGAAGTTAAAGATTTCATTACTTTTATAATACGTTCATTTAACCACTTGTCGACCTGCTGCCCTCATTATATTGCTGCAGGTTGGCACAATCCCGCGAACCGTCATAGCTGTACGTCGGCCCTTTTAAGCGGGATAGCCGGTGCAGGTGCCAATGCTCATGACCGGTCACGATGACTGCCAGCCACGAGGGATCAAGGGCATGAAAGGCAGAACAGGGATATGTGTGTGTGAACACACACATCCCTGTTCTGTGAGGAAAGGAGATGCAGATCGTGAGTTCCTACAAGCTGGGAACCACGATCTGTCATCTCCTATAGTGAGTCCCTCCCCCCCACAGTTAGAACACACCAAGGTTACACAGTTAACCCATTTATCGCCCCCTAGTGTTAACCCCTTCCCTGCCAGTGAAATTTTTACACTAATCAGTGCATTTTTATGGCACTAATCGCTGTATAAATGCCAATGGTCCCAAAAATGTGTCTGATGTGTCACATAATTGTCTTCAATCATTCTTTAATGGAGTGTGACCACTCTTGAAAGTATTGTATGAACAAGTTGGTCCCTTATTTTCTAGTGTCATTCATGAATTGTCAAAGTTACCATGTTAATCAACACATATCATTCATGACTTATAATAATATTTCGATATACATAAAGTATATATGACATGTCTCACAAACAGATGCATATTTTTACCCATTCAAACTTTTAGCTTATAGCATTGTCTCTTACCTAGAACTACTATACCACAGCTCCTGAAGAAAAATGATGCTCTACATTCTTTCTATATATTTTTTTTGATGTTATTTATGTGTATTATTGCTTTCTATTAACATTTTCTTTTTTAATTACTGGTTTATTATAGCATTTATAATGAACTATTTATATACTATTGATCAGTTTTTTTTTATTACTTTCATATTATTTTTCAATTACTTTATTTCTATTACATATATATTATTTTGACATTTATTAAGTTTAAGAGTCGGTTCACACACAGGCGGCATGACTCCGGGGGCTGCTCTGCACTTCAGAGGCGATTTGCAAGATGACTTCTGTATAGAAGTCAATGCAAGTCACCCCGGGCCACCCCTGAAGTCGTACAGGAACCAAATTTCTAAGTCGGAGCGACTTGTGTCGCTCCGATTAGAATGGTTCCATTGCATTACATGGGAAGCGACTCGTCAGGCGGCTGACCCGCCTGACGCGTCGCCCCAGTGTGAACCGACTCTTATAGGTATGTTGAAAAAAATGTTTTGCATTTAAATATACTGTAAGTATACATATAATAGAACACCTTTTTCATAATCCACCATTTCCAAATGTATCTAATATTGAATTTGTATTTGTTTGCTGAACTATTAGCCCTAAAGAAGAGGAAAGGCTAATCCCCCCCAAAAGTGACAAAGGCTCCGTTATAACCTGTTTCACTTCAATAAAGTTTTGGAACAAACCTCCATACAAGATGATCATCTGTTACTTGGCGATCCTCCATACTTACTCAAGTTACTCCAGCTGAAACAGCTTTTGACGTTGTATCAGGAAGGTTGCAGCTACGGAATACTAACAGAATCTGTACCATTGCCCTTTTTGGGGATCAACCCCCTTTAAGAGCCTCTTTCCTTACCCATCACAGAGATACCCACCAACAATTTGTCATTTGCCTACAAGTTACAACACACTAGATACTTTCAGCTAAATACTGAATTTAAAGCTCATCTCTGAGCATTAACAACACATTCTTTCCCTGCCTGCTTCATCCCGCCCTAGCTAATTACATATTTTTATAGAACCCTAGGTACCTGAGAGGCCAGTTGTAGTTTTTTATTCTTCTTCTTTGCAATGTGAGACGATTCATCTTGAAGTGCCTACATCTATTCCTTGTGAGGTGGGCACTGCTATTTAGTGTCTGAAGTTGTCCATCACCTGGATCCACAGAAGGTTTTGTGTTGTGACTTAAAGAGGTTGTAAAGGTTTGTCTTTTATTTTCTAATTGGTTCCTTTAAGCTAGTGCATTGTTGGTTCACTTACCTTTTCCTTCGATTTCCCTTCTAAATGTTTTTTTTCTTTGTCTGAATTTCTCACTTCCTGTTTCTCCTCAGTAAGCTTTCCACCATCATCTGATTGATGGAAAGTCATTTAGAACAGCTTACTGAGGAGGAACAGGAAGTGAGAAATTCAGACAAAGAAAACAAAGAAAAAAACATTTAAAAGGGAAATTGAAGGAAAAGGTAAGTGAACCAACAATGCACTAGCTTAAGGTAACCTATTTAGAAAATAAAAAGTGAACCTTTACAACCCCTTTAACAAAGTAACATGACCAGTGCGGAGAACAGAGGAAAGCAGCAAGAAATACTGGTCCCCACACCCATGACAGGCACCATGAAGGGGCATGAATGAATGGCTATATTGCAACCAGGCATACTCTAGCAATCTACTTTTTAGCATCACCCCAATATTTAGAATTATTGGGTTGCTCTCCAAGGAAACTGAAAGGTAGTTTAGGGACCTGGAGATGTCAGCAGAGGTGTTGAATGACTGTGCTTGTCTCAACCATAGACAGCCAGGGTTGATGTTTCGTGGCATGCCAACATCCCTTAGAATCTACATCTTGTTAAAGGAGAGAAAAGGTAACTTTTAGGCAAAGTAACAAAATCATATTTAAAAGACTCAATGTCAATTTTATTGTACATGAAACAATTAAAAAAAGAAAACGGTGCTTGTACATAAAACATTATGGCTGATGTATATTACTAATATGTCACTATGGGGGTTATTTACAAAAGGCAAATCCACTTTGCACTACAAGTGCAATGTGCACTTAAAAATGCACTGAAACTAAACCTGGAAGTGCAGTCTCTGTAAATCTGAGGGGTAGATCTGAAATGAGGGGAAGCTCTGCTGATTTTATTATCCAATCATGTACAAGCTAAAATGCTGTTTTTTTTTCCTTGCATGTCCCCCTCCCATCTACAGCACTTTGCACTTGTAGTTTGCACTTGTAGTGCAAAGTGGATTTGCCTTTAGTAAATAACCCCCATGTCCTCTCTACTACTCCAATATTCCCATATGTACTCTTGACCTAATTGGATCGATCAATTAAATACAACTGATATTGAGTCTTTTAAATATGATTTTGTTACTTTACACATGCCTAAAAAGTCCCATGCTGTGTAATTTAACATTATGCACATAATTTATAACATATACATTTGTATTAATTATTTAATAATTAGCTACTTGACTCTCACTGACTCATGTGTGGCTATGTCACTTACTCTATTTTTCTCAAATCAGCCACAGTGATTTAAGGTATTATTAGTTGGCCTCAGCCTTTACTTGCCATGTTTTTAGGTCTCTCTTTAATAAGGGTGCATTTACATCCCTGCTGGGGCTCTCACATCTAACCACAGGAAGGGTGCCTGTGAAGTGAATGCACCCTAAAGGAACTCTTCGCAGTTCTGTTTTTCTAAAGTAATTAAATGGTTGTTATCATTAACCACTTAAACCCCAGACCATTTGGCTGGCCAAAGACTAGGCCATTTTTTGCGATTCGGCACTGCGTCGCTTTAACTGACAATAGCTCAGCAACTGTGATGTGGCTCCCAAACAAAATATATGTCCTTTTTTACCACAAATAGAGCTTTCTTTTGGTAGTATTTGATTACCTCTTATTTGTTGCGCTATAAACAAAAATAGAACGACAATTTTGAAAAAAAAAATGCAATATTTTTTACTTTTTGCTATAATAAATTACCCCCAAAAATACATAAAAACATTTTTTTTTCCTCAGTTTAGGCCGATACGTATTCTTCTACATATTTTTGTTATAAGCATTTATTGATTGGTTTGCACAAAAGTTATACCGTCTAGAAAATATGGGAATAGTTTTATGGCATTTTTATAAATATTTTTTTTTACTAGTAATGGCGGCGTTCAGCGATTTTTATCATGACTGTGAAATTATGGCGGACACATCGGACACTTTCGACACATTTTTGGGACCATTGTAATTTTTACAGCGATCAGTGCTATAAAAATGCACTGATTACTGTAAAAATTACACTGCCAGTGAAGGGGATAACCTGTAGGGGGCGCTGAACGGGTTAAGTGTGTCCTAGGGAGTGATTCTAACTGTTAGAGGGCTTGGCTACGCATGGCATGTCACTGATCGCTGTTCCCAATGAGAGGGAACAGACGATCAGTGACATGTCACTAGGAAGAACGTGGGGGATGGTGTGTTTACACTGACATCTCCCCCGTTCTTCAGCTTTGTGACCCAATCGCGGGACACCGCCTGCACGGTTATGGAGCTTGTGTCAGGGCCCCGAGCGTGCCACCGGCGGCACTTGTGCGACCACATGGCACCAAATTAAAGGGGACGTACATATATGCCCATTTGCGCAGCCATGCCATTCTGTCAATGTAAAAACTCGTGCAGCGGTTGGCAAGGTCAATTGTACTTTTACAGTACAACTACGTCATGCCACATCCTACCTGTCCCTCCCCCATCCACCATTATATATAATAATTGCATATGGTATTTATATTGTTTCAAACTGTATCTCAGCCTATGAACAACAGATCTCAGTAAATATAGTTTCGTGCATGCACTCTTGCACTTTCTGCAGACCAAAATAGCCATAATAGATAATAGCAGTTTTATCATAATTTACTTAAAAATGTTTTGGTTATCATTGGTTACATTGCATATGCACACATTGTATGCATTGTATCTAAACCCCATCATCGGGACTGTTTTTAACCACTTAAGACCCGGACCAAAATGCAGGTAAAGGACCTTGCCCCTTTTTGCGATTCGGCACTGCGTCGCTTTAACTGATAATTGCGCGGTCGTGCGACGTGGCTCCCAAACAAAATTTGCGTCCTTTTCTTCTCACAAATAGAGCTTTCTTTTGGTGGTATTTGATCGCCTCTGCCTGTGCTATATACAAAAATAGAGCGACATTTTTGAAAAAAAAAACAATATTTTTTACTTTTTGTTATAAGAAAAATCAATAAACTAAATTTTAGTCAAACATTTAGGCCAAAATTTATTTAGCCACATGTCTTTAGTAAAAAAAAATCGCAATAAAAAAAAATTAGCTACCTAGCGGGAACAGCGATCAGAAAAATTATCGCTTAGTGATGCTGGCAATAGGGAGTGAAAGGGTTAACTAGGGCGGTGATCAAGGGGTTAAAACTTTATTAGGGGAGGTACAGGGGCTACCCTGGACCTAACACTAACTGACTGTCACACTGCCTGTCACACTGACACTAAATACAGTAATCATACATGTATGATTACTGCATTCAGTGACACTGTGACAGGGGGGAGGGGGGGGGGGGGCAATCGCGGGGGTTAAATGTGTTTATGTGAAGTGTTAGTGTAGTGTAGTGTTAGTGCAGACTTAGGGCCAGATTCTCAGCGGCGCTACGCCTGCGTAAATGGATATGCGCAGGGTAATTGTAAATGTGCGCCTGCGTATAGATGCGCGGTAAACACAGAACCACATACGCGAGAAAATCTTTTTCGTCTGAGCGGCGAAAATGCTTTAAGCTAGCGCAGCGTAGGCGCATAGTTACGCATCGTAAATATTCAGCTCCCATTGAATTAGCATGCAAATGAGGGAGATGCGCGGATTCCCGAAACTACGCGCGCTCGGCGTTGGCTACTCGTGGTGCGCGTAACACGAAAGCCTTGAGTAAACATACCCCTCATAAAAGCAGGGAAACTTTGCTCAAGACCGTGTGCAAGTCAGCTGGAGAGCAACTACAGCAGCACCATAACGGACGAGCTGAGCAATCACACTTACTGGACAACACATTCGTATGCCAACATGCCAGGGGCAGCCATGGTCTTAGCACTACTAATGTATGCAGAGGAAGAGGAGCATAGAAGGAGGAGTAGGAGGATGGGGGCACGTGAGAGGATCTACCGAGCGCGCATGAGCCTCTTTGGCATGGGTGATGAGGAGGTGTATCGCATCTTCAGATTCAGCTCTGCTGCCATCCTGGAAATAACCAGAGCCCTGCAGGATGACATCACCAGCCAGATACACCGCTCACATGCACTGCAGCCACTGGTGAAGGTACTGGCAACACTCCATTTCCTGGCCAGTGGATCATTCCAGCATACAAGTGGAGTGGTGGCTGGGATGTCACAAACCAGCATAAGCAGATGTCTGCACCAGGTTATCCCCGCAATCCTCAGACGCATGTCCCACCACATAATCAGACCCACCACTGAGCAACTGCGGCAGAAGGCAATGACAGATTTCTACAGAATTGACGGATTCCCACACACCATCGGGGCCATTGATTGCACACATGTGGCACTACAGCCCCCCAGTGCTACAGAGCACATTTACCGCAATCGGAAGCATTGGCATTCCATCAACGTACAGGTGATAGCTAATGCCAAATACCTCATATGGCACGTCCGTGCCAAAGACCCCGGGTCCAGCCATGACAGCTACATATACCGTCAAAGCACCATCCCAGAAGATTTTGAGCAGGACATGTATGGGGACAGCTGGCTGATTGGTGAGTGACATGGGTGGCAGGCATGACTGTCCCCCCCATGATGCACACATCACAAGGGGCACATGCACGGCTAACATCCTCCTGTCTTTTCCCTTCCAGGTGACTCTGCATATGTACTTGGACCCCATCTCATGACTCCTTTCCGGAATCCCGAAACCAGAGGAGAGAGAAGATACAATGAAGCACACATCAAAACCTGTGCAGTGGTGGAGCGCACATTTGGCCTCCTGAAGTCCCGTTTCCGATGCCTGGATAAGTCCGGGGGGGCCCTATTGTATTCCCCCAACTTTGTGGGTCAGATCATCGGTGCATGTTGCATTCTGCACAACTTTGCCATGAGAAAGGGCCTGCAGATTGCTCTACGTGATGACCTGACCCCCCAACCACACAGCCCCCCCCCTGCCAGAGGAGCCCCCGTCTGCTCATGGAAGAGCAGTCAGGAGGGTCCTCGTGTTACGAATCTTTGACCGTTAAACACACACATTCATCATGGCACACATACAATGCACGCATGTACACCACTGTGGTCCCTAGATCACACACCCCACATCCACATCACATTGGATTAGCCCAAGTCCAGCATGTAGGACTTGGGAGCAGCAACGCAGTATCAAGTAAATAAAATAAGCTCTTAACCAGAGCATTAAATAAAAAAATAAAAAAGCTCTTAACCAGAGCATTAAATAAAAAAATAAATAAAAAGCTCTCAACCAGAGCATTAAATAAAAATAAAATAAAAAGCTCTTAACCAGAGCATTAAATAAAAAATAAATAAAAAGCTCTTAACCAGAGCATTAAATAAAAAATAAATAAAAAGCTCTTAACCAGAGCATTAAATAAAAATAAAATTAATGGGCCTGGCGGGGACTCCGCCTGGTGCCACGGCTCCTGCCCCTCACTTGCCTGGGGGCAGCCACAGGTGGGGGGGGGGTGGGGTAGCAGGTGGAGGAGTAGCATCCCCATGTCCCTCCCTGGCTGCCTGCATGCCCTCCAGGGCAACCGCTATGCGGGTCTGCACAGCAGTCTGCTCCACGACTGCAAGGCGCAGGGCATGAACCTCCCCTACAAGGTCGGAGGTGGTCGCCTGCAGCTCCCCCAGGCTGGTCAGCGTCGCTGCTCTGTTGCCAGCAATGTCTTGTATGGCATCCGTAAGGTGTCCCGAGGAGGCCAGGCTGTCGGCCAGGTGCCTCATCTCCTCCACGACCTCTAACAGGTGCCGATTTTGCTGGTCCTGCTGTCTGGCCAGCTGTTCCGGCAGGACCTTGTGAACACCCCTGGTCTTGCACGTCGCCTTCCGGGGAGTGGCAGGGGACCGGGCATAAGGAGAGGATGTTGAGGGGCCGGAGATGAGGGGGGGGGCAGAGGGACTGGAGAGGTTGGGGGGGACACTGAGGGGCTTGATAAAGATGGGGGGATAGCCTGGGCTGGTCTGGGCAAACCATGGTCCTCCTCCAAAACAAGGTAGAGCTCCTAGTCGACCAGCTCCTCCTCAACCACCTCCTCCGTAGACGTGTGCCCACTTCCCTCCAAGTCCTCTTCCAGTGGGGCATCCAGAGGTACTGGATGCTCGGGGGATGGATCCGGACGGGCCCTGGCAGCCACAGATGGCCCCGCTCCCTCCTGCACATCTGTGGATGACACAAAAGATGCCCATGTTGGTGGACCCACACACTTGGCACATGTTCCCTTCTACCCCCTCACATGCTACACAACAGATAGAATATAAAACACACTTACCTGTCCTCAGGGCTGGCTTTTCGGACTCGTAGCCCCCAACTCCCTCAACCTGCTCCCTCTGCAGGCAGCGGGCGACCACCTTCTCCTCCTCAGTCAGGCGGACGGTGCAGGGTGGGCCCCCTCCATTGCCCCTGGCATGCCGAGCAATCGCAGCCAGCTTGCCCTTCACAAGACGCCGCAGGTCATTCATTTTTTTTTTTAATGTCCTGCGGTGTCCGGACCTCATGAGAAAGGGCATTTACTTGGCTAGCGACCTTCATGAGGATCTGATCCCTCCGGGACTTGCTGGTCCGGGCACTGTCAGCACCATGGAGCCGGGAATCATATTTTTCCATTGCCCTGACAACAATGGCCCTCTCCTCTGGGGAGACATTTTTCTTCCTCCTCTCCTTACCAACAGTAGTCATGGTCCTGCACAATGTTTTGCCGTGACAATCAATAAAATGAGAGACGTTTGCGCTGCACGGGCGCATGTGTGGCCGCATTATATACCCTGCGCCTGCGAATCGTAGGGAGGCTTTGCGCATGCGCAGAAGGCATCCACGTCACGGCGCGGGTCAACCACGTCACGGCGCGGGTCATCCACGTCGCGGCGCATGCTCCGTTCGTCCCGGCCTGCATTTGCATGGGGTCATGCTTCATTACAATGCAACACGCCCACTTCCCTCCTACTTTGTTGTTGCGCCGGATTACGCCGATGATTTTACGCGACACAGGCACATCTTGGAGCGCATTTACTTAGGGAATACGGTACTTGCCACTCCGCGTTACGTTGGCGTAGTGCATCTGAGATGCGCAACGCCTGCATAATTAGGCGCGCATCTACGAGAATCTGGCCCTTACTGTGTTGTGATCTCTCCTCAGCGGTGGTTGAAAAAAACGCCAAGGGAGAGATCACATCGCTTCCTCCTTCCTGTGTTTACACAGGAGGAGGAATTGACAGGACGGGCGGGCGTGCAAATTGGCTGGGAGCGATCCGGAGGGGCGGACAAAAATGAATAGCCGCCCCCTCTTGTCGGATCGCTCCTGCAGCCGCGCCGCATGTACGGGGGGGGGGGGGGGGGGGGGTGTCCGACCCCTGAACCCCACCAAGGCACCAACGTATATATACGTTGATGTGCCTGTCGGTGCCATTCTGCCGACGTAAATGTACATGCAGCGGTCCTTAAGTGGTTAAACAGGTGTTAAAATAAGAGAGTGTAATAAGCAAATCCAATGGGTCATGTGACCTGGAGCCAAAGAACCAGTATTCAGGAGTAACAAGATCAGCAGAATTATCACTGTCTACAAACTAGAATTGTAAAGCCATGTGACCTAACTTGCTGGATCTCCTCTCCCTTTCCCCTTCCCTCATTAAAGTGGTAGAATACTCTATACTACCACTTTTACCTACAGGTAAGCCTATAATAAGGCTTACCTGTAGGTATAAAGAATATCTCCTAAACCTGTACGGTTTAGGAGATATTCCCCTCACAATGCGCCACCGATTGCAGCAGCGCATGCGCATGGGGGGTCCCTAGGCTGAAGGGCCGGCAGCCGCCAGACCTTGCCGATTTGAAAACTCCCGCGCGCATGCGCGGGAGTGACGACATCGTCGATCCAGCCAATCAGAGCGCTGGAGCGACGATACCCAGAAGACACGCCAGGCAAGATGATATCTCGCTCGGCATGGACCAGGTAAGTTCCCTACATCTCGTTTTAAGGTAAGTATTTCATAATGAGCTGGTATGCGGTGCATACCAGCTCATTATGGCTTTTCCTTTTCAGGTGTAAAAAAAAAATATATATATATATATAGGGTATACAACCACTTTAAATATTTAGTATTCCAATTGTTAATATCATTTATTTCTGCTGTATTGATGAGGAAATGATCAATATATATATACCCAGAGCAGTTCTCACTATCTCTGCTAGGAAAATCTATGACTTTTGAACATTTTTCTATTTATATCTTTAGAAAGAATGCTTTACTTCTTAGAAACGGAATTCTGAAATGTACTAAATGCATTTGAGCATCCTGAAAGCCTGACATTATCTGCAGCATATCTTGTATTGTACCTTTTTCTCTGATGTTCACTAGTTCCAATCCTTACAGTAGGTGAGAAATTCCCTTGATCTCTGAACTGGTATTTCGAATCCTCCTCGCTGTCTGATGTATAGTTCTTATTAATCCTAGCACTTTTAGTTGGATTCAGTGGATCTACGCGATTGTGCTTGGACTTCTCTTCATCTTCTCTTGGAGTTGTGCTACTTTTAGATTCTGAAACCTGTGTCTGTAGTCTACGCTGGTGTGTGGATTCATTTTCTGCAATGTCTTGCTCATTAGTTTTAGGTTGTTTCAGTTTCAGATGTGGCATCTGAACTGTGTTGCGTCTGAGTGACCTCTGTAGTAGATACTCATCATCGGAGCTGTCTGAGGTTGTGATGTCACTGTTTAAACTGCAGAATAAATTGATATTCATATAAATGGTTACTTTTGTTTATATTTGAAATGTCATGTCATGTCATGCTACTACATGCTTTATATCCATTTATATAGATGTTTGGACAAATAACAAACTGATAACAAAAGCAGGACTAAGGTAAAATAATTCAAACTAATGCCACGTACACACGATCGGTTCATCTGATGAAAACGGACCGATGGATTTTTTCATCAGATATCCGATGAATCTGAATTTCATCAGTCTTGCCTACACACCATCAGTTAAAAATCCGATCGTGTCCAACGCGGTAATGTAAAACACAACAACGTGCAGAGAAAAATGAAGTTCAATGCTTCCTAGCATGCGTCGATTTGATTCTGAGCATGCGTAGATTTTTGACCAATGGATTTTCCCACAGACGATCATTTTTTTTTTTGTTTTTTTTAACCATCAGAAAATTATAAAACAGGTTCTATTTTTTTCACCGATGGGAAAAAAAACGATGGGGTCCACTCACAATTGGTTCGTCCGATTAAACGGTCCATCTGACCGTTTTCATCAGATGAACCGATCGTGTGTACAGGGCATAAGAATTTAAAAGCAAAATCAATTAATCTTCAACATGATTTAAAAAGCATATTCTAATGTGCTATTCCTTAAGGTCAATCCAAGAATAAAAAAATTATGTATGCGTAACACTATGAATTTTAACACCTACCAAATGATTACAGTGCTTTGAAAAAGTATCCCTACCCCTTGAAATTTTCCAAATTTTGTCATGTTACAACCAGAAACTTAAATGTATTTTATTGGGATTTTATGTGATAGACCAACACAAAGTGGCTCATAATTGTGAAGTGGAAGGAAAATGATAAATGTTTTTTCAATTTTTTTACACATAAATATATGAAAAGTGTGGCGTGCATTTTTGTTCAGCCCCCCCCCCCCCCGAGTCAATACTTTGTAGACCCACCTTTTACTGCAATTACAGCTGCAAGTCTTTTTGGGGATGTCTCTACCAGCTTTGCACACCTAGAGAGTGAAATATTTGCCCATTCTTCTTTGTAAAATAGCTCAAGCTCTGTCTTTCCACAGTTTCTTAAGTGGATATAGGTCTGGACTTTGACTGGGCCAGTCTAACCCTTGAAAATACTTTGATCTAAACCATTCCATTGTAGCTCTGGTTGTATGTTTAGGGTTGTTGTCCTGCTGGAAGGTGAACCTCTGCGCCATTCTCAAGTCTTTTGCAAACTAGCAGGTTTTCTTCTAAGATTACCCAGTATTTGGCTCCTTCCATTTTCCCATCAACTCTGACCGGCTTCCCTGTCCCTGCTGAAGAAAAGCATTCCCACAACATGATGCTGCCGCCACCATGTTTCACGGTGGTAATGGTGTGTTCAGGGAGATGTACAGTGTTAGTTTTCTGCCACACATAGCATTTTGCTTTTAGGCCAAAATGTTCAATTTTGGTCTCATCTGACCAGAGCAACTTCTTTAACATGTTTGCTCTGTCCCCCATATGGCTTCTCTCAAACTGCAAACAGGAATTCTTATGGCTTTTCTTTCAACAATGGCTTTTTTCTTGCCACTCTTTCATAAAGACCAGATTTGTGGAGTACATGACTAATAGTTGTCCTGTGGTCAGATTCTCCCACATGAGCTGTGGATCTCTGCAGCTCTTCGAGAGTTACCGTGGGCCTCTTGGCTGCTTCTCTGATTAATGCTCACCTTGCCTGTCAGTTTCGGTGGATGGCCATGTCTTGATAGGTTTGTAGTTGTATGTGCCATACTCTTTTCATTTCCGGATGATGGATTGAACTGTGCTCTGTGAAATGTTCAAAACTTGGAAAAAAAAATTATAACCGAACCCTGCTTTAAAACTTCTCTACACCTTTATCCCTGACCTGTCTGGTGTGTTCCTTGGCCTTTATGATGCTGTTTGTTCACTAAGGCTCTCTAACAAACCTATGAGGGCTTCACAGAACAGCTGTAATCTATGAGATTAAATTACACACAGTTGAACTCTATTTATTAATTAGGTGACTTTTGAAGGCAATTCATTCTACTCAATTTTAGTAAGGAGTATCAGACTAAAGGGGGCTGAATACAAATGCACGCCACACTTTTCTGATATTTATTTGTAAAACTGTTTGAAAACCATTTATAATTTTCCTTCCACTTCACAATTATGTACCACTTTGTGTTGGTCTATCACATAAAATCCCAATAAAATAAAATGTACGATTTGGTTGTAACATGACAAAATGTGAAAAATTTCAAGGAGTATGTATACTTGTTCAAGTCATTGTATGTAGTACCCCTGAGCATTTAGGCCCAGATTCACAGAGCGATTACGCCTGCGCAACTGCTGTTGCGCGTGCGTAAGTCTAAATGTGCGCGTGCGTATAGTTGGACGCGATTCACAAAACAATATACGCCAGAAATCTACGTTTTTTGGTCCGGCGTAATTGAATTAGACATTCGCTTCCCTTCGCGCAAAACTGCGCTAGACACACCATTGATTTGCTAGTCAAATATGCTAATGAGGGAGTTACGGGGATTCACAAAAAAACGCAGTTGCTGCGCAGGCTACGCGATGTGCGCAACAGCAAAATGTTCTGTCTAAAGTTAGAGGACCTAAAAGCTGGTCTAAATTGTCAGATAAAGCAACACTCTTAGTGAGGAGTTCAGCAGTCACACGTGTTGCCCAACAATCTGTATGCCAACATGCCAGGGGCATCGTCGCGCATAGCTATACTACTGACTTTAGATGAACAAAGAAGGAGGAGGGCACGGAGGATGGCACTAAGGAAGGCACGGGAGATGTTTTTTTATTTTTTTTTATTTGCTTATATAAAATTTACAATTTAAATTAATCTAATACAATATTCTTATCTGATACAAGCCCCTCACTCTTCACTTGATATATCACACACGCATAGACATCTTTGGCATGAGTGATTCTGAGGTGTCTCGCATCTTCAGATTCACCCCTCATGCCATCCTGGAATTACCACAACCCTGCAGGAGGACATCACCAGCCCAACACATGACACTACCCATGACACCCATGACAGCTACATATACAATCAGAGCCCCATCCCCACAGATTTCGAACAGAACATGTATGGGGACAGCTGGCTGGTTGGTGAGTGACATGGGTGGCAGGCATGACTATCCCCTCCCGTGATGCACACCTCACAAGTGGCACATGCATGACTAACATCCTCCTGTCTTTTCCCTTCAAGGTGACTCTGCATATGCACTGGTACCCCATCTCATGACCCCATCTCATGGCAGCTCACATTATGCATCTTTGCACGTTAAACACACACATTAATCATGGCACAATGAGAATGCATGCATGCACACCACTGTGGTCCCTAGCACACACACACCACATCGTCATCACATTGGATTGGCACCAGTCCACCATGCAGGACTTGTGAGCTGCAACGCCACGCCACGGCTCCAAGTATGTCACTGTACATTCATACACCATTCACACAGACCTGGCGATCACTTCTCCACCACAAATGAGGGTGACACCCCTTTTCCCGCAGGAATATCACCCCCACATTCCAAAATCATACACAAACAGAACCAAAAAAATTAAATAAATGACGAGCAAAAATAAAAAATGCCCAGCAAAAATATAATTTAAACAAAATAACAACAAAGAAAACACATAAAAGACAAAAATCACTCTGCAAAACAGTCCTCAAATATCTCAAAGACACGTCACAAACAAACAAAAGCACCTTGCTGTAGAGGGAGGGATACAAAGGGATGCATTTTTGCAAAGGAAGTGCATTTGTGTCTGTCTATTTATGCTGTCTGCGTAGTTCATAAAGTTGCCCTAGTCCATTTCCAATTTCACTGATTGCGCCGCTCCCGAGTTGTGAGCATGCGCACAACGGAGCTGACATGGTTTCCTTCACGCGCGCATGCGCGAGTCGGCCGGCCCTTCATTTGCATGGGGTCACGGCTCATTTCAATGTAACACGCCCACGTCCCTCCCAATTTGTATTACTCCTCCTTACGCCTCAGGAAAAAACCTTACGCTTGCGCAATCTCTTGCGCAAAAGCTTCGTGAATCGCGGGATTACGCGGCTAGATTACGCAAGTCTAACGGAAAAGTGGTGCGCTACGCCGGTCCAATAATGCGCCGATGTACGTGAATCTGGGCCTTAGTGTTTTGCTTCTATATTATCTTGATATTAATCACATGGTCTCCTAATCATATTCAAAGTAACTGCGACAGGGAGATACAAAATCCTTGATGTGTTTCCTAGACCACAGGTCTACTCCCTTAGTAAAATGACGAGAATGGATATTGGAATAGCATAGTATCAGCATTATTTTTAAAATCATTTAAAGCACTTATGGGTGCAGCAATTGAAGATTTTCCCAATAGAAAGATGTCAAAGAGGGAGTCAAATGGCTTCTTCCCATTACAACCACCGTTTGCCATCAAGTGTCCTCTATTGTCCCATCTTTGTGCCTTTTAGATGCGAAGAGTGCCCCTGTGACTTTTGTGGTGAAGCAAAAGGTAATTTCCACTGAGATGTGGGAACCATTCAAGTATTCATAACAGATTACATCATGCTTGGTCATTTTTTCTAGAAGTGGTATTAAATTAAATGCAAAACCAAACAATTATTACATTGAAGCTTACTAATTTTTAGATGTGATGGCTGCATCCGTTTTTTCTTTTGTAATGCTTTTTTTCCCTTAATTTTCATCTGGTGACCTGGCCAGTAAGCCTGACATTTTTTAAATGCCTTTAACAGGCCAAGCTGTCCAGACAAAGTTGCACTTCGAAGGTTGCGACAAACTTACACGGACAGGGCTGCTTACAATAACCAGCTTTCATTAAAGCGGAGCTCCAGCCACGGTAAAAATTTTTTTTAAAGTCAGCAGCTACTAACAGTGTAGCTGCTGACTTTAAATAAAGACACTTACCTGTCCTAGGCGCCCGCGCTGACGGCCCCCCCCGATGCCGGTCCCACGATCGCTCCGGGTCCCGCGCCGCCATTCACACTATGGGAAACAGGCAGTGAAGCCGTACGGCTTCACTGCCCGTTTCCTACTGCGCCTCCGCGAGTCTCACGCTGGCTTGTGAATGGGCGCGCTGCTCTCTGAGAACACACACAGTTCCCAGGAAGCAGCGCGCCCATTCACAAGGAGAAGGACAAGAAGAAAACACACCGCGGATTAGGAAGAGGCAGATTACGGACTTCCGCATAGCAACAGCTATTTCGGGTGAGTATTTTTTTTTTTTTTTTTCAGGTTTTTTTTTTTTATTTTTTTCAAACAACATTGTAAAATGTTGTTATACTGGGTGGAGCTCCGCTTTAACTTATGAGAACCCTTACCCTTTATCCCAAAAGGAAAATTAAAACCTGTTGCTGTAACAGCTAAAAAAAATTGTTAGTTGGAGCTAAACTTTAATTTGTTAGTCAGGTCCAATTTGTTACTGCATCTAACACGACCCCTTTTCCAAACTGACAATGCTGCTGTCCAAAGGTGTCTCTGTTGTTCCTCCATCCAGAGTGGAGACACCCTAAGACAGGAAGTGTGTTACTGGCCAGATCAACAGGTGAAAGCAAAGCCTAGAAAAAGGAAAACCAATTCAGCCATCACTGAAAAACTGAAATGTGTTGTGTTACTTCAAAAATTAAATATATGCTCCATCCAAAACTAAAAAGTGAAGATAACATCCACTGTAATTATCAATCAACAATTCATGGATCAATATGTTAAAGCGAAGTTCCACCCAAAAGTGGAACTTCCGCTTTAAGCACTCCTCGCCCATTTACATGCCAGATTTGGCATGTCATTTTTTGGCGGGGAGTGGGGGCTTCGGTAGGAGTGGGACTTCCTGTCTCACTTCCTCCTTCTGACCAGGGACCACCTCGGCAACTTCTCTTCTCGTCTTAGGCGGCCTCTTCCTTTAGGCGATCTCCAGGGACACGTGACAGGTCCCGCGATATTGCCTGTCCACTCATAGAGTCCACCACCACTTGCGCATGCACAATGAGTGCCTGGCCGTGAAGCCGAAGGGGGGAGAGGAGCGGAGCTCCGGGCAGCCGCGTCGCTGGACCGTGGACCAAGTAAGTGTCTGTTTATTAAAAGTCAGCAGATACACTTTTTGTAAACACTAAAATCAGCCATCACAATTAAAGTGTTACTAAACCAGCAACAATAAAAATCAATTTGTATATGCATTAAAGCATACCCACTGTGGAACCTAAAGGGTTAAGCCTCTGTATTGTGTAAAAAAGGCACATGCTCAGTTGGGTGTACATTGCTAGAGAGTTTTTTTCTTGAAATGGTGCATGCTATCAGCACAGGGCCAATCAGCACTGTTCAAAACGAGGACAAGGGGTCCTACAGCCTCATAGGACAGTCAGAGTGTAACGAAAACTCCTCCTACATGTTTTAACCAGACATTGATAGAAGTCACAAGACTGCTACAGTATATACTGCTGATGAGAAAGGGCCTTTAGCAGTTTATATTTACTAAAATAATTGCATTTCCATGTTCTGTATACTGTGGTAGACTAGATATAGTGAATGCAGGGTTTAGTGACACTTTTAAGGATTGGTAAGGTGCAATATATTGGATGTTTCGTTTTTGGTATTACTGCTTCAAGGTTAAATACTTCAGTTGGTCAATTAACTGAATAGCAATAATACATGGAATTCTAGGCTGAAGCTATCCACGTACCTCTATCAGAAAATAATAATAATAATAATTTGGGTTGAGTGATAGCATAAAAACCCCAATCCTGATTTGTCACCCTTTTCTTTGACCAATCATGAGTTTCAAGAGAAGACTGAATGCATCAGGCAAAATAGAAAAAAAGCTCTTTAACCACTTAGCAACCACCTGCCGAAAAATAACGGCGGCAAGGTGGTTGCTTAACTCTGGGATCACGTTGTATAACGTGATTCCAGAGTCGCGCTCCCGCGCGCCCCCTGGGGCGCGCACACGGGAATGTCCCGGATAGCGGCGGTTTACCACGTGATCGCGCCGTCCAATGACGGCGCGATCACATGTAAACAGACCGGCGTCATTTGATGACGCCGGTTCCTCCCTCCTCTCTCTGTACCGATCGGTACAGTGTGAGAGGGGGAGCGCGGATGGCGGCAGTGCTGTGGATGGATCTGTGACTATTGCAGTCACAGATCCATCCATCCCTGCTTAGCCATCCCTGCAACCCCCCGAGCAATACTCGGCATACCCCCAGCAATACTCGGCATACCCCCAGCAATACTCGGCATACCCCCAGCAATACTCGGCATACCCCCAGCAATACTCGGCATACCCCCAGCAATACTCGGAATACCCCCAGGAATACTCGGCATACCCCCAGGAATACTCGGCATACCCCCAGCAATACTCGGCATACCCCAAGCAATACTCGGCATACCCCAAGCAATACTCGGAATACCCCCATCAATACTCGGCATACCCCCAGCAATACTCGGCATACCCCCAGCAATACTCGGAATACCCCCAGCAATACTCGGCATACCCCCAGCAATACTCGGCATACCCCCAGCAATACTCGGCATACCCCCAGCAATACTCGGCATACCCCCAGCAATACTCGGAATACCCCCAGCAATACTCGGCATACTCCCAGCAATACTCGGCATACGCCCGGCGCAATACTCGGCATACCCCCGGAGCAATACTCGGCATACCCCCGGCGCAATACTCGGCATACCCCCGGCGCAATAATCGGCATACCCCCGGCGCAATACTCGGCATACCCCCGGCGCAATACTCGGCGTACCCCGGCGCAATACTCAGCGTACCCCGGTGCAATACTCTGCAGTACCCCGGCGCGATACTCTGAACAATACTCTGCAGTACCCCCTGCACAATACTCTGAACAATACTCTGCAGTACCCCCGCACAATACTCTGAACAATACTCTGCAGTACCCCCTGCGCAATACTCTGAACAATACTCTGCAGTACCCCCTGCGCAATACTCTGAACAATACTCTGCAGTACCCCCGCACAATTCTCTGAACAATACTCTGCAGTACCCCTGCGCAATACTCCCTGCGCAATACTCCCTGCGCAATACTCCCTGCGGTCATTTTTTTTTTCAGGCTTCCCAGCCTAGAGGTGAGATGTGGGGTCTTATTGACCCCATATCTCACTGAAGAGGACCTGTCACGCTATATTCCTATTACAAGGGATGTTTACATTCCTTGTAATAGGAATAAAAGTAATCAAAACATTTATTTTTGGGGAAAAACATGTCAAACTAAAATAAATAAAGTAAAATGAACAATAAAAAAAAAAAAAAACTTAAAGCGCCCCTGTTCCCGGGTGCTCGTATACAGAAGCGAACGTGCACGTAAGTCGCACATATGAAAACGGTGTTCAAACCACACATGTGAGGTATCGCTGCGAACGTTAGAGTGAGAGCAATTATTTTGGCCCTAGACCTCCTCTCCAACTAAAAACATGTAACCAGTAAAAATATTTAAATCGTCACCTATGGGGATTTTTAAGTCGCAAAGTTTGGCGCTATTCCACGAGCGTGTGCAATATTGAAGGGTGACATGTTGGGTATCTATTTACTCGGTGTAACTTCATCTTTCATATTATACAAAAACATTGGGCTAAATTTAATGTTTTTTTTTTTTAAAAGCACAAAACTGTTTTATTTCCCAAAAAAATGTGTTCAAAAAATTGCTGTGCAAATACCATGCGTGATAAAAAGTTGCAACCTCCGCCATTGTATTCTCTAGGGTCTTTGCTAAAAAAGCATATATAATGTTTTGGGGTTCTATGTAATTTTCTAGCAAATAAATGATGATTTTTCCATGTAGGAGAGAAATGTCAGAATTGGTCTGGGTGCTCCAGAACGCCTGATGGCGTTCCCTGCATGTTGGGCCTCTGTATGTGGCCACGCTGTGTAAAAGTCTCACACATGTGGCATCGCCATACTCGGGAGGAATAGCAGAATGTGTTTTGGGGTGTAATTTGTGGTATGCATATGCTGTGTGTGAGAAATAACCTGCTAATATGAAAATTTTGTGGAAAGAAAATAAAAATTTAGAAAATCTTGATTTTGCTAAGAATTGTGAAAAAAAATGACAACTTCAAAAAACTCACAATGCCTCTTTCTAAATACCTTGGAATGTCTTCTTTCCAAAAAGGGGTCATTTGGGGGGTATTTGTACTTTTCTGGCATGTTAGGGTCTCAAGAAATGAGAGAGGCTGTCAGTACATCAGATGTGATCAAATTGATCAATTTTCAGTAATTGGTACCATAGCTTTTAGACCCTATAACTTTCACCCAGACTAAATAATATCTAATTTTTTTTTGTTTTGTTACCAAAGATATGTAGCAGTATACATTTTAGGCCAAGTTTATGAAGAAAAATTACTTTTTTGCAAAATGTTATAATAGAAATGAAGAAAAATTAATTTTTTTACAAAATTTTCGTTCCTTTTTCATTTATAGCGAAAGAAATAAAAACCGCAGAGGTGATAAAATACCACCAAAAGAAAGCTCTATTTGTGGGAAAAAAAGGACAAAAATTTAATTTGGTTACAGTGTTGTATGACTGAGTTATTGTCATTCAAAATGTGAGAGCACCGAAAGCTGAAAATTGGTCTGGTTATTAAGTGGGTTTACGTGCCCAGTAGTCAAGTGGTTAAGAAGGAATGTCTAGACATGGTGAAATAAATAATTTTATTGTAATTATTTTTATTAATATCCATTATTTCCATAGCACCGACATATGCAGCTGTATTATACAGTCAGTAAGATGAAATAAACAAGCAGAGGTTCCAATAAATACACATTGAGAGAAAAGGACCCAGACTGTCCATCTACAACAGATGAGGTGGATATAACACCAGCTGTGTTTTTAGATCATCCATATATTGTTCATATCCATAAAGATGAGTACTCTTAGTTTCTCAGCACTGTTATATGGACCAGTGATCCAGAAAGTTTCTGTATGAGAAATAAAGAGTTTGAAAAACAGTATAAGACTGCAATAATAAAAGCAGGTCTTGTCTTTTCAGCTAGTCACACTACTAATTCAAGTCCACTACTACAAATCCATCCAATCGTGATAGTCACCACAGGTTTCTTCTGTTTTTTTGGGGAAAGCATTGTAAGTTATCATTTGAACAAATGTCAGCTTTGGGTGGATGCAAGCAGGTTGAATTAGTAAAAAAACAGGAGCCAAAAGGAAGCATCACTTCTACTGAAGGCTGCACTAACCCTACAGCAATTTGGGTGACAAAGTTATCGCATGTATTACAGATCTATTAAAAGACATAAAAAATGGGAAAGAAAGTATGCCCTTATTATAATTATATATATATATATATAAAAATACTTTTTATATAAAATATATAAAATCCAAATACTTATTAGGAGTTATGGATGAGCTTTATGTTCAAGTCGAACTCATGTTCGACTTGAACATAAAGCTCATCCATAACTCCTAATAAGTATTTGGATTTTATATATTTTATATAAAAAGTATTTTTATATATATACTTATATATATATATATATAAGGGCATACTTTCTTTCCCATTCCATTTTTTTATGTTTTTTAATAGATCTGAAAATTGGCTGTTTGCTTGTTCCGCGAACAGCGAACAATTTGCGGTCTTCGTGGAAAATTCGAAAAGCCGCGGAACACCCTTTAAAAGTCTATAGAAGAAATCAAAAGTGCTAATTTTAAAGGTTAATATGCAAGTTATTGTCATAAAAAGTGTTTCGGGACCCGGGTCCTGCCCCAGTGGACATGTATCAATGCAAAAAAAAGTTTTAAAAACTGACGTTTTTTCGGGAGCAGTGATTTTAATAATGCTTAAAGTAAAACAATAAAAGTGGGCGGTGTGTATAGTATGCCTGTAAAGTAGTGCATGTTTCCTGTGTTTAGAAACAAAATGTAATTTCTAAAGGAAAAAAGTAATTTAAAACTACTCATAAATTGTCGGTCACAGCAATACAGAGAAAAGTCATTAAAAAAATGGTAGGGTTCCCCCCCAGTCCATTACCAGGCCCTTTGGGTATGAATATTAAATGAAACCCCGAACCAAAAAAAAGGGTGGCGCCCCCCAAAATTCCATATCAGGCCCTTCAGGTCTGGTATGAATACTAAGGGGAACCCCACGCCATTTTTTTTTTAAATGCCATGGGATCCCCCCCCCAAAAATCCATACCAGGCCCTTACCTGAGCGCGCAACCTGGCAGGGTGCAGGAAAAGAGGGGGGAAAGAGAGCACCCCCCCCTCCTGAACTGTACCAGGCCACATGCCCTCAACATGTGGAGGATGTCCCCATGTTGATGGGGACAAGAGCCTCATCCCCACAGCCACTGCCCTGTGGTTGTGGGGTCTGCGGGCGGGGGGCTTATCGGAATCTGGAAGCCGCCTTTAACAAAGGGGAACTCCAGATCCCTGCCCCCCTATGTGCATTGGTAACAGGGTAAATTGTACCCCTACCATTTCACAAAGAAAGTGTAAAAAATTGTAAAAAACACACAGACACAGCTTGGGGCAAGTCCTTTATTAAAAATAAAAAAATAAAAAGTAAATTCCAGCGATGTAATCCGGTGTCCCGATGTCCAGCGATGATCCATTCTCCTAGGTACTTCAGTCTCCACTCATTCTCCAGCGAGGAACGAAACCCCCATGTTCAGCGATGTAATCCCATCTCTTGATGTCCAACGATGATCCATTTTCCAGCGACGCTGCAGTCTCCACTCATTCTCCAGCGAGGAGCGAAAACCCCCATGACGCGTAAGAGGGGACGGGGTCACCTGTCCATGTCATTGGGTAACCCCCAGCTTTCTCTTTGGAGGAAACATGAGAACAGAAAGCAGGGCTGCGGATGAGGTTTGTTTAGGCGATAGAAGGGGCCAAATTACACAACACAAGCACTGTGCTGTATAACATGCTTTAAAGGAGCAGGGTCCGTTTTTTGTTTTATGTTAACAAATTCTTTAAGGTAAAAAATGTTTTGGCTTTAGAACCACTTTAAATACCATAAGGATATAGTCTCTGAGCAGACTGTGGACCAGTAGGCGACAATCTTCAATGGACATCCTCTATCTCTGGTGGATGAGGTACTTTCTGGTGTCCTTAAAATAACACATCACCCGCCATACACCATCAATATCCTTTTTTGCAAATACTCCACAAAATAGTCCATGGCCTTAAAGTGGTTCTAAAGGCAGAAGGTTTTTTACATTCTCTGCATTAAAGGAGAAATACAGCCAAAGCTCGTTTGGCTGTACTTCTCCTATGGGTCACAGGAGTGCAGTTTGTTCTGAACTCCTATGGCCTGTTTTTAGCAGAGAGCGGGCTGAAGCTGCGCTGTTGGCTAACATCACAGAGACGGTCCAAGCTCGGGCAAGATCAGGACAATGAAATTGGGATCCACCCATGTGCCTAGACCTCCACCTGGCTCAGGCTCTCAGTGACCCGCTGAAACCCTGAGCTGGCTGCTCCCACCCCCTCCACAGCCCAGCGCTTTCGTGGGCATATAGTTGGGTGGATAAAGCAGATTTTCAGTCACCAGCTCTCTGCTCAGGGAGCCCTGAGAATCAAGGAATCTGTGGTGTTTAACCACTTAAGACCCGGACCAATACGCTGGCAAATGACCCAAGGGGTTTTTGCGATTCGGCACTGCGTCGCTTTAACAGACAATTGCGCGGTCGTGCGACGTGGCTCCCAAACAAAATTTGCGTCCTTTTTTTCCCACAAATAGAGCTTTCTTTTGGTGGTATTTGATCGCCTCTGCGATTTTTATTTTTTGCGCTATATACAAAAATAGAGCGACATTTTTGGAAAAAAAATCAATATTTTTTACTTTTTGTTATAATAAAAAACCAATAAACTAAATTTTAGTCAAACATTTAGGCCAAAATGTATTTAGCCGCATGTCTTTAGTAAAAAAAAAATCGCATTAAAAAAAAATTAGCTACCTAGCGGGAACAGCGACACTAATACAGCGATCAGAAAAATGATCGCTTAGTGATGCTGGCAATAGGGAGTGAAAGGGTTAACTAGGGCAGTGATCAAGGGGTTAAAACTTTATTGGGGGGGGGGTGGGGGGGCTACCCTGACACTAACACTGACTGACTGTCACACTGTCTGTCACACTGACACTAAATACAGTAATCATACATGTATGATTACTGCATTCAGTGACACTGTGACAGGGGGGAGGGGGGGGGGGGGATCGCGGGGGTTAAATGTGATTTTGTGTGTGTGTAGTGTAGTGTTGGTGCAGGACTTACTTGCTGTGTTGTGATCTCTCCTCAGCGGCGCTTGAAACAAACGCCGAGGGAGAGATCACGTCGCTTCCTCCTTCCTGTGTTTACACAGGAGGAGGAAGTGACAGGTCAGGCGGGCGCGCGCATTGGCTGGGAGCGATCCGGAGGGGGCGGATGAAAACGGATAGCCGCCCCCACTTGTCGGATCGCTCCTGCAGCCGCGCGGACCGCCGCATGTACGGGGGGGGGGTCCGATCGGACCCCCGATCCCCCCCAAGGCACCAACGTATATATACGTTGATGTGCCTGTTGGTGCCATTCTGCCGACGTAAATGTACATGCGGCGGTCCTTAAGTGGTTAATGCTCATGTGCATGTGAATGTTTTGGGTGTCAACACCCCCTCATCAATCTTATTGTGCCCGGGTGACGCCCACTTTACAGTAGTCCACTTTACCTACTCTCATTTGCCCCATGACTGACGGGCTACAGACTGTTTTTTTGACCATGTTGCTCCTTGTTCTGAAGTCATCCTCCTTTGCTTTCCTGGTTGGTTCTCAGGAAATTCCTACTGAATACTAAGTTTTGAACCTCAGTTTTACTAGGTGACCTGCACTTCATTTATTTTCCAGATGTCCCTAAATGCTGTGGTTTAACAGACTTATGTACTGAATGCCTTTTTCACATGCTGCCTCCAATGCATGGTGTTTTGCCATGCTCAGTCTGGGAAGATATACCACTCCCAGTTTTGGGAGTCAGGGTGTTATGTGTTCTTTTCTGTTTACTTGTTCTATATAAATGGGAATATATGTCACAGCCAGTCTATTGGTCCTTGCGTTCTGTCCTTTTAGGCAAGTCAGCATATAGTGTCCTGCAGGACTCTTTCTGTCCATTTGGGTTTGCACTATTTTTTAAGCCTCCTCCTATGATGCTGCTCACAATGCTTTGATGGCGTCCCTTACTGTGGTTTCTTGGAATACTAGGGGGCTAAATTCTCCTATAAAAAGGTCACTGGTGTTTTAATTATTAACCCCCATTTCTAGGGAAAAAAATTCTTAATCTCAAAAAACCTTGGGTCAGCCATCAGTATCATTCAATCTACTACTAGTTTTGCCAGGGGTGTGAGCATTTTGGTGCAAATGTCCTTACCTTTCAGTCTCCTACACCTTGAGCTAGACCCAGATGGATGGTATGTGGTAATACATGCTATGGTGGCAAGTCTAGGGCTTGTTCTGGTGGGATTGTACATACCTCCTCCAGCTTCCATTAACCACTTAAGACCCGGACCAATATGCTGCCAAATGACCCAAGGGGTTTTTGCGATTCGGCACTGCGTCGCTTTAACAGACAATTGCGTGGTCGTGCGACGTGGCTCCCAAACAAAATTTGCGTCCTTTTCTTCCCACAAATAGAGCTTTCTTTTGGTGGTATTTGATCGCCTCTGCGATTTTTATTTTTTGCGCTATATACAAAAATAGAGCGACATTTTTGAAAAAAAAAATATATTTTTTACGTTTTGTTATAAGAAAAATCAATAAACTAAATTTTAGTCAAACATTTAGGCCAAAATTTATTTAGCCACATGTCTTTAGTAAAAAAAAATTGCAATAAAAAAAAATTAGCTACCTAGCGGGAACAGCGACACTAATACAGCGATCAGAAAAATGATCGCTTAGTGATGCTGGCAATAGGGAGTGAAAGGGTTAACTAGGGCGGTAATCAATGGGTTAAAACTTTATTAGGGGGGGTACGGGGGCTACCCAGGACCTAACACTAACTGACTGTCACACTGCCTGTCACACTGACACTAAATACAGTAATCATACATGTATGATTACTGCATTCAGTGACAATGTGACAGGGGGGAGGGGGGGGGCGATCGCGGGGGTTAAATGTGACTATGTGTAGTGTTAGTGCAGTGTATTGTTAGTGCAGGACTTACTGTGTTGTGATCTCTCATCAGCGATGGTTGAAAAAACCGCCGAGGGAGAGATCACATCGCTTCCTCCTTCCTGTGTTTACACAGGAGGAGGAAGTGACAGGGCGGGCGGGCACGCGCATTGGCTGGGAGCGATCCGGAGGGGGCGGACAAAAACGAATAGCTGCCCCCTCTTGTCGGATCGCTCCTACAGCCGCGCGGACCGCCGCATGTACGGGGGGGGGGGTCCGATTGGACCCCCGAACCCCCCCAAGGCACCAACGTATATATACGTTGATGTGCCTGTCGGTGCCATTCTGCCGACGTAAATGTACATGCGGTGGTCCTTAAGTGGTTAAGTTACACCAAAAGTTATTTTCCCTCGTAGCCAAGTTTTCTACTAATGTGATTGTCATGGGGGATTTTAATATGGCCCCTGATCCCAAGATGGACAGGTTTACCTCTAATGGGGGGGATCTCATCAGACCTCTACACATGGGCCAAGGCCTATGGGCTTACTGATGTGCTTCTTTGGAGGGTCCCCTTGATAAAACTTTTATGTGTCACTCTGCCTACTATAAATCCCTCTCTAGTATTGATCTTGTGTATGTAAGCAATCCTCTATTATCTAAGGTCCAGCAGATATCTATGTTGCCAAGGGGATTCTCAGATCATGCCCCAGTGCTGCTTCAGATATGTCTAGCTGGGTCCCCTTGTGGAGATTGTCTAGGTACTGGTTCTCAAACACTGAGATAGACTCTGGGCTTAGGCAACAATTGCAAGTCTATTGGAGCCTTAATTCTGACTCTGCCTCAGAGGCTGTAGTGTGGGATGCCTTTAACCCAATGGTGATCAAATAATACCAAAAGAAAACACTACTTATGTGATTTTGTTTTATAAATTTCACTTGGGTACAGCATTGCATGACCTCATGATTTCAGCTGCCCTTGCATGGTTGGACAGCAATTACTGTGGAAATATGACACAAAAGCTACTGTGACCCGGTATGTGGGCAGTTAGTTGGTGCAATCACGTATATTCCAGGGCTCTAAACCCAGCATGGAGTAGCTGGTGCAGTATTAGGGGGTTTCCAGTGAATTCAAACTATCCTAGAAATACACTGTCAGGGCTTGATGGCTCACCTTTATTTAAAGGGTTAGTTTACCATTACAGAAAAATGGAAGGTGACCTTATACTGAATCCCCTCCCCATTCCCTCCGGTCTCGCTGTACCGGAGTCCTGCGATCCCATGCTGTCAGTGTCACGCACCAGGATGTCGCTTTTCTGGTCCGGGGGTTTGAAATCCTCCTGGCTTTCTCTTTTCTCCCCCAACACTGACAGGATGGGCTAGGGGGATTCTGATTTGTCAGCACCGTCCATGTGACAGTGATGACCAATTATAATGCCTCCTATTCATACATGCTGAGAGGTACAGATAGGGGATTAGGCTGCTGGGATTTCAAATCCCTGGAACGATAAAGCGGTGTCCCAGTGCCTGACAGTGGTGGATTACGGGACTCTGGTACAGCGGGACTCGGAGGATGGGGAGGGGGTCTAGTGTAAGTTCACCTTACAGATTTTCTGTAAAGGTGGACTTACACTTTAAAGTAAAAGTAAGAATCTCAACGCAAATCAAAATGTTACTCTCACAGGGGTGTTCAGCATTCCTCCTCCAATGCTATACAATAACACAAGTGCTTCCTTCAGCCTCCTGGCTCACTCTCACAGTGCCGCTGCTCTGTCCTCAGGATTAGGCCCTGGTCTGTTCCTTCAGACCACCTAACAGCTCCAGTGTGCTTACATGCATACTCTGCATACCTCTCGCAGGGCCCTGCTGCAACGACCCACACCCTTACTCTGGGCTGAAGGCCTCCTGTCTTCCGGGTGGGGCACTAAATCACTGTCAGACTCTTGATTATTAAGAGTGTACAAACCTATACCCATAGCCTGCTGGTCCTCAGTAAAACCTGGACCTAGGGTTTAGAGACTTCTTCCCTCACCAGGGACTCTGGACTTGCTGAAACCTCTGGACTTCACAACACATTTTGGGAGTTAAGAATCCCAGAGAAAACTGTAAATCCATCTTTTTCCACTCAAAACCACATTCTGGAGACCCTCAATCTGCATTCTTGAGAACCCTATGGGATCTTTAAAGTGGAACTCTACCCAAAAGGGGAAGTTCTACTTTAAGACCTCCTTCCCAGCTCCTGTTTGTGAAACAGAGCTTTTGGGGAGGAGGAGGGAGTGGGTACCTGATTTTGTCAGGAACCCATTCCTACGTCCATTCTGGTCATGTTAGGTGATCGGAAGCCAAAGTTCTCCTTCCATAAGTCTTCTGGGACACATGACATGTCCCAGAGACTTCAGGACCAGTCACAGAGTGCAGCAGTTCTTGCACATGTCCAGTGGGCACCCGGCTGTGAAGCCACAAGCTGTCACATCTGGGTGTCCATAGTGAAGATGCTGGCACCGCTAAGGGTGGACACAGGGTGAAAATGGCATGGGTAAGTGCACAGCTGGATCGTGGGACAGGTGATTGGCTGTTTTTTAAAAGTCAGCAGCTCCACTTTTTGTAGTTGCTGACTTTTAAAGAACACAAAAATGTCTGAAACTCTTTAATCCTACTAACACAGTGGCGGGGTGTAACACTGTCATAGTGGGTTTGCATGGAGGAAGCCTGCTGGAGCCAGGAATAAGATGAGTATTACTCCTAATTCCTGTATGCCCAAGACTTAATCTGAATTTAACCCTTTCAGTCTCTTGTATAGTCTGTACAGCAGGGCTCAAATGTAAGGACTAAGCAGCACAATTAGCCAATCAGTTCATGAGCTGTTTGCAGGAGAAAGAGAAAGCATAACTCCCAACTTTTTGAGATGGGAATAAGTGACACCTATTAGCAAAAGTATGCAGTTATAGGACACACACTCCCTGTCACACCCTATTAAAGGGGAAGCATAAAAAAAATGATTAGTCAAACCCACAAGTGCATTTTTTCTATTCCTGTGTATTGGCTTTTAAAATGTATAAGTTGGATGAAAGGTTTAGCACTGGGAAACACTTTTTGAAAGATAAAACAGAGGGACATTGTTCCAATTCAGGGACAGTCCCTCAAAATCGGGGACATTTGGGAGCTATGGAAATAAATCTAACTCTTACTGCCTGTCCAGCCATAATATTACCTCTCCAGGATGCTGGACATTATTGTATAGAAAAGGGAATGCTTTTTAAAAGATTAAAATAGAATAAATGACAAAATGAGCATTCATAAAAAAAAATCTGTTGTATACATCACATCAAGTCAAGTTCAAACCAATCCAAGTCTAATCTGATGTCACCCAATTATATTTTCTGGAATTTTTTAAAAACAACAAATCCTTTTCTTCTTTTTAAGTTCAGATTTGCTAATGAAATAGAAAAGGACTTAAGATCGAAAATTGAATCATGTCTCAGTTAAATTGAAGCTAGAAAAAAAATAAGATAAAATCATATTTAGAATATAGCTCTTTGCAAAGATTTCAGCGGTACTGATGCATATTCTTTTTGTGAGTTAATTTACAGCAGCTTATTGTGTTTACTGGTTTGTAGGTGATAATGCTAATCATCTGCAAGTGTATGTCACATTATGTAAACCTAATAAGCTTGGAAAATTCTTCTTCACTTGTGCAGAGCCTCAGGGAAAACATTTTTTAATGCTCCTGCGATGATGATCAGAAAGGGTTTTATATAATTTATTGGCAAACAGAAATTACAGGAATAAAAGTTAAAATGAGTTGTATAATAACGCTTAAGGTGCAACCTCTGACTGAGGGCAATGGTACTATGATAGAGCACAGTGCAAACAAACAACAAAAAAAAAGCTTTATAATGGGCCACCTAGTGGTTGCTACATAGCAATGCAATGTACACATCTACATTTATTCTGCAATTCTGAATCTGTGCCTTCCTGATTATATCTTGCCACCTTTAATCTGCTCTGGATCCGAGTTTTAAAATAGAAAGCAAATGAAGACCGCTGCAATACTTAAGATCTCCCGACAGATTCAAACCCTTAAATCACTGTTGATCTTTGCTGGATTAGTACTGTCAGATTTGCAGACAAAATATTTTAAATCACAAGGTTACTCTTGAGTCATCCAATCTTAAAAAAATATACTGTTTAAAAGCTGTGATTTTAAAACTCACCAGGATTCATGAAATTGAGAGGTGACTGATTTGCAGTCATCATTAGCACAGTTGCTAGGAGATTGCTGTGGGAAAAGAAGAGAAGCAAAGTTCTTGTTTTAATTCTGGCAGGAATGTTAGATACAATTAGAGTTCTCTATTCTTTTATTTTCTGTTATGGCTCATTGTTAATTTAACATCATTCTTCTGTTCTGTTCGCTGCAATGAGTCTGGAGAAATACATAGGGATATTTTTAACAGCTAGCAGGAAATGAATATCATTCAGTATATAAAAGTGGAAAATGGAACATGCCTAGGAATTTCACCGTGAAATCTATTTCACGGTGGTATGCAACACATTTCCTTCATATATTGTTACTGACACACATTCATTGCGTGCATCTTGGGTTGCTATGTGGTTAGCATTTGTCCCTTGCAATGCTAGGTTCTTGGTTTTACACAGTGGTGGCTGGTGGTTTTTGTTTGGGGGGGGCAAACAATCACCCCTGCGGCACCTCAAACCCCCCTCGCTGTCTGCCGGTCCACAGGCACTTACCCCATCTACGTGGCAGGCACATATGCCAGCAGCGAGGATCGGGCAGTGGCAGGCACATTGGGCATCAGTGGGCACATTGGGCAGTGGTTGGAACATTGAGCAGCAGCAGGCACATTGGTGATCAGGCATCGGTGGGCACATTGAGGTGCAGCGGGGATCGGGGCATCGGAGGACATCAAGCTGCACTGGGAAGTGGCTCCTGTGTCTTCTCCTACTTGTGTCCGCTGTGCGTCTCCTATCCTCCTCCTAGATGTCCAATAGGAGTGCCTGTCCTTCCAGCTAATCGGGTGACTGGTATCAGACCCCTTACCGATTAGCCGAGTGGAGGATCAGTGTTGCAACAGCGAATATTCATTCACTGTTGAAACATACCTTGGTGGGCTCCAGACACAATGCACGGTGTCCCGAGCCTACCCTATTTTGAAGTCTATTAGAGCCTCTGGCTTCTAATCAGGTGCTTCAAAAAACACCCCCGCCCACCCCTGCCATAGGTATTGATGCGCCCGGTGTCCTGAAAGGGGCCATGGATAGGGGAGGCGGCACCCATGCACCCACAATGGACGGGCAACTCCTGGTTTTACAACAACCAAGGGTAATTTCTATATACTGTATGCGTACCCATTTTTCCCCCCCAGGATGTTATGGGGTACACCCTGTGACGGACCCGACCAGGACAGGAGAGGACTGCAGGGTGGCCTCTTGCCTACTGACTATGGGCCCTGGCTTTAATGTAAACACTGCTCTTTGGGAGGTGTGTGCCTGGGGATCCTTGGAGTGGTCTTGTTTCTGATTCTAGTCCATGCCTCCCCAAAACCCACAGACTCTGGGAACTGGAAGGCCCATATACATATTTAGGGCCTCTATGCCCAAAGTCAGCAATGACTGCTTTAGATTGTGATACTCAGAGGAGAAGTTAATATCATCAGCTCAAAGCAGCTTGTTCTTGGAGTAAGCACACAAGCTGGGTGCTGGACGGTTCCATCACCCTCCCATAACCCAAATAGATACTTGTTGCTGAACTGTCTTTAAAGGGGTTGTAAAGGTTCGTCTTTTATTTTCTAAATTGGTTCCTTTAAGCTAGTGCATTGTTGGTTCACTTACCTTTTCATTCGATTTCCCTTTCTCGATTTTCTTTGTTTGAAATTCTCATTTCCTGTTTCTCCTCAGTAAGCTTTCCACCATCATCCGAGCGGTGGAAAGTCATTTAGAACAGCTTACTGAACGCCTTACTGAGGAGGAACAGGAAGTGAGAAATTCAGACAAAGAAAACAAAGAAAAAAAACATTTAGAAGGGAAATCGAAGGAAAAGTTAAGTGAACCAACAATGCACTAGCTTAAAGGAACCTGTTTAGAAAATAAAAAACGAACCTTTACAACCCCTTTAACCCAACTTGTTCATGAGGTGCATGCACTAGGGGAAGAATTTTTATGAACAGTTCAAAGCTCTCTAAAAATGTTGGAATATGTTGTAACCTTCCAAATTAGTATAATTAAAACGAAAATGTATTGCATTTGACGATATAAATAAATGAAGAGTATTAAAAACAAAATCAACTATGAACATATTGTAACTTTTATTTAAATTAAAATGTTCTTTATAATTGCATTACTTGTTGATGGTTTCTTTCAACCCTCAAGGCCAGGCCAGTGCCCAGCAGCAATATTAAATGTTGTATGCCGCCTTTGAATTGTCTGGTCTGCATTAAAAAAATGATGCTGCTATACTTTAGTATGCATGATCTTTAATAAAAAAAACAAGACCACCACTTTCATTTAAAGTTGTTAATAGATTTGGAATGTCTTCTAAGTTATCAACAAGGTTAAGTATAGCTTGATCATATACAAGTAAAACAACCGAGTTTATATTTTCAGTTTCATATGTTGTACACGTTTAGCTTAAATCGTGTTTGATTTGTATTAGCACAAGCACCTTTATATCCAAGAAGATGAAAGTGATTAACTTGTGTAATTTGCTAAAATTCAAAGCCAAGAACAGTGTGCTTTCTACAGTATCTATCTATCTATCTATCTATCTATCTATCTATCTATCTATCTATCTATCTATCTATCTATCTATCTATCTATCTATCTATCTATCTATCTATCTATCTATCTATCTATCTATCTTCTGATCTCCTTTTTTCTCTCAGTTGCTCAATTATATTTTGTTTTTCTGTTTTATTATCTTCAACATATGAGGCATGATTTCATGTTCACCAAAATACACGTTTAATTACAGTTACTGTACTGTGTATGTGCACTGAAACTTGTGTTGATCTTCTGATGGAGTCTTCTTTGAAATACTAATCACTACAGTACAGACAAGAGTTTAATCAATATAGTTTTTCCCTGATGTGAGTGCTTACTAGTGGGAAGACCAAGAATCCTTGGGGAATCCAATGGAAAACTTAAAAACAACAATATTTCCTCTTACATAATTTTCCATGTACTCACATTTGATCTTTTCATGGAAACATTTTTACTTGTTGTAACTGTGCATTGACGAGCTGCTTTATATTCAATTGCATCTGTAAGCTTCTCTAAAATTCTTTCTCTAATCGTGTCTGATGTTTCCTGTGAAGGTAAAAAATAGCCAATTTAAGAACTTAGATCAACCTATATGTGTGTTCATTTTAAGTCTTATGCCCTGTACACATGATCGGTCAATCCGATGAGAACAGTCTGATGGATTTTTCCATCAGTTAACCGATGAAGCTGACGTGCCTACACACCATCGGTTAAAAAAACGATCGTGTCAGAACGCAGTGACGTAAAACACAACGACGTGCTGAAAAAAATGAACTTCAATGCTTCCAAGCATGCATCGACTTGATTCTGAGCATGTGTGGATTTTTAACCGATGGACGTGCCTACAAACGATTGTTTCTTTTCTATCGGTTAGGTATCCATCGGTTAATTTTAAAACAGGTTTCAAATTTTTTAACCAATGGATAAATAACCGATGGGGCCCACACACGATCGGTTTGGTCTGATGAAAAAGGTCCATCAAACTGTTCTCATCGGATTGACCGATCGTGTGTACGCAGTATTATACTTTGACTGTCAAGTAGCCAGGTAAATCAGTAAATGCTGGGAACTCTGATGTAACTGGGGCTTTGGTGATCAGAAACCCCCTTACATCAGAGTTCCACTTTACACCAGAGTCCACAAAATGTCCCCATTAAAAGAAAAATAGCCTTGTGCTGCTAAGGTGTTCAGGTTTGGCTTGAAAAGGGAGAGGGAGTCACGGCTCCAGGTAGGTCTTGTGAACAATCTAGGAACTTCTCAGATTACCTGGTGCTGGCGGTGCATGTAGCAATATCAGAACATAGAAGGAAGGATGGATTGCCGCACTCCAGGGGAACTTTCAAAAAGTCGTCTTTATTGATAAAAACTCAGCTTACAAAAATCAACACAGCCACAGAGTAGGACAGGTTTTGCTTGAAAAGGTGGCAACCCTACACAACACAAGGGACATACACAATCCCTTAAGAGGGTCATCTACCAAACTATCTAAAGTAAAACTCTCTCAGACAACCAGAACACAAAATAAAAGAAGTTGAACTACAACAATGTGGCATAGATCAAACTTTTTTTTTTAACGTTGCCTATTCATTTTTAAGCACAAAATCTATACCTGAACTATTTTTAGCACTGTAGTGGACTATATTGCACAGGTCATTCACACTTATGCATTGTTGTGGGCTATAGTGCAGGTGAATTTTAACTTAATGCATATGTGAGTTGGGATGACATTCAGAATGAATTGCATTGCAATTTACCTATCTACACTCACCGGACACTTTGCTAGCACCTGGGTTGGACCCCCTTTTGCCTTCAGTACTACCTTAATTCTTTGTGGCATAGATTCAACAAGATTTTGGAAACATTCCTCATGCAGTGGCTGCAGATTTGGCAGCTGCACATCCATGGTGCTAATCTCCAATTCCACCACATCTATTGTATTGAGATCTGGTGACTGTGGAGGCCATTGGAGTACAGTGCACTCATTGTCATGTCTCAAGAAACCAGTGGTGAGATGATTTGAGCTTTGTGACATGGTGCATTATTCTGCTGGAAGGAGCCATCAGAAGATGGGTACACTGTAGTCATAAAGAGATGGACATGGTCAGCAACAAGTAGGCCGTGACGTTTCAACAATGCTCAATTGGTACTAAGGGGCCCAAAGTGTGTAAAAAAATATCCCCCACACCATTACACTACCACCAGCCTGAACCATTGATACAAGGCAGGATGGATCCATGCTTTCATGTTTTTTATGCCAAATTCTGACCTTACTATCTGAATGTTGCAACTGAAATCGAGACTCATCAGACTAGGCATTGTCCAATTTTGGTGGTGAGTCTGTGCAAATTGTAGCCTCAGTTTTCCATTCTTAGCTTACAGGAGTGGTAGCTGGTGTTGTCTTCTGCTGCTGTAGCTCATCTACTTCACGATTTAATGTGTTTTGCTTTCAGAGATGGTATTCTGCATACCTTGGTTGTACTGAGTGGTTATTTGAGTTACTGTTGCCTTTCTATCATCTCGAGCCATCTGCCTATTCTCCTCTGACATCAACAAGACATTGTCCTCCACGCAAATGCCGCTCACTGGATATTTTATATTTTTCAGACCATTCTTTGTAAACCCGAGAGATGGTTGTGTGTGAAGACCCCAGTAGATCAGCAGTTTTTGAAATACTCAGACCAGCCCATCTGGCCCCAACAACCATGGCACGTTCAAAGTCACTTTCTTCCCCATTCTGATGCTCCAGCAAGCCATCTTCACCACGTCTAGATGCCTAAATGCATTGAGTTGCTGCCATGTGATTGACTGATTAGCAATTTGTGTTACCAAGCAATTGAACTTGTGTACCTTATAAAGTGGCCGGTAAATTAATGAACTTTGCAGAAACTGCAATACACAACTGCGAATCCAGCCTCTAAGTCACTGATCCAGAACAGTATGCAACTAATTGATTCTGGGTTAGTGACTCAAACTGAAGTATCTGGATTAGCATGACACACAGACAACTAGCATTTTCATTTTAAGGAGAGCTAAGAGATCACCACCTATATATTTCCATATAAGTTTTATGTTAAATACACATTTCCTTCCCTTTGTATGATACAAGTAAATCATGGAGATTCAAAAGGGATGGACAGCCGCACTCCAAAACAACTTCTAAAGTTGTCTTTATTGGTACAATAAATGGGAATGCATCACAAAAAATACAACAAAACGGATCGGGGAAAAGGGGCAGCTGGCGTGTTTCACACTAATCAGTGCTTAGTCATGACCCGATCCGTTTTGCTGTATTTTTTGTGATGCATTCCCATTTTTTTTACCAATACAAGACAACTTTAGACGTTTTTTTGCAGTGCGGCTGTCCATCCCTTTTGAATCTCCACATTTGCCTAGTGCATTGCCAGCACCCTTGGTTTCCTGAGAAGTTCCTAATTGCTCATCAGACCCACCTGGAGCGGTGACTCCCTTCCCTCATATAAGTAAATCATGTGGGTTTTTGCAAGCAACAATTATATAAACATGCAACAAAAAAAGGCTGTTAAGGTAAGCTTAAACACCCAATGATAAACTATGTGTAAAAAGATATTTTAAACCCCCTTTTCAGTCATTTTGATCCCCTTTTTCAGTAATTTTGATCAATTTAATGGGACTGTAGACAATGTATCCAGTATGATTTCAGAGGTACCGCATGAGTTTAGAAGCACAGAATGATAATCATATTTTATCATTCAGTGTGCCTAATTATATTGCCAACCCTCTTTACACAACAGCCTTTTTTTGTTCATGTTTATATAATTATTGCTTGCAAATGACGACGGGAGGCTGGTTGCTAAGCATTTTGGTAGACTCATCAGAAGGACTGTCACGACTGGTGTAGCTTCAGGTATAAGAATGCAAAGATAATTACAACATTCCCTGTCTATTTCTAAACAGCCGTCATTGAAAAAAAAATCAATGTGGTTTCATGCATAAATCCTCTTGGTTTTTCAAATGCATCTTATCAGATGTTAGAATCTCTACTTCATAGAAAAGTGACCTTGGCTATTGTAATAAACACAGTATCTTACTAAATAATATTGGAAGTCAAATTACGATCAACCTTTTATATTATATACACAGGATACCTCCACAAAATCCTGTGTATATAATTAACCCTGAAATATCAACAGTAGGACTCCCATCCATAAAATTGAATGATGACTTTGTAGTTCCACTTACAATGGCCAGGCCAGGCCATGGCCATTAACTTGTGTCTATCCACAACCCACTTGTGAGTGAGAAAACTAATGGATTTGCCACATCGGGGGGTTTATGTTGAATCTGCAGTGTTTGAGGTTCCGATACATTTTTGGTGAAATTTGCTAAACGAAATCTTAAAGAGCCCAAAACACAATTCCTGGACATTTAGGTCCACATTTATGTACACTGCTTCTGCACTCATTCAATGTTATCTTATGTGTACATGTACACAGGTTCATTTACTATGATTTTTAGGCAGTTGCCTTTTTTTGAAGGCAAAAAAATGTGTTCAGACGCCAAAGTTTCCCACGATTCAGACGCCAATCGCTTCTAAACCCGGCTAAACGCTGTAACCTGCGTTTATCAGCATTTTGTTTATAGCTGCTTTTTGTTTTTGGCTATTTAAAAAAAATACAATGATAATATTTTTTTTAACCACTTAAAGCGGAGTTCCACCCTTAAAATCACTTTTTTCATTACATCCAGCATACTGGCGTCCGCGCCAGTATGCTGTTTTTTTTTTTTTTTTAATGCATGTACTTACTGTTTCTCCCAAATTTAATTTCCTGGCGCACCGCGGTGTGTCGCCGCTATAAGGCGTCACGCCTTCCGGAAACAGCCGATTAGCATTCGGCTTTTACTCGGCACCTGCGCACAGCCCCAGGAGCTGACTGCGCAGGCGCCGTATATAGCGCGTCACGCCCTCCGAAAAAACCCGAACTAGGACCGGCTATTTTCGGCGCCTGCGCAGTCAGCTCCTGGGTCTATGCGCAGGCGCCGAATGCTAATCGGCTGTTTCCGGAAGGCGTGACGCCTTATAGCGGCGACACACCGCGGTGCGCCAGGAAATTAAATTTGGGAGAAACAGTAAGTACATGCATTAAAAAAAAAAAAAAAAACAGCATACTGGCGCTGACGCCAGTATGCTGGATGTAATGAAAAAAGTGATTTTAAGGGTGCAACTCCGCTTTAAGGACCCGCTCATTTACATTTACATTGGTACTTTAAAGATGGATATGTCGGTAATGGCAGCAGCCACGACCGAGGTATCCATCTTTAGCTTTAGGGGTCCTGTTTATGATAAGGGTGGTTTCCGCGGCGGATTCGCCGTGAGATCACTGTTATCGGCGGTGGGAGAGGGGCCCCCCTCTCGCTGTTCTCCCGCATCCTCCGCTGCTTACCGGAGCCGTCGGTAGCGGCGGAGGCGATCGGGTCCTGCAGCCTGTTGTGTGGGGATGCGAGTGAGGGCAATATGGCCCCCACCCGTCCTCATAGCATAGCAGGGCAGAAGTAACGTCAAAACGTCAGTCCCGCCCATGTGTCTTAAGCACTTAAGGACCGCCTCCTGCACATATACTACGGCAGAATGGCACGGCTGGGCACATGTACGTACAGGTACGTCCTGTACTAGTACCCAGCCGTGGGTCACAGGCGCACGCCCGCGACCCGGTCCGAAGCTCTGGAACCGGGACCGCGGGACTCGCGGACCCGATCGCCGCTGGAGTATGGCGATTGGTCCCCGGAGCTGAAGAACGGAGAGAGACGTGTATAAACACGGCTTTCCCGTCCTTCACTGTGGCGGCGTCATCGATCGAGTGATCCCTTATACAGGGAATCGCAATCGATGACGTCACACCTACAGCCACACCCCCCCTACAGTTGTAAAGGCACATTAGGGAGCACATAACCCCTACAGCGCCCCCTTGTGGTTAACTCCCAAACTGCAAATGTCATTTTCACAATAAACAATGTAATTTAAATGCATTTTTTGCTGTGAAAATGACAATTGCCCCAAAAATGTGTCAAAATTGTCCGAAGTGTCCGCCATAATGTCGCAGTCACGAAAAAAATCGCTGATCGTCGCCATTAGTAGTAAAAAAATGTTTTTTAATAAAAATGCAATAAAACTATCCCCTATTTTGTAAACGCTATAAATTTTGCGCAAACCAACCAATAAACGATTTTTTTTACCAAAAATTGGTAGAAGAATATGGCAAAAAAAACAGTTTTAGTCTTGTAAACACCAAATCTGAAAAACACCCAAGGTCCTTAAGTGGTTAAACTCTTCCAAACGCAAACGTGGCATATAAACGTGGCAACACGGATGTTTTAAACGTGGGTTACTATCTGTCAAATTAAATCGTTCAGGAGAGGTTGTAAAAATGTCCCGTGTACATGAAGCCTTAGCTCTGGTCAGCAGGGATAGAATTGCCAATGATGGTGGCTTTGCTATGTGCCAGTCCCTCCTCTAAAGAAGAATAGGTTCCCAGCAGTGGCCATCAGAATAGATTAGGGAGAGCCGAAAGTCTATGTAGGGAATGTAAGTCGCTATATGTGTATACTGTACTGTATTGCACTAAACTAATCTTAATTACACTGTGGAGGGCTACATAATCAATCTTGTGCTCAAAGGACCAAGTATAGTGTTTAGGAACCAGTATAATCCTTTATAAAACTAGCATTTTGTGCTAATCCCTGAAAGAACTTGCAGTGGTTGCTGCTTCACTACCACATTTTCAACCCCTGTGGCCAGGTCCAGCTGCAGTCAGTACTTAAAAGCAGTGCTTGAACCACATGATTGCTGACTACATTGAGTCTAAAGCTGTGGACACTCTCAAAAGTGAGGAACTTATAGAAGCTTGCACAGTATTTGTTGGAGCGTAAGGTTTTCTCTGGAGCCAGGGTGCTCTCTGAGATTTTCTTTAGTGCAGCATGAGGTTCTGTTATGGAATGGTGAATCTAACTATCCCCTAACAATGTGGGCTAGATCAATTTCATTAAAATTAACCTGATTAACCTCTGTTTCCTGACACATCCCATCATTCACTTACTTACTTCACTGAATGAGCTGTGGCATTAGTTGTACTACAAGCACCACTGTGAATGCCCCTTTAACTTTGACAGAGGTCTGGAAACTTTACAGAGGAGCCCAGATATCTATTAAGGAAATTTTGCCGATACACAAAACAGTGCGTCAGAGCACATAAGAATGCAGAGGCGTGTGTCGGCAAATGGTCGTGCGTGTGTGCGCAGGATTGTGCATGTGAGCATGTCTGTACATGCATGCACACCTGTCACTAACACTGGTGCCAAAAGGACTATTTAAACAGAGCTGCTGCACTGTTTTCTTGTTGTCTGAACTACAGCATTTTCTGTGCTACCTGTGACCTGTTCTTGTGTTTGACCACCCATTGCTGACCTGTATAATACCTGTCTGACTACCCAAAATTCTGCCTGCACCATCCCCAGCTCATCTCTGGAATCCATCTCTGCCTTCCTCTTGTTCCTGACTTGTCCTACTGCTGAACCTGACCACTTTCCTGTCACTTGCTTGTACCTGATCCATCTGTCAGTTACCAACCCCGCTAGCCTGACCTTGCTTATCTGCTATTACCTGCCAACCTGGTGCTTGTAACAGTTATCTGTCAGCTAGGTGCCAGCCTGCCTGCCAGCTTTGTACCAGCTGCCCATCCATCCACCAGCCTAGTGCCTGTTTTTGTTCACTTGCTCCCAGTCAGTTACCACCAAGCTCCTTTTGGCCATTTTACCATTCATGTTGAGTACCAGCTGCCATCGGCTGCTCCGACTTGACTCCATGGATGCACCAGCCATTTACCTTCACCAGCTAATGGAAGAACCAGTTGAAGCCAGTCAGTCTGCCAACATTAACAGCACTCACATGTCACTACTATAGGGCCGCGTACACATGATCGAATTTATCTGCTGAAACTGGTCCGACGGACCGTTTCAGCAGACATCTCCGCTGCTTTGAAATTTGTTCGCCGGAGACATGTCCGTCGGATATGTCCGCTGGTTAGTACACTAACCAGCGGACAGAACTGTCCGCGCATACGTCGAATGGATTCGACGTATGCATGGAAGTATTTTACTTCCTGGAGTGGTGACGTGGCGGCGTCAACGTCACCACCACGTCACCGCGTCCTCAGCCCGAGGGGATTTTCATCCGATTGTGTGTAAACGCCATCGGACCAAAATCCGATTAGACATGTCCGCTGCGAACGGTCCGTCGGACATGTTTGAGCGGACCTAAGACACGGCCTAAGACATGTTTGTAATTTTTGCATGTTTATGCCACATTACTATGACCACTGGATGCCAAACTGAGATGAGTTCAGAGGTCATGTGAGCACTGTTTGGAGAAAATTTTCAGGTGAGTAGTGGTGTATTAAAAAAAAAACACACAATGGGAAAAGCTTATGTGATTCAAAGATGGAGCCAGGCTTTAAAATGTGAAATTTGGTGTGTATAATTAGAGCTGCATTTTAAAACCTGGGTCAGTCTCAGAAAATTCCCAGATATGGAAGTGGAGATATACAATGTAGTGTCCTTTACTACCCTCAACTGTTCCTGCTGTCCCTGCTGTCCCAGCTGTCACTTTATTAAGGATAGGAACAATCACAGCACTCAAGTGCTAAAGTAGCCAGAGGATATTGGCAAGGCAGGTGCTCCTTCAGTTTAGTCCTGTCCTGCAGTTATTCCTTTATGTTGCAATGAGAGCAAGTCTTACAGAGATTCTATTATTCATGCCCTTGTGAGGAATTCACCGCTGAGAAATCCCAGTAAATCTGAGAGTTACATTTGCCAAAGAGATGATAATTACTGCATAGTTAGCTTCTTGTCTCTAAGTGGCCAAGTAAAGTGGTACCGCTGTGATTTTCTTCAATTTGCCACAACCCGTCGGTTTGATTAGGCACATCTTCTGACAGTAAACCAAACAGTATGTACACACTGATGCTTTTAATTCATGGCAATCCTATTAAATATGATTAATCTGCAATGACAATGGGGATTGTTTGCTGTATAAAATAATTCCCACCACAGCAGGCCTGTTATCACCCAGATAAGGAGCTGAAGTCTACGAATCTATTGTCAGCAATGCTTGGATATGAAGAATACTGTCTTATAACTGATAATCATGTTTTTAAAATAATCCTATCAGTGTTTAAATGGAATGTACTATCTTGATGAAATATTTATAGTGGATATTTTACAAGTATTAAGACTGGCGTATGGTCTCATTTTGGTTAATCTTTATTTCAAGTTGTATGTTATCTATTACAAAATATATTAAGCAAAGAGGAAAATGCCACAAAATCTGGATAAAAATTAATATGTAGCAATGATAATTTCACTGTTTCTAGATTGCTTTTCAATGTAATACAAAACGTATGACAATGCTTTTTAAAACTGTACAAGGAGCAATAAATAATGTGCAATGACCAATGATGTGCAGCCAGCTAGAACCAATATTTAATTAGGGTCAGTAGGCTAAAGTGCTCAAAGTGAGTATGTAATTTGCTACTAAGGGTCACTGCACATCTTTGCACAGTTATTTTATAAAGCTAAAGAAGACAAGTGATCAAATTGTCTTTCTATGGAAGGAATGGGCTCGGCATACATATTGGTTACACAGAGTAGTCTACATGCCTTTTACTAGGGTTGTCCCGATACCGATACCAGTATCGGTATCGGGACCGATACCGAGTATTTGCGGGAGTACTTTTTCCGTCCGTCCGTCCCCCCGCCGCTGCCGCCGACTGCCGCCGAACGCCGCCGCTGCATCGAAACCCGCCGCCGCATGGGTAAATTGTGCGGGAACATAGCAGAATTCATTTGAATAGCTGTAGTGTTCCCGCCCGTATAGACACTCCCCCTTGCTCGGGATTGGATGGGTGATCGTGATCTGTCCAATCCCGAGCAAGGGGGAGTGTCTATACGGGCGGGAACACTACAGCTATTCAAATGAATGCTGTGATGTTCCCCGGGCGGCGGTGGCTAGGTAGGGGTGACATGGCTGCATATATGGGTGACATGGCTGCATATATGGGTGACATGGCTGCATATATGGGTGACATGGCTGCATATATGGGTGACATGGCTGCATTTGTGGGTGACATGGCTGCATATATGGGTGACATGGCTGCATATATGGGTGACATGGCTGCATTTGTGGGTGAAATGGCTGCATATATGGGTGACATGGCTGCATTTGAGGGTGACATGGCTGCATATATGGGTGACATGGCTGCATATATGGGTGACATGGCTGCATATATGGGTGACATGGCTGCATTTGTGGGTGACATGGCTGCATATATGGGTGACATGGCTGCATTTGTGGGTGACATGGCTGCATATATGGGTGACATGGCTGCATTTGTGGGTGACATGGCTGCATATATGGGTGACATGGCTGCATATATGGGTGACATGGCTGCATTTGTGGGTGACATGGCTGCATATATGGGTGACATGGCTGCATATATGGGTGACATGGCTGCATTTGTGGGTGACATGGCTGCATATATGGGTGACATGGCTGCATATATGGGTGACATGGCTGCATTTGTGGGTGACATGGCTGCATTTGTGGGTGACATGGCTGCATATATGGGTGACATGGCTGCATATATGGGTGACATGGCTGCATTTGTGGGTGACGTGGCTGCATTTGTGGGTGACATGGCTGCATATATGGGTGACATGGCTGCATATATGGGTGACATGGCTGCATTTGTGGGTGACGTGGCTGCATATATGGGTGACATGGCTGCATATATGGGTGACATGGCTGCATTTGTGGGTGACATGGCTGCATATATGGGTGACATGGCTGCATTTGTGGGGGACATGGCTGCATTTGTGGGGGACATTTAAAAAAGTATCGGTATTCGGTATCGGCGATTACTTGAAAAAAAGTATCGGTACTTATATATAGCGTCAATGGTTTGCATAGTGCTTCACAATATGAGGGCAGACAGTACAGTTACAATACAAATCAATAGGGGAGGGATCGAAGGGCATGGCATCAGAGTTTACAATCTAGAAGGGGGGGTCAAGTGGAATGAAAGGTAATAACTGTGAGGGAGGAGCTGATGGAGAACATGAAAATACAGTTGTTAGGTGTGGGTAGGATAATAGAGTAGGAGATAAGCGGACAGATTGGGGTAAGGCATTCAATAGGATTGGAAAAGGTCTGGAAAAGTCCTGGAGGCAAGTATAGGAGGAGGTGACGAGGGAGCTAGAGAGCAGGAGGACTTGCCAGGAATGAAGAGAACGATTAGGTTGGAATTTAGAGATTGGCTAGTGAGGTAGTTGGGAGCTAAGTTGTGGATGGCTTTGTAAGTAGTTGTTAGTATTTTAAATTAAATTAGTCGGGTGAGTGGAAGCCAGTGGAGGGATTGACAGAGAGGAGTAGCAGACACAGAGCGATTGGTAAGGTGGATGAGTCTGGCGGCAGCATTCAAGATGGATTTAAGGGGTGGTAGACTATATAGAGGTAAGCCAATAAGAAGGGAGTTGCCGTATTCTAGGCTAGAGATGGCCAGGGATTGAATTAAGAGCTTTGTTGTGTAATTGATTAAAAAGGAGCATATTTTTGAGACGTTGCGAAGGTTGAGGTGACAAAATGTGGACAGTGGTTGGATGTGGGGCTCAAAGGAGAGTTCTGAGTCGAGAACTACACCTAGGACCTTGGCATGCAGGGATGGGCTTATAGTTGCGCCATCTATTTTGACAGAGAGAACAGGGGAAGGGACACATGAGGGAGGAAAAATTATAAGTTCAGTATTTGATAGATTGAGTTTGATTGAGTTTGAGGAAGTGGTGTTTCATCCAGACTGATATATCTGTTAGTAAATTAGTGATATGGGAGGAGACTGAGGGAGTGAGCTGAGGGGTAGAGAAATAGATTTGGGTGTCGTCAGCATAAACATGTTTTTTGAAGCCATGGGAGGCTATCAGCTTACCCAGGGAGGAGGTGTAGATTGAAAATAGGAGAGGTCCAAGAACAGAACCTTGGGGGACCACAACAGAGAAAAGAAAAGGAAGAGGAGAGGAGGAAGTCGAATTGTAAGTAACGCTAAAGGTGCGGTTGACTCAGTAGGAAGAGAACCAGTGAGGAGTACAGTCACATAGACCAAAGGCGTAGAGTTTTTTGAGGAGGAGAGGGTGGTGAACCGTATCAAAGGCAGCAGAGAGGTCCAGGAGTAGGAGTACAGATTAGTATCCACTGGTTTTGTCCGTTAGTAGATCATTTGTTAGTTTTAGGAGAGCAGTTTATGTGCCGTGTTGAGGATGAAATCCAAACTGAAGGGGATCAAGAAGGCTGTTATAAGCCAGGTGGTTGCTCAGTCAATTGTAGACCAGACGTTCAAGGAGTTTGGATAAAAAGGGAAGCAAGGAGATTGAATGGGCCCAGTGAGGGCTTTTTAAAAGAGTTGTAAAGAATTTTTTTTCACCTTAATGCAATCTATGCATTAAGGTGAAAAAACATCTGATGACGCTGCCCCCCTCGAGCCCCCATTTTACTTACCTGACCCCTCGAAAGTCCCGCACGCGGTCCCAAGATCCTCTTTGCTGCTCAGCCTGGCCACTGATTGGCTAGAGCGAATGGATTGAGAGCAGCACAGCCATTGGCTGGCGCTGCTGTCAATCACATCAACTGACGCGGCATGCCGGGGGGCAATTACTCACCACCATGCAAGCTCTCTCGCATGACTGTGGTCAGTACTTGCGGGGAGAACCAGAAACAGCCACCGAGGGACCCCAGAAGACGAGGATCGGGGCCACTCTGTGCAAAACGAACTGCACAGTGGAGGTAAGTATGACATGTTTGTTATTTTAAAGGAAAAAATAATTCCTTTACTAACCCTTTAAGTATAGGACTGAAAAGTGAATGGGGAAGATGCCAGATGAGAGGGAGAGATTGAAGATGTGGCTTAGAGAGTGTAGAATAGAGTCAGAGAGTGAACGTAGCATTTGCTAAGCAGAGCAAAATTCTTACTTCAGAAACAGAACAAGAGGGCACTAGCGATAACAGGTAAGACAAGGGAGAAATAAAGCATTGCAATGTGGACAGGTCTACAGATGGTTAAGGAAAAAATAACATACTAGCATTATTAAACAGACATAAGAAAAAGCAGATAGCAGTGTTTCAGTTTTTGGGTTGAGTTGTATCAACAATACATACCATCATTATTAAACAAACATAGAAATATCTTGGAGGAGGTTTCACAACGGGTTTTGAGAACAAATTTTCATTTCATCAGAAGCAGATTATGTTGATAACATGTAAATAAGGCAGTATAAAAAGCATACACATTTAAAAAGAGAAAAGTGCAAATCTATCCCAGGGAACATGGGGAATTTCACACACCAGAAAAGGAAACGGGCCAGTTTATAAGCAGTTTCCAAACTGTAGTCCTTAAAGTGGAGCTCCACCCGAATTTAAACATAATATTAAGATTACTACTGCTATGAAACAATGCACGGATATTTTTGTTTGTGAAATATTTACAGTTCCATATATATTTGTCCTCCTTCCGGTCTGCACATTGCTGGTTTTTCTCAGGCATTTCTTCATTTCCTGGACCGCGCAGTGTGCTCTGGGAGCTTGTGTTATAGCTCCCTTGTGATCAGATTCTGACCTGTTATAGCAAACATCGCGCAATTTCGGGACCAGGAAGTGACGCACGACATAAACAAATGAAGGAGGGCGGGCATTACAAAAATCTCCATTACAGGACAGATACAGCTAGCAACACAGACGCTGACGACACAAGATCAAGCGGTGGATGCTGGGACAGCAGCATCACCGCAACGAGGAAGTGCCTGCGTGTGGGCTTCTAATGCCCACAGCTAAAATTGCAACGGGAACAACAGGGGAATAAAAGTTTACATTGCAGGCAGAATGCCAGAGGAGCACCAGAAACGTGAGTTCTGATAAGCAGTGCTGTGAACTATTTAAAAAAAATTTTTTTTTTGCATGGGAGATCCGCTTTAATGCACTTCTTATAGATAAGCATCAGTTCCAATTAGCCCTCTCAACGTGGTCCCTTAATGAGCCAACACTCTTTGCTAAAGTACCATATTTTTAACAAAAGCTATTGTGCTTGTATCACATGAATGGCCTAGAAATTTTGAAGCCTGAATTTTGTTGCAAAGACCAGTCAGGATTCCCATGCTGTCCCATGTCCACAACCAAAAGTGCCCATAATTGGCACCTGAGCATCAGAACTGTACCATGAAGCAATGGAAGAAAGTGGCCTAGCTGGATGAATCAGATTTTATTTCACATCATGTGGGATGGTGGGGTGTGTGTGCATTACTTTTCTGGGGAAGAGATGGTGCCAGGATGCAGTACGACAAGAAGGCAAGCCAGCGGAGGCAATGTGATACGTTGGGCAGGGAAATCTTGGTCCTGCCATTCATGTGGATGTTACTTTGACATATACCACCTGCCTAAACATTGTTGCTGAGTAAGAAAACCCCTTCATAGAAATGGAATTCACTGATGACAGTGGCCTTTTTCAGCAGGATAATGTACCATACCAAATACAAAAATGGTTCAAAAATGGTTTGACGAACACAACAGGGACCTTGAGGTGTTGATTGGCCTCAACATTCTCCAGATCACAATCCAACTAAGTATCTATGGGATGTGCTAGAAAAACAAGTTTGATCCATGAAGGCCCCAACTTGCAACCCACAGAACTCAAAGGATCGGTTACTGACAGCTTGGTGCCAGATGCTTGTTGCCACAGCATACCTTCAGAAGTCTAGTGAAGTCCATAACTCAATAGGTCAGGGCCGTTTTGGTGACAAAAGGGCACCTATTCAATATTGGGTGGGTGGTCATACATTTCTGGCTAATCAGTGTATATTACATCTAATAATTACAAGGCACAGTGCTACTAGAAGTGGGTAACAAGTGAAAAACAAATAATAAATCAATTATTAAAAAATAAACACAAGTCCCTCCCTATTAGTTCTGTAAAAAATATTCTCTAAACACAATCCATGTGTATAATAAATAGTGTGCGTGATTCTTATCCTAGTGCAAGTGACAATACATTTAAATATAATTAAATTAAATTAAAATATAAAAGGGTGCATCCCTATTCAAAGCAACCACCTTACTCTATTGACCAATAAAATGTGTAGACCTTATTAATTCAAAAGTGAATAGCTATTTTAGGCCCCTTTTACACGCGGCTGTTCTGCCGCAGTTAAAAGCATGTTTATGTTCTCATGAAATTCAAGACTCCAGGCACAGCGATCAGCTGCATTTGTACAGTGCGATTAGCTGTGGTTGCGTTTAGCCATGGCACGATATTGAACGGGGATCTGACTTGGATCCCTGCCAATACCAAGCACTGTGTCTGGTATGAATCTTGAGGGGGAACTCCACTCTGAATTTCAAATAAAAAACCGGCATGGGTTCCCCCTCCAAGAGCATACCAGGCCCTTGGGTCTGCTATGGATTTTAAGGGGAACCCCAGTACACCAAAAAAAACGGCGTGGGGTCCCCCCCAAGATCCATACCAGACCCTTATCCGAGCACGCAGCTCGGCCAGTCAGGAAAGGGGGTGGGGACGAGCAAAGCGTTCCCCCATCCTTACCCGCACCAGGGTGCATGTCCTCAACATGGGGGGGATAAGTGCTTTGGGGCAGGGGGCACCCTGCGGCCTCCCCACCCCAAAGCACCCTGTCCCCATGTTGATGAGGACAGGGCCTCTTTCCGACAACCCTGGTCGTTGGTTATCGGGGTCTGCAGGAAGGGGAGTTTATCGGAATCAGGGAGCCTCCTTTAATAAGGGGGGCCCCAGATCCCAGCCCCCTCACCCTAGGTTCTGTGCGTTCTGTGTGGCCACCGCTTTCTTCTTTAGCTCTTTCACAAGCGGGGTCTCCGGGTATCTTCGACGTCCTCTGCTGGGGGGGGGGGTCCCGGTCTTCACTGCCGTCTGGTTCTCTTCTGCCGGGGGGCCCGCTTTCTTCTTTTGCTCTTTTACGAGCGAGGGCCCCAGGCTTCTTCGACGTCTTCTGCCGGGTAGGTTGTCCAGGTCTTCACCGCCGTCTGGTTCTTTTCTGCTGGGGGCCCCTGATTTCTTCTTTAGCTCCTTTACGAGCTGAAGGCATGTGGCCTGGTACGGTTAAGAAGGGAGGGCGCTCGCTCGTCCCCACCCCCTTTCCTGACCGGCCGGGCTGCGTGCTCGGATAAGGGTCTGGTATGGATCTTGGGGGGACCGAGTGCCGTTTTTTCGGCTTTCGGGGGTTCCCCTTAAAATCCATAGCAGACCCAAGAGCCTGCTATGCTCTTGGAGGGGGAACACATGCCGGATTTTTATTTGAAATTTGGCATGATAGAGTGCACTGCGATTACCTGCGGTTATGTGCCGATAGCTGCGGTACAGCTTGACGCATTTAATTCTAAAATCCGCCGCTGAAAGCACCATTCTAATGTATAGTCTTTGCAGTACATCTATTGTTAAAAACATCATAACACTGCAATGTCCAGAACACTGAACAGCAAGCCAAATCATCACATCAGGAGACCATATTTATCATCATTTTAAGTAATCAGCACTTGTAATAAAACACCCCAGCAATAATAATAATCACTGCAATTCCTTTCTGATTATATATAAATATACAATTTTATAAATGCGTTATAATGATTTAAGCTGTGCTCAGATTAAAAAAAAACATGAAACAACATAATTATGCTTATTTTTTATGTAAGGTATATGGAATTGTACAGCCCCAAAAACATGTCATGAGTATTTTTATTTTGATATTGTGGCCTCTGCTGACTGGGCTACTCTTTCACCCTCTTCTACTGTAGACAACACAGACAGAATATTTAACCACTTGCTTACTGGCCACTTTTACCCCCTTCCTGCCCAGGTCAATTTTCAGCTTTCAGTGCTGTCGCACTTTTAATGCCCATTGCGTGGTCATGCTACACTGTACCCAAATGAGATGTTTATAATTGTTTTTGAGACAGATAGAGCTTTCTTTTAGTAGTATTTAATCGCCGCTGGATTTTTTATTTTTTGCTAATTAAATTAATTTAAAAAAAGATGGAAAATTTTGAAAAAAAATATTTTTTCTTAGTTTCTGTCATAGCTTTTTGTAAATAAGTAATTTTTCTTCTTCACTGATGTGCACTGATGAGGCTGCACTGATGGGCATTGATAAGCTGCACTGATGGGCACTGATAGGCTGCACTAATGGGCACTGATGTGGTGGCACTGATGGGCACTGATTAGGCAGCATTGATGGGCACTGATGAGATGGCACTGAGAGGAGGTACTGATTAGGCTGTACTAATAGGTGGCACTGATTGGCACTGATAAGGCGGCACTGGCGAGGAGGCACTAATGAGGCTGCACTGATAGGTGGCACTGATAGGCACTGATATGCAGCACTAATGGGCACTGATGGATGGCACTAATAGGCGACACTGATGGGTCCTGATTATCTGTGTAGATGTCCCCTGTGTGGATTTGCAGATAACCGACAAATCCTGTTTCCCTATTCAGCTGTGATTGGACACAGCTGATCACCTGGTAAAGAGCCACTGTGATTGGCTCTTTACCATGATCTGTGATTGCTGTGTCCAAGGACACAGCGATCACAGATGCTTATGGATATGCACCGCTGGGGGTGCATGAGAAGCGTGATCATTGGAGAAAGTCATATGACATCCTCCTGGCAATGTGCGACTGAGCTGTAGCCGTCATTTGGCTATAGCACGGTCTTAAAGAGGTTAAGCATACATAAACCCAAAACCAGAAATGTATTATATTGCATTGAAAAAAAAAAAAAACATTCAGGTTTACATCCACTTTAAGCTTAAAAAAGATCTAAGGCAGCCAGCACATCTAAAACTGTAAGTTGAAATTTATAGTATTTTTGTTCTTTGGTTTAGCTATCCTTTAACTCTTAGGACAAAACAAGTTCCTCCCCTGAGGTATAATTCATCATCTGTTCCAATGCATACATGAATAAACGTCCCTATCAAACATGGCAGGTTCACCAGAAATATTTTGTATTATTCAAGCAGAAATACATAAAATACCTTTGTGCCTCCAGACAGGGTCAGGGCTTTCTTGTAGTAATGAATGGCTTGATCCAGATTCCCTAGGCAGAAATAGGTAGCACCCAGCCCTTCATTAACATAACACTGCCTCCGAGGATCATCTGTTAATATACAGAGCATTATATGAAAACAGTGATATCAATTTTGCTTACAGTAATTAAATATTGAGTTTCACAAAGGGTAATGGCTATTACATATCATGGACAACTTTAACATGTCAATCAGGTGCTCTGCAGTGAGAAAAATGTGCTGATTGGAGGACAAAGTTTCATTTTGGATTGAGTAAAAGAGGCTTATGACTCGTCAGGTTGACTACCATGTGTCCCATTGGGGAGATTTCTCTTCACTTCCTGTCCCAAATCCATAACAGGAAAGGAGAGGAAATCCCTCCAAAATGAGAGACTACCTTGCTGGCACCAAAACTAGTGTCCTCATTAGAAGATTTCCCTTGTATTACTATTACAACTAAACATGTGGCATTTTCTTTACTATCACTTTTGTGTGCAATACCAATAAACGTGAATAAACACTGAAAGCTGAACATTTACCTGGGCAGGAAGGGGGTGAAAGTGCCCTGTAGGTAAGTGGCTAAAGTCATTACACATATATTATATCACGTAATTTAGAAAAAAGCAACATGCGGAAACATGGGAGATTTCACTGGTGCTACCTCTAAAGCCCAGTACACACGATCGGTCAAACCGATAAGAACGGTCTGATGGATTTTTCCATCGGTTAACCGATGAAGCTGACTGATGGTCAGTCATGACACACCATCGGTTAAAAAAACGATTGTGTCAGAACGCGGTGACGTAAAACACGACGAGCTGAAAAAAATGAAGGTCAATGCTTCCAAGCATGCGTCAACTTGATTCTGCGAATGCGTGGATTTTTAACCATCGGTTGAATTGAAAAGAAGTTTACATTTTACATTTTTTACATTGTTTTAACCGATGGATAAATAACCGATGGCGCCCACACACGATCGGTTTGGTCTGATGAAAATGGTCCATCAGACCGTTCTCATCGGTTTTTATGGCTTTTTATTCTGGAGTGCAGCTGCTGTCTTTTCTTTTGACTGACTGATTATGGGAGGAGAGGATTACCCACATGAAAGCCAGCACCCATCAGATCCAGCATTGTCCCTCTGAGATCCTCTCATGCCCAGCCACAGCTCTGTCCCGTGCCACCATGTTCTCTCCGAAATTATGGAGAGGCCCCGTTGGCTCTTCCTGGTTCAGCAGATGGGCCTCTCGATCACATGCCAATAGACTCGCCTCCTGTTCCTTTCCGTGAATAAAAGGCTATGCCTCCTGGGATATGTGATGTACCTATATCGGGAGGCCCAGTGTGCGCATTATTCGCCTAAGGTGAATGATGTACATATGGAGGCGGGGTGGACTTTAAAAGAAAAATAAGAAATAAACAAAAAAAAACAATGCCCTATTCCCGCAGAGGAAGGGAGGAGGGTGGAGAAGCTGGATTGTCCTTGAGAGGTCCGCTTTAAGATAAAATTAAAATTCATGGAAGGCTGTCATTCATTATATGTTATTTTCCTCTGGTAAAAATGACTCTACACCCAAGTGACATTTCTGTTTGTGAATTGAACATTTTAGGAGAAAATTATAACAAGACAAAATAAATGAATGAAGTAAAAACTATCGACAGTTGGCTCCAGGCCTACAACCTTCGTTGATTGCTAAACCTCTTTTTAAGGGCCCTTTCACACGTGCAGACCGTTCATCCGTTTTTTTACGGATGAAAAACGGACCGCAATGCATCCCTATTGGCTAGCGGACGTTAGCGGATGAGCATAACATTGTACATTGAAGTTGTATCTGCTGTGGATTTGCTCAGCCCTGCCTGTGACTGTTCCTGAATAAAAATTGTATTAGACCTAGAGAGTCTTATTTTAAAGCGTCTCTTTTAGTTTTCTCTGAAACTACTCAATGAGTCATGGAAATTGTATGTGACATTTGTGATGTGAATGGACTTAGTTTACGCTTCAATCACAAAAGCTTTTCTTCCATTTAACCAGGTGTTGCAAGGGTATATCTCTGGTAATAATTAGTTGCAGAAATAGTCAGGTTTCATTAGCCTACTGATAACATTTTTTAAATGTTTTTCAGCCATATGGCTTGTTGGTATATTTTTAGAATACTTAAAGTGGTAGTGAACTCCCCTTGTTGTCTCATACCTACAGGTATGCCTATAAGTGCCAATACTCCAATCAATTTCTGGGTAGTAAAAATCCCCCATTATTTTCACCGTCCCAGCCCTTGCAGCCCTTTCTATCTGTGCAAGCAGCTGATTCTCCACCTTCTTATTAACATTGGGTGGTCTATAACAAACTCCAGGGATTAACTTTGAACTACGCACATCTATATGCAGTCCACCCATAATGCTTCAGACTCATCACACTCACCACAGGTCCTCTTTCACACTCGCTTTGCGATCACTTCTCACATAGAGACAGACCCCGCCACCTTTCCTTTTTACCCTGTCTTTCTAAAAGAGTGCATAGCCTGGAATATTAATAGCCCAGTCATGTGAGGAATGAAGCCAAGTTTCAGAAATACTGATTACTTCTGGCATTGGTGAACAAGCACTTTAATGCATTATTACATTTTGCTCTGGTGTTTTTCATATTATTTTTAGTAGTACAAATGGCACTGTAATTTCCAAAGGCTGTTTGCAAAGTGAAGCTTCACCTCATTTACTAAGATCTGGAACAAATGCCCTTGCAGAGTTTAACTGCATTTGCAAGGTGCAAAGTAATTTTGTCTTTATTAACCGGTTAAGACCCAGACCATTATGCAGGTTAAGGACTTTGCTCATTTTTGCGATTCGGCAATGCGTCGCTTTAACTGACAATTTTGCAGTCGTCCGACGTGGCTCCCAAACAAAATTGGCGTCCTTTTTTCCCACAAATGGAGCTTTCTTTTGGTGGTATTTGATCACTATAAACAAAAATAGAGCGACAATTTTGAAAAAAATGCAATATTTTTAACTTTTTGCTATAATAAATATCCCCAAAAAAGATATACATTTTTTTTCCTCAGTTTAGGCCGATACTTATTCTTCTACCTATTTTTGAACGGAAGCAAACCCTATTTTTCTTCCGTCAAAAAAACGGAACGGACGAAAAACGGATGTTAGCAGACGATCCGTTTAACATCCAATCAGCTAACATCCGTTTTTCATCAAAATATGTAATAAAAAAAAAGCTCTAAAAAAAAAAAAAATAAACGGATGAAAAACGGATGAAAAAACTGATGAAAAACGGATGTGAACGGACGAAAAACGGCTGAAAAACGGATGACAACTGATGAAAAACGGACGAAAAACGGATAAAAAATTGACGAAAAAACGGATAAACTGATGAAAAAAAAAAACAAACCTAAAAAACGGTCTGCACGTGTGAAAGGACCCTTAATCAACTGTGAGTTTAGATAATGTTACTAAATATTAAAGTAGCATATTTCATTTAATTTTCATTAAACACATTGAGTGATCTTGAGTCTAATATATTACATGTACATCTGTAAATGTGTATTTGTTTTGCAAGCCTAACAATGTCTTTGTTCCTATAGGTGATGTTGTTCCGGCCCTATATTGGGTTCATGAAGTATGTTTTACATTAACCACTTTTTTGGTGTTTGTTACCTTAAAATTGTTTATAAAGAGGAAAGTAAACAAACGAGGAAGCCGATCCGTATCAATTTCTCACCTGGGCTGGTTGGGAGAAGCAGCGTTACTATTCTCTTTATATTTACTAGCCCTCTGGATTGGTATCAGGATAAGCCTGCACCACATGTTCTGGGTAACAGGGATATACACTATATTACAAAAAGTATTGGGATGCCTGCCCTAAAAACCCAATACATGCCTTAACATCCCAGTCTTAGTCCGTAGGGTTAAATATTGAGTTGGCCCACCCTTTGCAGCTACAACAGCTTCTACTCTTCTGTGAAGTGTCTCTACTAGGTTTAAGATGTGTCTATTAGAATGTTTGACCATTCTTCCAGAAGCGCATTTGTGAGGTCAGGCACTGATGTGGACGAGAAGACCTGGCTCTCAGTCTCCGCTCTAAATCATCCCAAAGGTCAAGTTTCTCCACCCCAAATTCGCTCATCCATGTCTTTATGGGCCTTGCTTTGGTGCGTAGTCATGTTGGATCTGGAAAGGGGCCATTCCCAAACTTTTCCCACAAAGTTGGAGCATGAATTTGTCCAAAATGTCTTGGTATGCTGACACCTTAAGAGTTCCCTTAACTGGAACTAAGGGGCCAAGCCCAACCCCTGCAAAACAGCCCCACACTATAATCCCCCCTCCACCAAATGATTGGACCAGTGCACAAAGCAAGGTCCATAAAGACATGGATGAGCGAGTTTGGTGCTTGACCTCGCAAATGCGCCTCTGGAAGAATGGTCAAACATTCTCATAGACACAAGCCTCATACACACGCTCGGCTCGGTTTTCTCGGCAAGAACCAGCAAGAAAACTGCTGGCAGAGCTTTCTTGCCGAGTACACCAAGCGTGTGTATAAGGCTTTCAGGTTTCTCGTCAAGAAAACTGCTTAAAATCTCGACAAGAAAAATAGAGTACATGTTCTCTATTTTCTCGTTGTGATTCTCGGCAGTGTTTTCCTGCTGAGAAACCCGAGAGTGTGTATACTTAACTGTCGTCTTGGAAACCCGCGCATGCTCAAAATGACTTTGACGAATGCGCGGTAGCTTCCTAGGCATAGGTAGGGTGCAGCAAAATGGCGGCGACGGCATCGAATGTGATGAGCGCATGCTCGTCGTATGCAATGACATCACCGTGTTCTTGCCTTCCAAAAGAATAGCGGGTCTTTTGAAAGGCGTGCCTGTACACTCGGGCGGCAAGAGATTCTTGCCAAGAATCTCGTCAGGAAAAACAACAGTTTGTTCCTGACGAGATTCTGGCCCGTGTGTACAGGGCTACATTTCTAAACATTGTGGAAAGCTTTCCCAGAAGAGTTGAAGCTGTTATAGCTGCAAAGAGTGGGCCAACTCAATATTGAACCCTACAGGCTAAGACCGGGTTGTGCATGTAAAGGCTGGCGTCTCAATACTTTTGGTAATATAGTGTACTTTGACCACTTCTTTGAGTGATGCCAAAAGCAACATAACAGGTCACGGTAAAAAAATAGTTTGTTACCTTTTTTTTAAAACAAATTATTTTATACTGAATAAAATTGATTATGTTTTTTTTTTTTAACATTTTTTCCAGTGTTGTAGACTACTTTCTAGGTCTTGAAAGTCTTATTTAATCTCAAATGTATTTTTTTTTTTATTTCATCAGAATAAGGTAAGTTGGTTGGGAACTCTTCAAAACGACCCTAGGAAATAAAATAAACACAATACAACAACAACGAACAGCCGTAGAAACACTTGACGCCATCAACAAGGCGCTACTTTAGTCCGCCGACTGGGTGGCACCAAAAGCAAAATTTGCATTCGGAAAAACAACGCCGGCTGGTTTAACGACCAGCTGACGTTGCTAAAGCAAGAGCGTCGAAGAGCAGAAGCTGCCTGGAAAAGGAGCTCTTCAGATAGAAACCTCACCATCTATAAGACAATAACTAAGAAATATCATAAAGAAATCTTTATGGCGAAAAAAATATAATTTCACCAACATCATCACCAAGGCCCTAAACCGCCCCGCAAACTCTTCAAGCTGGTTTCACAATCGATGAATCCAGCCTGCTTAGAGCCCCCCAATGCTGATTCACAAGAATTTTGCAACAAACTATCGGATTATTTCATTAATAAAATTGAAGGAATCCGGGCAAGTACTGAGCAAAATGGAATCGGCATGAACCCCGCCCCGAACTCCTACCCAGATACCATTACATACCCGCCTCAAGCACAGAAATTCACCTTAAAACCCATCACCATCGCTGCCACTAAAAATATCATTCGGTCTCTGCGTAACAGCACAGCACCCAATGACATTATTCCCACTAAACTGCTGAAAGAAAGTGCCAATATATTGGCACCAGCTATCACGCAGCTTATAAATCAGTCATTCAAGGGGGGCATGGTGCCCCCCTTGTTGAAAATAGGTACCATAAAACCTATCCTGAAAAAGCCCTCCCTTGACCCGAAAGACCCAAACAATAGGAGACCCACAACGGGTCTAAATGTTTTCTCCAAGATAATGGAGAAAGAAGTTGTACAACAGTTACAACAGCATTTAGAAACCCAAAAAATACTCGATACGTTTCAATCAGGTTTCCGGCCAGGTCACGGAACTGAAACAGCTCTGGTAAAAATATGGGATGACGTCCTAGAGGCAGCAGATGAAGGAGAATCCTCTCTCCTGATCCTGTTGGACCTAAGTGCGGCCTTTGACACGGTAGACCCCGGACTACTACGTGCTAGGCTAGCGGAAGTGGCCAAAGTCGCGGAAAAGGATCTGTCATGGTTCTCTTCCTTCTTGGAAAACAGATCACAAATAGTGAAATTGGGATCTTACACATCAGAAATGCGTACGGTATCATGCGGAGTCCCTCAGGGATCTCCCTTGTCACCGGTACTGTTCAATATTTATCTCCGTCCCCTCTTTGAGATCATTAGCAACCAGAAGCTATTCTACCATTCCTACGCAGACGACACTCAACTGTATCTCCGCGTCAGCAATGGAAAGGATCACTCGCCAGGTTAGAGAGAACCCTCACCCTAATAGATAACTGGATGACATCCAGCTATCTTAAACTCAATGGTTCAAAAACGGAGCTTCTCCTGTTTCACGCAAACAGGAGAAGTCACTCCACCTCAACTTGGACCCCACCGCCTATCCTGGGAAAAATTATCGCCCGAGCGCCAAAGTCAAAAGTCTCGGAGTCATTTTTGATTCCTACATGACAATGGATGCACAAATAGGGGCGGTAGTCAGCGGATCCCATCATCTGCTGCGCCAATTACGGCGACTCACCCCTTTTATTCCTAAAGAGGACATTGCAGTCGTGGTGGGAACAATCGTCAATTCCAGACTCGACTATGCAAATGCCCTCTATTTAGGACTTCCCAAATACCAAATCACTCGTTGGCAAGTCGTTCAAAATACGGCTGCTCGATTAGTGACTGGTAAAAAACCATGGGAGTCAATCTCCCTTTCGCTTAGATCTCTTCACTGGCTGCCAGTGAAAGACAGAATCACTTTTAATGCACTCTGCCTTACACACAAGTGTATTCAAGGAATTGCTCCCCAATATCTATGCGAAAAAATAAAAGCCCATAACCCCAATCGCACTCTGCGATCCACAAATCAAAATCTACTGCACATACCAAAGACGAGATACAAATCCAAAGGAGATCGGACATTTGCTGTCCAAGGACCGCGACTGTGGAATGCATTACCAACGACCATCCGACTGGAGTCGGACCACTTGGCCTTCAGGAGAATGATTAAAACTCATCTCTTCTGAGGCAAAGCCATCCCTTACTGAAGGAATGGAAACAGCGCCCAGAGGCGATTTAGTACGCAAGCGTTGCGCTCTATAAGTTTTTCACTCACTCACTCATCTGTATGGCATCTTTTTTTCTTATATACATTTTATTCAAGTAAACTGCACCCTATGTAGTCAAACATAAAACAACTGAAAAAAAAGGGAAAACTGTAAGCAGCATGGATTTTTATACTGTAATTTGCATGCTGCATTAAATACCACCAAGCATGTGTGAAAATATCAGATACTGTTATGAACTTAAGATGGCTGGAGTCAAATGTCAACAACAACAGAATGGAAAAAACTTGCAGTGAATATGTCGGACTTCATTGCAGGATGCATTTATACAGCTAGGCTGAAGGATGGCTCATGCTGCTTTGCTATGAAGCATGTGCTGCGGATATCTTATTCTAGCCATTCCAAAGGGAGATTCACAATCATTTACTATTGATCCAAATCAGTATGAAGTTGTATCTGCTGTGGATTTGCTCAGCCCTGCCTGTGACTGTTCCTGAATACAAATTGTATTAGACCTAGAGAGTCTTATTTTAAAGCGTCTCTTTTAGTTTTCTCTGAAACGACTCAATGCGTCATGGAAATTGTATGTGACATTTGTGATGTGAATGGACTTAGTTTACGCTTCAATCACAAAAGCTTTACTTCCATTTAACCAGGTGTTGCAAGGGTATATCTCTGGTAATGATTAGTTGTAGAAAAAGTCAGGTTTCATTAGCCTACTGATAACATTTTTTAAATGTTTTTCAGCCATATGGCTTGTTGGTATATTGTTAGAATACTTAAAGTGGTAGTGAACTCCCCTTGTTGTCTCATACCTACAGGTATGCCTATAAGTGCCAATACTCCAGTCAATTTCTGAGCAGTAAAAATCCCCCATTATTTTCACCGTCCCAGCCCTTGCAGCCCTTTCCATCTGTGCAAGCAACTGATTCTCCACCTTCTTATTAACATTGGGTGATCTATAACAAACTCCGGGGATTAACTTTGCTACGCACATCTATTTGCAGTCCACCCATAATGCTTCAGACTCATCACACTCATCACAGGTCCTCTTTCACACTCGCTTTGCGATCACTTCTCACATAGAGACAGACCCCGCCACCTTTCCTTTTTACCCTGTCTTTCTGAAAGAGTGCATAGCCAGGAATATTAATAGCCCAGTCATGTGAGGAATGAAGCCAAGTTTCAGAAATACTGATTACAATATCAGATCATGCACCAGAGCTTCCAACTCACCTATTTTGCTTGACAGACTTCTGGCATTGGTGAACAAACACTTTAATGCATTTTTACATTTTGCTCTGGTGTTTTTCATATTATTTTTAGTAGTACAAATGGCACTATAATTTCCAAAGGCTGTTTGCAAAGTGAAGCTTCACCTCATTTACTAAGATCTGGAACAAATGCCCTTGCAGAGTTCAACTGCATTTGCAAGGTGCAAAGTAATTTTGTCTTTATTAACCGGTTAAGACCCAGACCATTATGCAGGTTAAGGACCTTGCCCATTTTTGCGATTCTGCACTGCGTCGCTTTAACTGACAATTTTGCGGTCATCCGATGTGGCTCCCAAACAAAATTGGCGTACTTTTTTTCCCACAAATGGAGCTTTCTTTTGGTGTTATTTGATCACCTCTGCGTTTTTTATTTTTTGCGCTATAAACAAAAATAGAGCGACAATTTTGAAAAAAATGCAATATTTTGAACTTATTGCTAAAATAAATATCCCCAAAAAAGATATTATTTATTTTTCCTCAATTTAGGCCGATACTTATTCTTCTACCTATTTTTGGTAAAAAAATATCACAATAAGCGTTTATAGATTGGTTTGCACAAAATTTATAGCGTTTACAAAATAGGGGATAGTTTTATGGTATTTTTATTAATTTTTTTTTTTACTACTAATGGCGGCGATCAACGATTTTTTTGTGACTGCAACATTATGGCGGACACATCGGACACGTTTGACACATATTTGGGACCATTGTCATTTTCACAGCGAAAAGTGCTATAAAAATGCACTGATTACTGTGAAAATGACAATGGCAGTGAAGGGATTAACCACTAGGGGGCGCTGTAGGGGTTAAGTGTGACCTCATGTGTGTTTCTTACTGTAGGGGGGCGGGGCTGGATGCGTGACATCAGTGATCGTCGTTCACTATACCAGGGAACAGACGATCACTGCCACTGCCACAGAGAAGAACAGGGAAGGTGTGTTTACACTCACCTCTCCCCGTTCTTCTCCCTGCGGAGATCGGGTCCGTGGGTCTCGCGGGTGCAGTCACGGAGTTTCGGACCAGGTCGCAAGCGCGCCGCTGCTGGCGCACTCGCGACCCATGGCTAGGCTCTTAAAGGGGACGTATATATAGGGCCATGTGCCCAACCGTGCCATTCTGCCAACGTATATAGTCATGCAGCGGTCCTTAAGTGGTTAACTCTGCCCCCCAAGTTCATAAGCTTGCAGCTTGTTAGTCTAGGGGCAAGCAAAACAAAAGCGTCTGTATAACTGTCCATTTTTTCCTTTTTAAGGGAAAAAAACTTCTTGATCCCTTAAATGTTATGAACGAAACACATTTGTGGTATAAGTAATGATACGTGTAGCTAACATTTTTTTTTTCAGGTATTGATTTACCCATTACTTTTTGATATAGTAGGGCACCTTTGATGTATTTACACTTACTATTGTACTCTACTCTGCGGTCTCCTAGATTCCTTTTTCCTGTCTGGAAATCACTTATTCCCAATCCTGCAAGCAATTAGCTGTACAGAATCAGTGGTTTGTCAAAACTTTTCTGGTCAGGCCAACGTTTATATGCTTTCATCATTAAATCCTATGGAGAGTCCTTAAGTAGGGCTCTGGACTAACTCTAATGTATTAATTATGATGAGGTAAAAGTATTTTACTTACACTAAAACATTAGGATTTTAAATGCGTTTGTATTATGCCTAATTACAACTAAAACTTTATTTGTTAGTATATATCTATACATAAGAGTACTCTTTACCAGCCTTCATGCTCATGATCAGCCATTTCACCCCCAATGCAATGCTAGGTTAGGGTTGCAACAATACTGATACTAGTATCGGTATTGGTGCCGATGCTGAGCATTTGCACCATTTGCACGAGTACTTTTATTTGTGCAAATGTTCCAATGTATAATCTGATACCTCGGAATGAAGGGCATTACTCCCAGAAGTCTGTGGGTGGAGAGCAGGGCAGGACTTAGGGTGGTGGGGGCCCCTGGGCTTGAGTGTTGAAAGGGCCCCCTGGAGCCGAGAATTGGGGGGGATCATAGTTGTTGAGCGGGGGGGGGGTGCGTATTAAAGTTGTTGAGGGCGGGGCGAATTGAAGTTGTTGAGCGGGGATTGACTCTCATCTGTGCACGGAATGTGTCGGTTGGCTCTCTTCCCTTCAGCAAACATTCACACAACGCTCCGATTCCTCCTGGGGGGGTTTGCAGTTGTTGAGTGGGGGGGTGCCTCTCACCTGTGCTGACAGCCGGGGCCACAGACTGTCATTAGCCCGGCTGTCGGCTTTTTTCCCTTCAGCAGCCACAGTCCTCCACACACCGCTCCGGTTCCTCCTGCTTCCGTGCTGCCTCCTCTTGCAGTGCGGGAAAATTAACCCTTTTCGCAGGACTGCTGGAAGAATCGGCCTGTGCGGGACAGTCCCGCAGAATCCGTGCGTGTTGGGAGGTAGGCGAGGCCGCCATCAGTTTAAGGCATGGGCCCCCTGGAGCAGAGACCCGGGGGGGGGGGGTGCTGCCGCCTGAAATTGAGAAGCGGGGGGGCTGCCGCAAATTGAGAAGCAGGGGGGCCTTTACAAAAAAATAAAATAAAATATATATATAAAAAGAGGGGTAGCCATCCGTGGCCCTGGGGATCTCTGGGCCCTTTAATAAAAAGAAAAGAAAAAAGAAACCTCTAGGCCCTTTAATAAAAAATAAAAAAAAATAAAAAAAATAAACATTTATAAAAAATACATAAAAAAGGGAGGTTGCCATCCGGGGGCCCTGGGGACCTCTGGGCCTTTAATACAAATAAAATACATAAACAAAAATAAAAAAATAAGCATTTATAAAAAAAGGGGGGTTGCCACATGGGGCCCTGGGGACCTCTGAGCCCTTTAATAAAATATATATATATATATATATAAAAAAAATGTAAATTTGTTTTATAAAAAAAGGGGGGGGGGGCTCTGGGCCCTTGAATAATAATAATAATAATAATATATATATATATATTTTGTGACAGGAAGTCAGGTAAATCTGTGTGTGTTGTCACAGATGGGAGATACATTTCTGCCTTGTTTAGACAATACACCAATTACTATTAGGCATCGGCTGCAGAAATAGCCAGAAAGGTTTAGGGCGTTGGAACTTCAGCTGTTCAGAATGAGGTAATTAAGGCCTCTATAAATTATCCAAAGGATGACTACTGATTGCTGCATCCTGAGGCTTTTGAGTGAAGGAGAGCAGTGACTTCTGAAGAGGTGAGGTGCTTGTTGATATTTCTGTGTGATAAATATCAAAGAGACTTTTTGTTTTCTGCTGTATGACCAGCAGTGTCTGCCCAGCAGTAGGCTGTGCCAGACTCCATAGTAGGCATGTGCAAAAGTGAAAAATTTGTTTCGTTTCGTTTCGTTTCAATTCGTCATTTAATAAATTTCGTTAAGTTAGGTTCGTTACATGTGTTGAATTCGTTTTCGGAATTCGTTCGTTTTCGACCGAATTTCGAAAAATACGGTCGAAAGCGAAAATATTTCGACCTTTTTTCGAATTCGTTCGTTTTCGACCGAATTTCGAAAAAAACGGTCGAAATCGAAAATATTTCAACCAGATTAGAAAACAAATAGTCTCTTTTCGAATAGAATTTTTTTCGAATTAAATTCGAAAATATTTTTATTTATTTTTTTTATTTTTTTTCCGAATTCCGATCGAATTTAGTCCGCGGGTATTCGATTCGGAATTCGAAAAAAAAAAAAATTCGATTTCGACCATTTTTTTTTTTTTCGAAATTCGGTCGAAAATGAACGAATTCCGAAAACGGTCGAAATTTTTCGCTAATATAGCAATTCGGAAATTCGTATGCATCCGAATGTCCGAATAATGGAAAATTCGTCCGAATTTCGATTCGGAACGAAACGAAATGCACATGCCTACTCCATAGGTAGGTTCCTGGGTTGTGAAGGTAGATGCCCCAAGTGGCAAGGGTTTATTTTATGTTTTGTTTTGTTTATGCTATTTTGATGCTTTCACTTGTATCCAGCAATATGAAAAAATAAACCATATCCTTTGTTTTCAACCATCCTCAACTGCCTTTCTGTACAGTTCAGCGTGTAGTGAGCTAATTCCTCACAATATATATATATATATATATATATATATATATATATATATATATATATATATATATATAAACATATTTTTTATATAAAAAATAAATAAAAAAAGTTTTTTTTTTCATCCGGGGCCCTGGGGGTGTCCGGACCCCTAAAAAAAATATATGTTTTCTTTTTTTTTAGAGGGTTGCCATCTGGGGCCCCCTATTGGGCGGGGCCCATGGGCTTGAGCCCAGTCAAGCCCAATGGTAAGTCCGGCCCTGGTGGAGAGGGAGTCAACAAAAAGCTTGCAGCAGTGGCAGATAAACTGTCCGGGGGCAGGGGTGCAGACGCTATTTCCCCAATGCTGTTGTTCTGGCAGAATCGATGACCCATCACATTCGGTAATGGAAGTGACGTCCTAACACTGCGATGCCCATCTTGGTACACTCTGCACTCTGCCGCAGTAAGCCTGCAGTCAGAAGGCGGCAGCAGACATCTTGTTACACCCAGCCCATATAGTTCACTAAATGCCTATGAAATTAGGCCTCATACACACGACCGTTTACCTCGACAGAATCCATCAAGAAATTTGGTAGCAGAGCTTTTTTGCAGAGGAAAACGGTCGTGTGTATGCTTTTTATCGAGAAAACTGACGTGGAACTTGACGAGAAAAAAAGACAACAAGTTCTCTTTTTCCTCGTCGGGAGTCTCAATTTCCTCGCTGTGTTACTCGTAGTGCTGGTTTTCGACGAGAAACACGTTTGTGTGTATGCTTAGAAACCCGCGCATGATCAGAATAAAGTATGAGACGGGTTTGTAATGGAGATAGCACATTTGTCACGCTGTAACAGACTGAAAAGTGCAAATCGTCTCTCACCAAACTTTTACTTAGCACGCAGTAACATGAGATTAGCAAAAGCAGCCCCAAGGTTTGTGCCAGTGGAATCGAACTTCCCCTGCCGACGTATGTGTTGTACGTCACTGCGTTTGAGAACGAGGAGATTTGGTCTTGACAGTTTGTACGCAAAGAAAGCTTGTCAAGTTTCTCGGCAAGCCTAACAAGGAACTCATCGAGAAAAACCATGTGTCTTTTATGACGAGATCCTCAGTCATGTGTACGAGGCCTGAGGCCGCATACACACGATGAGACCAGTCCGATGAGAATGGTCCGATGGACCGTTTTCAACGGACCATGCTGAAGTGGTCTGATGGTCTGATGTGCGTACACACCATCGGGCCAAAAATCCTATCAGGCTACAACGCGGTGACGTAGAACACAACGACATGCTGAAAAAACGAAGTTCAATGCTTCCAAGAATGTGTCGACTTGATTCTGACCATGCGTGGGTTTTTGGTCCGATACTTTTGTGTATTAACTATCGTTTTGGTCTGACGGACAGGTGTCCGTCGGACAGATTTTAAAGCAAGTTTTAAAACTTTGGTCCGACGGACAACGGTCTGATGGGCCGTACACACCATCGAATTGGTCTGATGAAACTGGTCTTAAGACTAGTTTCATGGGACCGGTCTGATTGTGTGTACGCGGCCTGAGAGTAAGAGAACAGACAATCTAAACAGTGCATAAATTCTCTACCCTTTGGATTACCGTTTCGCCCTTAGACCTGGGAGAAAAAGTTCAGTTGACAATCAAATTTTAAATGGCTTAATACTGTATCTAAAGTCAGCTTTTTTGCTCATCAAAAAAGCTTTCAGATTCTGATGATTGCAGATAAAAAATATCAGGTGATAATAACAAAAGAAAAAGAAAGACATTGCTGCTAGCTGCTAGCACTTCAATTGAGATAAATTGTGCAAAATAGAGTACATGAAAAACATGCAGTCATACAGAAACAAAATACCGCATTTTAAAAATATCTCGGACTGAACCTAAAGACCTGGTATTTAAGTCTACGTTGGCTTGTTTGGAATATCTAGGTCTGCGTCATGGAGCTCTAGTGTGATTACTCTACAACCCTGAAGAAGAGTAAATAGAAGGGCTGGATGGTACTTGCGGGCTGTCTCTATTTTCTGGACTACCCTACTAGTGGATGTTCGTTTGGGATCCTATGCACTGGATTACTGCTTGGCAACATTGACTATTTGCCAACTTCAGTCAAAGAGGCTTCCCTGTCTGACCAATGAATTGGGGCGGATGTTCATCATTATGTAATAAGATACTTTCTTCAAATAGACAAGCTATCTTAGGTATAATGACGGCGGCATGACGTGCGATACGTGACGCGCGCGTGCCGAGGGAGGGACTAGCTCGCGACGCGACCGAGGCTAGGGGAAGGAGAGCGGACGAACGCTGGAGAACCGCCGTCATCTACGCAGCGTGAGAGGCTGCGACATGGAAGCGGGACGCCGGACGGCTCCTACCCACCCCACCAGCGCATAACATCAGCGCGCCACCCCCATCTCTCCCGCACAACTACCGGGGCTGACGCGGACCTTGCGGGGATGGCTCGTTAGTGACCTGGCCGGATCCGTGACAGGGGACAGCTTTGGTTTCCCTCCCGAACCCCCCCCCCCCATCACACCCAGAGGCTATAGTGCGGACCAGGTAACCCAGCTCCCGCCGCCTGACACAGCAACTACGCATCAGAGACAGAATCGTGCTGAAAAGGGAAGCCCTGTGGTAAGAACATTCCAATTATCAATGTTTGCTGTCTGATATGCATCTTCATCATGGACCTCTTTTCAACGCAATATATGCTTTGTAGTAAGTCTCCAGTTTAAGTGTTGGGTAAAGGCTTCAGGGGAAACACAAGTATCACCATAGGATTAATAGTATTAGTTCAATCGAACAGTGCTAACAGAACTTCCCCACTCCTAGGGGAGGACGGGGAGAAGGGCGGTCTGAGGAAAGCAGTTGGGTACATCTCTGTTTTCCTACGGATGGGAGGTGAATGGCCATATGTACGACCCGATACCAAGCCAGACCCGACAAACACAAAGTTAATGATCTCTCCCCTCCCTAAACCCAAAGGAAATAGCTATCTACCCACCAGTCTGGAGGGGCGTTTTAGAGGCGAGTTCACAAACACCCTGAGCCCCCACACGTCCTAACCCATTCCTTCCTTGTCGAAAACCAACAACACTCTACGGGAGTGCCGGGCCGTAATTAAATAACAAATATATGGTGACAGACTGTGTTTCCACTCCAAAGCGGATCTTAGTCGTGATACCCCTTCCCCGGGTATAACAGGGCGGAAAAACTGGGGAAGCGCATTAGAGCCAGATCCAAGTATAATATGAGCAAGATAACTAGGGGCTCGGTCCCTAAAACCCCGAAAGACCCCCCAGTAACCTCTACCATCAGACAATACATGTCCCAGGGCGCTGGCATCAACAGCCCTGCGCATGAAAAGAAAACTGGTAAAACAGGCACCGCCAGAAAGGGTGGAGGGGGAGTACAACAACAGTCTACAGATGTATCTATGGACGGAGAAATAGAAACAAGCCACGGGGGCGAAGAACAGCACACGATCTCGATGGACGATCTAGATAGAATGCTAAGGAGACTGGAAGACACCATTAAAGAGGAAATCAAGGGCCTGAGAGTAGATATAAACCACGTCTTGCCGAGAGTAGAAGAAATAGAAAAAAATGTGGATAAAATAGACTCAGTGCTAGACCAATTAAAAAACCAAGTCCGGGAAATGAAGGTCAATCAAAGGAACCTACAATACCGTTTAGAGGACCAGGAGAACAGGCACCGTAGACAGAACTTGAGAATTAGATCTATTAAGGAAGTAAAGGGGGAAGATCTAAAAAACATCATGAACACTCTGTTCACCCCTCTACTGGAGGACAAGGCGGGGAAACCCCTTAAAATAGAGCGAGTCCATCGCCTAGGCAGACTCAAAGAGAACACTAGCGAACGACCAAGAGATGTAATCATTAGGTTCAGGCATTATGAAGACAAGGAGGAGATCTGGCAGAAACTAAGAGGAAAACCGCCTTTAATCTATAACGACTCTGAGATACAAATCTTTCCAGACCTGGCCTGGGAGACCCTAGTAAGGAGGAGACATCTTAAACCACTTACAGAGCAACTGAGGACCCATAATATCAAGTACCAGTGGGGCTTCCCGGCATGTTTACTGGCTCAAAAAGACGGGATTTTTGCTAAATTAACTTTCCCAGAAGATCTTCCCATCTTCTGTGACAAACTGGACTTACCTATAATAGAAACCCCAGGATGGTCCGAATGAGCGGGGAGGGGGGGGGGGGCGGGGGAGGGGGGGGGGGGGCGGGGGAGGGGGGAGGGGAGTGGGGAAACCCCTAGCCCAGGCCAGCCTCCTGCCTAATAAAAATCAGGGCCAAGGTGAAGGAGAAGAGCCCTAGGCGGGAGAAGCTCGGGTTAGTGCCACCTCGACATCTCGATCTAGTGGGATGGGGCACGATGACCCCCACAGATCTGAGGCCTTAGACAGGCTGGGGAGGGGGGGCGGGGGGAGGCGGGACGGGCACCTAGAGAAGGGGGTTCGAGGGAGGGGGGGGGAAGGGTGGGGGGAGGGAAGGTGGGGGCAAGGGGAAGGTGGCTCTCAGGGACTCCATAGCGCAACTTAGGACTGCCAGGGTTAAATGGCGGAGGTAAGGTTTTTATCCTATAACGTCAAGGGTTTGCACTCAAAGGGCAAAAGAATGCAGATCCTTGATGAAATCAAACAATACAGAGCAGATGTGATCCTCATCCAGGAAACACACCTGACCCTGAATTCAAATATTAAACTTTATTCCCCCACATACCCCATCTGGTACTATGGCGATGCGATTACTAGTCGAGCTAGAGGGGTTGCTATCGGCTTCACCAGGGGGGTGGGTTTCTCCCTGATGGCAAGACGGCAGACCCAGAGGGCAGGTTCTTATTCCTCAAAGGGTCTATCGGAAACAGGGTTTATACACTAGTCAATATCTACGCTCCCAATCGACACCCCATAAAGTATTTATGCAAGATCCTGGACAAAATAAATACATTCGCTGAGGGTTATCTAATTCTTATGGGGGACTTAAATTTTGTCATAGATCCCAAGGAGGATAGCACCTGCCCGAGGAGAGATGTCAACAACTCGAATCTAAGGCGACTCACACAAAAAATGGGGGACAGCCAGGTGGTCGATGCCTGGAGGGCTTTCCACCCGGGGGAGCGGGATTACACGTTCTTCTCAACCCCTCATGGAACGTACTCCAGGATCGACTACGCATTGGTAGCTCACCGGTTGTTGGACTACATCTCTGAAATCAGCATAGGGATAATGACCATATCTGACCACGCCCCTATTATGATGAAAATCAAAACTGCAACTACAGATTTCAAGCGTATGCCCTGGCGATTAAATGACTATCTGATTAGAGATGACGATGGAGTGGCGAGGGTCGGGACAGAACTAAAGCAATTCTTTGACATAAACGATACAGACGAAATCTCCATGGCAACTGTTTGGGAATCACACAAGGCCTATATCAGAGGGATTCTAATTAGGGAAGGCTCACGAAGGAAAAAGGAGAAAAACAAGCAGAGGGCAACACTGATCAGAGAAATAGCGGACCTAGAGAAAAGGCATAAAGACAGAGGGCAAAATAATACATATCTTAAACTAATAATAAAGAGAAATGAACTAAAGGATATAATGGAAACAGAAACAAGGATTAAACTAAATAATATTACTAGGGAGAGGTACGTGTGGGGAAATAAACCAAACAAATACCTTGCTAAAATGGCAAAAAAGAAAACTACTAGGAATTATATTGAAAAGATCAAGCGACAAAATGGGGAACTAGTATACGCAACTGCAGATATAGCTGACACTTTTAAAAAGTATTATGAAGAACTTTACTCGATAAAAAGATCTGACGGGCAAGAAGCTGTAAGGGGACAAAAATTAAGGGCCTTTTTGGACAGAGCGAAATTATCTATAATCGAAGAGGACTCACGCGCATACTTAGATAGGCCTATTACAGAAATAGAGATAAAAAATACACTCAAAAACATGACAGTCGATAAGAGTCCGGGCCCAGATGGGTTTACGGTCCTGTACTACAAGAGGTTCAGTGAAATCTTGATTCCCAGACTGTGTAAGTACTTCAATGGTCTGGGCATACAATATCAACTTAGCCTGGAGGCCTCAGCCGCTGCAGTGGCTATTATCCACAAAGAAGGAAAAGACAGATCCCTCTGTTCGGGATATAGACCTATATCCCTTCTGAATATCGATACTAAACTTTTCTCTAAAGTTTTAGCCGACCGTCTGAAGGGTGTAATGCAGGACTTGATCCATCCAGACCAAGTGGGGTTTATACCTAACAGGGAGGGAAAGGATAACGCCATAAGAGCCCTGCTGTTGATGCAAAAGACCCAGACAGAGGAGACCCCCAGTCTATTCCTGTCAATTGATGCCGAGAAGGCCTTCGACAGGGTAGACTGGGGACTCATGATTCACACTCTTGACGCAGTGGGAATGGGGAATAGATTCTTAAACTGGACTAAGACATTATACTATCAGCCGACAGCAAGATGCAAGATTAATGGCACCCTATCAGATTCCATAAAGTTGAGCAACGGGACAAGACAGGGGTGCCCCTTATCTCCCCTCCTTTTTATCTTGTCCCTTGAACCCCTCCTGTCCGTGATTAGAAATGACCCTGAAATCACAGGAATCCGGGTCGGTGAGGAAGAGCATAAGTTGTCCGCCTTTGCGGACGACATATTGTTCTATATCACCAACCCGGAAAAAACCATCCCCAAGATCCTTCTGACGCTAGAGCAATACGGAGCAATTTCTAATTTCAAAATTAATACGACCAAATCAGAGATTTTAAACATCAATCTCAATAAAAACCAAGTTAGATTGGTAAAGGAAATCTCCCCTTTTCCTTGGCAAAAAGAACTCAACTACCTGGGGATCAAGTTGGCAAATACAGAAAGGAAGATCTACAAGATCAACTTCATATCTTTATTAAATGAAATTAAAAGTGAACTAACAAAAATGAAAAATAAACCCATCTCTTGGATGGGTCGAATAAATATCCTAAAGATGATATATATTCCTAAAATACTATATAAATTTCAGCTATTACCAATCCCTCTACCCTCTCAATATCTGAATAAATTAAACTCTGTGGCAATGAACTTCATCTGGAAAAACAAAAAGTATAGAATCTCCCTATTAAACTTGAAACAGGACAAACTGGAGGGAGGCCTGGCTGTCCCAGACATTAAAGGTTATTACAAGGCGGCAGTACTCTCCCGAGCAGTAGAATGGGCTAGAGATAAAAAAGAGAAAAGGTGGGTCCAAATCGAGAAATCCCTAACCCAGAACCAATTAAGTAAAATTCTATGGATCCCTACACAAAAACGACCACAGCAGCACAAATTACTAAAACTCACAAAAAGCACTTTGAGAATGTGGGACAGGGCTCTGACATTCATCAAGATTCCACTTAATTCTCCACTTATGAATTTAAAAAATAATCCATATTTTGCACCGGGTGAAGAAAAAATTGGAGGGAAGTGGATTAAAAAAGATACGGTATACCTAGGGGAGGTTATCAAGGGAGGTGAATTGATGACCTTTGAGGATTTGAAACTAAGGGTAGATACATGGAACTTAGACTTTTGGCACTATTCACAAATCAAACACTTCACTGGGAAGCTACCACAGCCTTTGCGAGCGGGGACGGAGCTGACTCCCTTGGAGAGGCTGTGCACTACCGGTAACACCAGGGGCACGATATCTAAGCTATACAAAATACTCATCAAGGTAGGAGCACGAGGAGCTACACCACTAGTAGAAAAATGGGAAAAGGAATTAGGGATAGACAGAGGGAATAACTCGATTAATAGGATAATGCATCTGACCCACGCCTCCGCAATTGATACCTCGATGGCGGAGATGAATTACAAATGTATCTCCGGATGGTACCTCACCCCTGTACAAATGAGTAAGTACAAAAAAGATCAGTCTGCGGACTGCTGGAGGGGGTGCTGCGAGAGAGGCACAATGGCCCATCTTTGGTGGACATGCCCCATAATCAAAAAGTACTGGGCCTCGGTATTGTCGTATATAAACGAGATTACGGGAGTCAAGTTGAAGTTAGATCCGTGGACCTGCCTTTTCCATTGTAATGATGAAGGAGTGAAGAGATATAAACGATCGCTACTCCCGCACCTTCTAAATGCAGCTAAAAAGATGATCCCAATGAAATGGCAAGAAGGGGAAGGCCCACGGATCTGGGAATGGATAGAAGCTGTGGACCAAATACACAGGATGGAGGAACTGAAAGACTCTGCCACGGGAATGAATAATGACTACCGCTCCAGATGGAGCAAGTGGGGACTCTTTAAGACAACATGGAACTTTGTAGAGGGACAGAGGAGGTAGAGGGAGTCAGCTGTAAATGAAATGTATGGGAGGGGCCCTGAGACGTTATCTCTTCCAATATACCCAAATTTTCTTCTCATCCTAGTGGCAATAGAATATATAGGGGGGGTCCCGGGAGCCACCTAGGGCAAGGGGGGAGGGGGGAGGGATTTCTGGGGGGGGAGGTGGGAAAAAATTTTGTACCTCTTGAAGAAGTCAAGGGAAAAAAAAAAAAAAAAGATAAAATAAAAAAAAAAAAAAAATTTCTGCAAAGGTTAATAATCTAGCGATATAAGCACAGCCTTAAAACGATTCACAAATGATGCAACCGCTAGTAGAGACGATTGAAGCCTCAAGCATGAGCGGGTCTCACATGTATGGTATGAGCTGATGTGAAAAAAAAAAAAAAAAAAAAAGAAAAAGACAAGCTATCTTAGAGATTTATACAATCAGTCCTTTACAATCTGGGCGGTTGCGGTCCTGGTCTGTCCCTTGGCCACCAATGCACTGATCCGCCTCTTGCCTGCCCCTGCTGGCTTTCTTTGGAATATCAACCTTTTCTCACATGACAGGGCCCTGTGCTTTTTCTTTCTTTTATATATATTTTCTTTTGTTGACACTCCGCTGCGGGTCCCCATGCATGCATGTTCATATTACATTATAAAACATACAGTGGATTCTCCCTGAAGAAGGAGTTTTGTCTCCGTAATACGTAGGATTTCTTCATTGTATGATGTGTACACCTTTATGTATTTTCATGTATTGCATGTTCCATTGACATATGGCTGCAAGGTTTATATGATTCAATTGTTACCACGTTGTTTTTGTTCGACTTTGCTATAATAAATATTTAATACATTTTACCCTATGTTGTCATACAATCTGTGCCTACAAAGTCCAGCCCTTGAGGGGAAACTTTTTTTTAATATTAAAAACAGGTCATATTTACAAAGAGATTTTCATTTACAATGGGCATAGCCACTTTGGATAGCAGTAAAAAAAAAAAAAAAACTGACACAGGATTTAAACGTTTGCTGCTCTTTCCAAAACTAAGAAAAAAAGATTTTACTGGGCATACACATTTTTTTGTGAAACTAAAGATCTCCCTTTTTAGGTAAGACTAGTTTGTGGAAGGGGGCATTATGTATTCTATATTCAGTGAAAAGTCCAGCTTTTAATTGATGTTTTACCTGCATCCACAAATGCTTGGAGTGCTTGAAGGTAATAGAACTCTGCCATGTCAAAGTTCTTTAGCTGGCTATAGGCAAAAGCCAAGTTACATAGACACTGTCCTTGTGCATTTCTTTCACCTAGAGAACCTGCAACACATAAATATATCAATGCTATGACACAGTTCCACAGGAAAGAAAAGATGAGCTAGAATACCTAAGAGGAATATGGTAAACATAACTTGAATAAAATAGTTCCACAAAAAAAGGAAGGGCAATAAAATAGATACGTTGATTATAAAACATAATACAGCATTACAAGAAATCACTAACAAAAGTGTTAAATTAACTATAAAAAAACATGTTAACAAAACATGTCTTTAGTGTTGATTTTTATATTTATGCTCAGATTCTATGAGGAAAAGAGCAGTCACTTTGCTCTTCCTGGGTCTGAGTCAGTATCCATAAATACAACCATACCTTGGCTACAGTTGCCCATTAAAGACTTCTCCCACCTGAGTGCTGTTAACCCAGACTCACCTTAGCCTTGTTCAAGTGATCTTCAGTGTGCTTATTCAAAAGAGCTGCACATGCTTTCTGCAGAAACTGTCCCCACCAGATCTTTTTCTTGCTGTGCATCTGAGCGGTGGCCCCTTTTCATTACGTGAGCCCTACTCATTGAAGCCTCCAGCAGTCCTAAAGAGTAGGGTTTGCTTGGAGGTTCCACTGCTGGCATTTGGGGATTTTAAACCAGTTCCTGGATATATGCCCAACTGTTCCTAATCACACATCACACTCATACAGATTCCGTTTTTTTGGTCATAGGCTTGACATGGGTACTTGGTATTCTTTATATGAAAGGCCTCTACTACTACACCTGTGGTTCCAGGTTCCTAAACCACATGTGTGGCCACGTTGTACTACTGGGGTCCATGCTACACATGTTCCCAGGTGGCATGGTCAGGTGTAGTAGAGGATAACCCTCACAGTCACTGCCACTTAACTGACCCATCACCACCCACTACCATGGATCTATTCCCTTGAGACCATGTTCAGTCCAGCATATTGTAAGGCTACCTTAATGTTGTCCAACTGTTTGCAACCATGCAACAAGTATGCCCACTTTACCAGCAAAAGATTCTCCGTGCACCAGTTTTAGTAAATCTCCCCCACTGTGTCCAATGGTAAATCCATCCCTGACTCTATCAATAGTTGGTACTGGTCGTTATCAGAACAATTCTGTGACAGTGGAGTGAGAATCAGCAAAGCCTTGATCCATTTTAATGGCTTTTATTAGTATCTATGGTCAGTGCAGTAGTCTAGGTGTTCCATGATCCTACCATTTTTCAACTACCTTTTCAATAAAGAAGCCTCAAGAGCAAATATGTAGGCTGCATTCACATCTGGGCATTTTATATGATGGGCAGATTTACTGTGATTCTGCCCACAATTTCAAAACGTCCAGGTGTGAATGACAAATCGCACAACGCACATTTCAGATGCCATTAATTTGAATGGCACCTAAAAATGCGTTGCGATTTTGCCGCAATTGTCAAACAATAAATCATGCTGCAATGCAGCAGACAATGCTGTGGTCATACCAATCACATAATTTCACCATACTTATGTGAAATCGCTAAAAGTTGACTTTGGATTGCAGTCGGTATAACTTGAATCAAACTAAAGAGTTTTCATTTGAAGGTTTGGGTTTTCCCAAGTGAATGATGAGCAGCCCTTGTACAAATACATTAGAGTAGGATTTTCTGTTTAGTCTCTCAAGCCAATGGCTGCCAAAGAATTTTTATATAGTTTATATGCAAATAGCTACTGTATAAAAGACAAAAACAGAAACAATTCTTCTATTTCAGTTATTTTTGAAATGACGACAGATTAGGTATAGAAATCCACACTCATTTCAATTCGTATCTAGAGGTTAGATGGTTTCAGCCAGCTGAAATGTATTTATTTCAGAACACATAATTCCATTTTTACTGGTAGTAAATCACTTTAAAAACCATAATATAAAACATTGTTTATCTTCCAGTTACTCAAGTAAAAGGAAAGAGCTATTTAATGGAAATATCGATTGATCTGGAAGACTGCTCTAATTAATACACATAATGAATATGATACCTTACCATACATATCTGCTGCTTCTGCATGACTCCGGAGAGATTTTTCATATTGGTAAAGAGCATTGTCAACAGCTCCCAGGTTCTGCAGTAATACAGCCATTTTTCTTATGGAAAATTGTTTTCCGCTACACAGATTCAGACTTTCTGTAAAGCACTTTTCAGCTTCACTAAAACATTTCAATTCAGCATAATGAAGGCCAACATGGTTATAAAGTGTACCTAAAAACAGAAGGCAGAAAGAATAAAGCATGTTCATGTGTATCAGGGCAGAACTGAAACTGGAACAAAAGTATGCTCAGCATATCAATGTCAATGTAGGGCCCATCATTCACTTAAAGTGTGTTTACTATACATATAAACGGTATATATATACATATATATATATTGCACTAAATATACACTCATACTGCTTCCTGTGGGGGGGTGACAACAATGCTGAACTGTTTGCTACTGTCAAACTCATGTTGGCTGTGTCTACTTGTTGGAAGGTGCACTACTTGTTGGCAGGTGCCACTAGATGGCTATGTTGCCATTATGGCATGGCAAGGGGGATATTGTAAGCAGATATTAGCTCCTCTTTTAGAGAAACCCCTCTTATGGTGATGTAATGAGTGAAGTTAGTGTCCAAAGAAATACCAGCTATGGGTAAGGCCCAGTGGAAAGCGAGGTTTGGGAACAGGACACCCCCTGGCCAAGAGTTTATATTTATTTTTCTTGTGGAAAATATATAATTTTTTATATAAAAGAGGCATAGATGCAATAATGTTATCAATATACAAAGCATTTATGGGACTTTATCTGAAATACTTTACTCAGTTGTAGCATCAGATTCCCCTTCCCAAAAAGGATTCCTAGGAATCAGAAAGAATTTAGAGAAAGGCAACTAAACTTAAAATACAATTAAAATAAAGAGCTCAGATGACCTTGTTTATGGGGAAAGTACTTACTGAAATTAATTTATTCACCTTCAGGAAAGGTTGATTAAGAATAATATGGTCATTTAATGTAAAATATATAGTATATGACCCATAGAGAAGATTTATTAGAAAGCTACTTCCTCTCCATAGATAAAAGAGTACCCTTGCAGTAGTAAGATTAATCTCAACTTGCAATTTTGATATAGCCCACAGCTGCTGGCTCTTCCAGAAATAGCTAGACAGCAAAGAAGAGTTAGATGTTTTAATTAAAAAATAAATAAATAAATACACATATTGGTATGTACACTTTGTGGAGCATTAATTCTGGAAAATAAGCTTTCCTTCTGGTTTGGGAAGTTGTAAGAGTGTGTCCTTTTTTTTTTTTACTGTGTATAATCATTGGAGTGAAACGTTTAAGGTCCTCGCTCAGCTCTCTCTCATTAGGCCTGGACATATACCAGGAGATGTAAGAAAAGGCTCTGTCCCTAGTTATCAATCACTTTCTCCCTTTTCTGTGCAGTAAAAGAGAAAGGAAATGGGAAAAGCTGACTGACTTTATGGACAATAGAACTGTTTCTCCTTCACATATTTATTAACCTTCTTAGAATTTGTATATACAAGTAATTATGTGGACACGTCTGTAAGAGCACATTTAACCCCTTCCCAACCAGTATAACTGCGGCAGGTTGGCACTGTTGCGCAAGTCGTCGTAGCTGTACGTCAGCTCTTTAAGATACTGCAGCAGGACCACATGTGCACCCACAATCGCTTGTGACAGATCGAAAACCGGGATCTGTGTGTGTAAACACACAAATCCCAAATCTATCAGGGAAGAGGCAACAGATTGTGTGTTCCTACCAAGTAGGAACAACGATCTCGCTCCTCCTCTAGTCAGCCACAATTAGGACACACATAGGGAACACAGTTAACCCTTTGATCGCCTCCTAGTGTTAACCCCTTCCTTGCCAGTGACATTTAAACAGTAATCAGTGGCTATTTATAGCACTGATTGCTGTAGAAATGTCAATGGTCCCAAAATTGTCAAAAGTGTCATATTTTTCCTCCGCAATGACTCATTCCTGATAAAAATCGCAGATCGCCACCTTTACTAGTAAAAATATTAATAATAATAATAAAATGCCATAAATCTATCCCCCGTTTTGTAGACGCTATAACTTTTGCGCAAACCAATCAATATACGCTTTTTGCAATTTTTTTGCCAAAAATATGTAGAAGAATACATATTGGCTTAAACTCATAAAGAAATTTTAATTTTTTTGGGGATATTTATTATATTTAAAAGTAAAAAAAAAATTCAGTTTATAGCGAAAAAAAAAACAAAAAAAACACAGAGGTGATCAAATACCACCAAAATAAAGCTCTATTTGTGGGGAAAAGAGGACATATATTTTGTTTGGGTACAACGTCGCACGACTGCGCAATTGTCAGTTAAAGCGATGCAGTACTGTATCGCAAAAAATGGCACGGTCAGGAAGGGGGCAAATCCTTTCCGGGGCAGAAGTGGTTAACCATATCATACTGTAATGGTTGTACTATGTATATTATATGCATATATGACATATGTTTGGCTAGTATGTTAATGCTGTATACATACGCAAAATATACAGATGGCAGCTATTTTAACCAATGGGATTGCCCCTGGTCCAAAACTTAGATGCTAAAAAGAGAATATGGAGATGCACTTAGACTGGGTATAAACAGTGCAAATTTTGTTTCTGCAATCATTGGTTACAGGAAAGAAATTTGCACGATTCCCCCATCAACACAGACAGGAAATCAGTCTTCTTCTGGCGGTGGGAAGCAGTCCCCACCGGGGGGAAGACAATGATTATCGTTAGGGTCTATAGCAGCTGCTAGAGATAATCCGAAGCGAATCCGGCAGGCTGGTTGTACCCAAGTTGATTGATCGATAAACTTGGTACATTCAGCCTGCCCATTATTGAATTAATTTGAATCTTGGCCTGTACCTGCTGAACCGGCTGAAATTCAAACTATGTATGGCCAGCCTAAGTCTACTGATTGCTATTGTGAAGATAATGAGAAGCCTTTTTATGTACAGCCTGATGATTTCATTATCATGGTGCTTCATAAGGATATTATTGTCTCATGGCAGAATAATAATTAATTAACAGAATTAATAATTTATAATAATTAATAATTAGAAGGATGACACTTACCCAGAGTCTGTTTATCAGAAATTCCTTTAAATGACTGAACACACATATTTAAAGTCTGAAGAACGTCTGTCTTAGAGAATGCTTGGCTGTTTATCATGTATTTACTGGCTTCTCTCATGGCCATTGCGGCATCTTCCATTCTTTCATTTTTCAGATATGAATGTCCTGCAAGTTTGAAAGAATGTGCCGCCGAGGAAAGCTCTCCAACGGATGCAAAGCAGTACCCTAGTTTGATTAGAGCATCTGCAATGCTGTTAATTTCTTCAGAACTGTATTGATTGATGGCTTTTTCATAAAACTTCACAGCTTTATCATACTCTTGCATCTTATCATAAGCAGACGCTATGTTAAAAAACAGATCGCCATCTTCTTCATCCTTGTCATGGTTTTTAGATTTCATTAAACATTTTAGGGCTTTTTTTGGTTTCCCAACGCATATGTATGCAGCACCGAGATTGAACAAACATTTTTTTTGAATGCCTTCATTGGATAAGTTAGAGGAAAGAATAAAGGCTTTCTTAAATAATTTTAGAGCTCTGTTGATATCGTCTTTTCCCATGAGTTCTTTTCCCTCTTTACACAATGTTTGTATTTTAGAATGGATGAGATGTTGTCTTGGGGACACAATTTTGGGTAGATCCTTGGAATCAGCCATGATGAACTGACAATATCTGTGACTGAAAAATATAGAAAGTAAGATAACTAAGTACAACAACTACACTATAATAAGGCATGCACAAATTTACACAGAGTTAATTTTATTATTAGATAGCAGTGACAATGGAACAATATAAAATATTGATCATGTTCATTGTTCATTCATAAATATGTGTGAACTATAAACAAAAAAAGACACCCGTGCCTAGTTAGGCAATGCTAATAGTAAATTGCAGCTGCTGTTTAATATTTCCAACAAGTTATTTTCAATATGTAACTATTCTTATTAGGGTTTTAGCCGATACCGATTACCGATACTTTATTTTAAATCTCATGTTACAGTGGCACATGTGTCAGTTTTATTTTTACAATTTTTTTTTTTTTTTACAATTAGTTTTTTTTTACAACTTATTTAATTTTTTTTATTATTTTTTTTTCAATGCTTTCTTTTTTTTAAGGGGGGGGAGTGGACAGTGACAGTGTGTTTTTTATTTTATTTTTTATTTTTTACAATACATTTTTTTATTATTTATTGCAATTCTTTTTTATTTATCAGCCCTGTTGGGGGGGGGGGGGCTGAGACATCTCCCCTTTGAGACAGGGAAAGGGACTAGGGACACAGATTCCCCAGACGATGTTTCAGTTATGGGAATGGACATAGTCAGTGATCGATGACTCTGTACATTAGGAAAACTTTGGAGCTGGATTTACCAGCTCTTACCTATGCTCTCCATCCTGACAGATCGAGGGGGTGGAGGAGGAGAACGGAGGGGGACATCAGCTTGGAGGGGGATGGCAGCATGGAGGGAGACACGGAGGAAGATGGCAGCATGAAGGGGGACAGCAGCAGAACAGAGGGGGGCTGGAGAAGGATACGGGGACAGTCATCGGTGATCGCGTGTGGGAGAGTTACAAGCACCGATCACCGCTGATTTCACTAAAGCAGCTGAAAGCCGCGCAGGGGGGAGAGAAGCGGAGAAACGGCTGTCAGACTTTGCAATCTATACAGCAGTGATCAGTGCTTGTAAACTCCCCCCCCCACCGCACTGATCACCCTGACTGTCCAGGTTTCGGGTGAAGAATCGTGCAAATGCTCGGTATCGGAAACCTTTACCAATACTAGTATCGGTATCGGGACAACCCTAATTCTTATGCTGGCCATACACTATACGAAAAATCAGCTGAAATTCGGTCATTTAGACAGTTCCTTTTGATTTTCGGCCAGTTAATTGGCACAAAATCAATAATCGTTTGGGCGTTTTTGAGCTGAAAAACGAAGTACAAGTTTGTAATTTTCTGCCGAACGAACGATAAATTAAAAAGGTTAATGCGTTTCCTGTCCGAACTGTCTGCACTAGGTAGATGTAAAAAAAAAAAGGATTAATTTATGTCCACTGAACGATTTATCGGTCAATACATGATGGCACTATCATCTGCGCTCATGGCCGAATGTTAGTTTTTCGAAAAATGTGTTTGGCCGATTTTTTTGTATAGTGCATTAGGCAGGGCTTGCTATAACATGTGATAAGTCAAATTTGTGTCTTAATAAATTACAGTTGACTGCACAGTTTAAAAATACTTTTTTTTGCACTACGCCACTTTAATAGCTTGGCGTGTATGCAAAGTATATGTGTTTAGATTCATATTTTACTAGTACGTTATCATTAATAAATATGACCATTTCTATAGCATACTGCAAAATTAAAATGAAATCCAATTGATGACATTGTCTTTACCAACCAAATGGCATCTACCTTACTTGTAACACAGGATATAAATGAAGCCAGTGCCTGGTTAGTCAACCCCCAAGGGATCCATTATCATAAAATATCTCTCATTCCAATACCAAAGAAATAACATGTAGATAAAATGTATTTGTTAATGCATAGGTGTGCACGCAGACGGTGCCTGGTGTGCCTGGGCACATCCTAATAACCCATTGGTTGCTGATTCTTCCTGCTTCTTGGCACCCCTGTCTCCCCCTGCAGTGCTGCCAGCCTCCCTCCTCTCCTCTCCCACTGGCTGCTGCAGCAGATTTTTCAAGATGGAGAGCGGAAGATGGGGCCGGCCCCTTTTCCCCCCGAATCTGAGTACCAATCTCTCCTGTGTTCATTCTTAACCGAAACATAGTAAACGTAGTAAACTGTGTTTACTATGCTTCAGGAAACAGTGAAAAGCCGCACTATATCGTGAAGGACCAATATTGAGATCAGTCCATATATACAGTGCATAAAGACCAAAACAAATCATATATCAGGATGTATCTGCTAAAATCAAATATAACACACTTAGGAGACTAACAATATGAATATTGAAGAAAAATCACAAACAAGGATGTAGTCTCATCTAAAAATTAAAATACAGTCCCAATTCCTCAAGTGCAAAGACAGAAGGTAGGTGTTGATGAAAGCAATTAAGGGATATAACTCCAAAATATGTGTGCAAACACCCATGCTCCACCACCATTTTTTTTTTATTATTTATTGCAATTTGTTTTTGTTTTTTAAACAGCCCTGTTGGGGGTCTTTGGTGAGATATCAGGGGTCTTAGACCTCTGACATCTCCCCTTTAAGACAGATAAAGGGACTAAGGACACCGATTCCTTAGTCCCTTTCTGCAGCCTCAGCTAAAATAAATGGAGAGAAGCTCCTCTCCATTCATAACCTGAAGCATCGTAAACACAGGTTACAATGTTTCAGTTATATGAATGAACACTGACTCTGTTCATTCTAAAAAGGTAGGAGTTGGGTTTAGCAGCTCCTACCCCTGCTCTCCATCCTGACAAATTGAGGGGGGAGAGCAGCACTGAGGGGGGGGGGGGAGACAGCACGGAGGGAAAGAGAAGGCAGCACGGAGGGGGGAGAAGAAAGCACGGAGATGGGAAAAGACAGACCGGAGAGGGGAGAAGACAGCACGGAGGGGGGAGAAGACAGCATGGAGGGGGGAAGGCAGCACAGAGGGGGGAGAAGACAGCACGGAGGGGGAAAGAGAGCATTGAGGGGGGAGAAGACAGCACGGAGGGGGGGAAGACAGCGCAGAGCACCGAGAGGGGAGAAGACATCACGGAGGGGGGAGAAGACAGCACAGAGGAGGGGAGAAGACAGCATGGAGCACGGAGTGGGGAGAAGACAGCACGGAGGGGGGAGAAGACAGCATGGAGGGGGGAGAAGACAGCACAGAGGGGGGAGAAGACAGCACAGAGGGGGGAGAAGACAGCACAGAGTGGGGAGAAGTTAGCACGGAGGGGGGGAAGACCGCATGGAGGGGGGAGAAGACAACACAGAGAGGGGGGAAGACAGCACAGAGCACGGAGAGGGGAGAAGATAGCACGGAGGGGGGAGAAGTCAGCATGGAGGGAAGAGAAGACAGCACATAGGGGGGGAGAAGACAACACGGAGGGGGGGACACATCACGGAGGGGTGAAGACAGCATAGAGGGGGAGGACAGTACAGTGAGGGACAGTCAGCGGTGATCGGTGCGGCTTTGGGGAGAGTTACAAGCACCGATCATCGTTGTATAACTTTAACCAAAACAGCTGAAAAGGGGGCAGATCAGTGCTTGCAACTCCCCTGCCGCACCAATTACCCTGACTGCCCAGGTATCGGGTGAAGCATCGGAGGATTTCCCCTGAGTACAAGTACTCGAGGAAATGCTCGGTATCGGTACCTTTACCGATACCGATACTAGCATCGGTATCGGGACATCCCTAGTTACTACCTTTTAAATTAATCCTTTTTTACGGTAATACACTATGAATGAATGAATGAATGAATGAATGAATGAAAAACGTATATAGCGCGACACATGCGAACTGAATCGCCTCTGGGCGCTCAATCTAGTGTTTTTATTTTTTGGGGCTCTGCGATGGTTGGCTTTATACATCGACTTCCACTGAAGCAGTCTCTGCATACCAAATGGAGGAATCAAGGCTTTAATACAAGCTTGTTGTCCTCTTGCCTCTGGTAAGAAGTGATTTTGGCTGGTGGTGGAGCATGGGTGTTTGCACAAATATTTTGGAGTTATATCCCTTAATTGCTTTCATCAACACCTACCTTCTGTCACGGATGCACTCTTTGCACTTGAGGAATTGGGACTATATTTTTCTTTTTAGATGAGACTACATCTTTGTTTGTGATTTTTCTTCAATATTCATATTGTTAGTCTCCTAAGTGTTTTATGTTTGATTTTAGCAGATTCATCCTGATATATGATTTGTTTTGGTCTGTATGCACTGTACATACAATGGACTGATCTCAATATTGGTCCTTCACACTATAGCGCAGCTCTTCACTGTTTATTTAATTATTTATTTATGTCTATCACATAAACAGAGCTGCTGCTGTGTTTTTTTTCTTGTTTTGTTTTGGCAATTGGTTAGCACAGTATTTTTTGCACATTTCTCCACTTTTTACTATGCTTCAGTTTGTGAATGAACAGGAAGCCACTCAGCACAGAGCACTTCCCAGTGAGGCTGCAGAGAAAGGGACTGGTGAACCTGTCCTCAGTTCCTTTCTCTGTCTCAAAAGTGAGATATCAATAGTCTGTTTGGACCCTTGATATTTCACCAAAGACCCCCAACAGGGCTCCAAAAAACAATATAAACAAATAATAAAAAATGATTGAAGATAAAAAAACTACAGACATCATCCACTGCTCTACTGATTTACATGCATGTGTGTTTGCACATAATGTAATAGGCTGCACACACCAATGTGTTAATGAGACACCAAGAAAATCAGTCTATCATAATATTAGCCATTAATCTTTAATGGTCTGGCCCTAAATACACAAGCTGTTTAATTTTAACTATTAGACAAACAAAGATTTGGGGGGCATACCCTAAAAGATGCATTAAAGATGGTGCAGCCATAAGAAAATTAAAATGAAATTTTAATGCAAAAAAACACAATACATAACCAAATTCTTTGTAAAATATAAAAGATGATGTTACATCGAGTAAATAGATACCAAACAAGTCATGCTTTACAATTGCGCACGCCCATGCAATGTTGACAAACAAAATGTTTACTATTCATAGGCGTGGTCTAGAATTACTGCCCATGATCTGACGTTTGCAGCATGTTTTTTTAAATTATTATTATTTGTAATTTTTTTTCTTTAAAACATTTTTTGATCACTTTTATTGCTGTCACAAGGAATGTAAACATCCTTGTGAAAGGTACACTTTATGAAGAGATATGGGGGCTTTAAAAAGCATTCATCAGTGTTTTTAACCACTTCGATACCAATTTTTTTTCGTTGTTTCGGTTATAAAATGTTGTTTTCTCCTTCACTGACGGACACTGATAGGCACTGATCAGTGGACACTGATAAGCTGGCTCTAATGGGCACTGATGAGGAGGCACTAATATATAGAATTGATGGGCACGGATATACAGCACTGATGGGCACCAATTGGCGACACTGATATGCAGCACCGATGGGCACTGATAGGCGGCACTGATGGGCACTCCCCTCTGACAGGGAGATCCACCGATCAGCTCTCCCTATCAGCACAAACTGACAAATGCTGTTTATTGGCACTTCTTGATTCACGCAATGATCAGCTGTGGTCACAGCTGATTACGTGGTTAGGAGCTTCGGAGATGCAGTGTGTCAGACTGACCCACAGCAGCTCCGATCAGCGTGCTGCGCGCCCCCCGTGGGCACGTGCCAGCAATTTATCCTGCTGGACATCATATGATGCCTAGTCAGGATAACTGTACCACTGCCTGGCTGTCATTCTGCTATAGGCTGGGCGAGAAGTGTTTAAATACCTGTGATCTTTAAAAAATGGTGTGATTGACATCTGCGTAAACTATAAGTGATGTAACATCATCCCTTCAGTGTTAATATCACAAACAGCCAATCAAAGCCAAGCCACTTTGCTTGGCTGTCTGGCCTGCCAGCGGACATGCTGGCCAGTCGCTCAGATCTCCTGGTGGGATGGGAGAGCCAGTGCAATCAGTGGAAGGCGGAGGGAGGGGGGATGTCCCTTCCTGCTGCTTGTAATAGCAGTCAAGCTTGGCTGTCCGGGTGGGGCAGGAGAGCCCAAACAAGCAGCAGAAGGCAGCGGGAGGGGGGTTTTCCCCTCCCACTGCATATAATAGCAGTTGAGTGGATAGCAGCTGCATGCCAGTATAACCACTGAAAGTCCAGCGATGCACAGGTACATTGCTGGTTGTTAAGTGGATATACTATATGCCATTTTATTACAACTTCCGAATAGGACCATCTAGAAGTTTTAGATAAGTATTATGGACCTATGTTTGAACTGTGTCCCAGCTACAAACATGGCAACCATAAAGACTACAGAAACCAGAGACAAAAATAACTAAACTAACTTTTTTTACCTAAATTGGATATGGAAAAGATTAGAACTTTTTTGGTGTCTGTGACCCAATTGGGGAGAATTCTTTTCACTCCTGGTTGCGTCTCCAAGGCAGAAAGTAATGGGAATCCCCCCTATCGCTACAAAAGTCTAATAGAAGTTGCATACCATGCCCACACTATGCATAGCTAAAATCCTTATAAGAATCCACAACTATTGTTATCTACTAATAGAAGAATAGCACTCACATTGCCAACATTCGTAAACAATGTGGTAAAAAAAGCAAAAGATAGGGGTATGGACCCTAATCAGACTTTAAACGGCACAGTAAACAATAAGGATATGTAAAAACGTTTTTAACTCCTCTATTGGATATTTGGTTTGGCCACATGCTAACCAAGAAATGATTTTGTAAGAGTGAGATCCCTTTCTTGCCTCTACAATTACTGTTTTCCTGAATTTGAATCCTGAAGAAGCCCTCAAGGCAAAACGCATTGATGCATTCGGGTTCTCATTATTTATATGTACTCATATGTATGATTTTTAATTCTTGCATTCTCCTTGTATCCTATGTTATATATGTGTTTTTTTTTCTATTAAAGATTTATATATCTTTTACTCATCTCTATTGTTTTCTGTGCTGCTGAAAGTCTGATTAGGGTACTTAGTCCTATTTTTTATTGTTATATACTATCAAGACACAAAAAGCTCTCTGTCCACTAAAGACTTTTTTTTGTTACTTGATGATATAAAGACTAGTTATTACAACAGGATTGTTTTATTTTTAATGTGGTTTCTGAGCTACAACAATAAGAAATAGAACAACCGCAAGGCACATATCAGTTGTTTATCTTTGATTATGCTCTTGAAAATGAGAATATGACATGTAGAAAAAAATAATTTTGTATTAAAAGACTTGGCTCAGTGCAACGTGCATACACAGACTGTTCTATAATAAAAGTCTGCTGATTCCATTGTGACTGTGGCTTTGGCTACCCAGGGAGCTCATTAGCGCCTCATTAATTGTTTGATATAAACATACAACTTTTTACGGTGTTAACCCTAAAATCAACTCTTAACTGTTCACCGCTGACTCATGTTTCGAGTCGATGAGATCAGCTAAGTAAGTGGCTGCATAATTAACGTAATATAATTGATAAGAAAAATAAATATAAAAGCGACAACAGATTTCATTGTTCCCATATGACTAAATTTAATTTTGTATCAACATAAAACAAAGCAGTTTAGTACTTGTGATGCATTTAGAACAGCTTATTGCAGCTCCATTTGCCTTTTAATGCCTTTTTCTTGCATTAAGGGTTATCCCAAATGTACCATTTGGTTACTGGCTCATTTTGGCTCTGGTTAACCCAGCACCATGTGTAAGATATATGGAGGTGTTTAGTATTTTGATGATTCTGTAAATAGCTCTGTTTTTACACTCATTTTATTTCAAACTACTTCCTGAAATGCAGGTGGGAAACAAATTCAACTACTGGAATAGCTAACTGCTGCAATAAAATGTACTGTATAAATGTATTCTTTAAATACCATAGTAGTATATTCTAACTAGATAACATATTAGATCAAAGGAAATAATTTAATGGTATTGGGGTAATGGGGTAATATGAGGTAAGAGCTAAATCTCCAAAGAAAAAATATCACCATCAGTTTGAATCCCCCAGGGAACTTTGCACATGGACACTTGGTCCCGTTCTGATCCATGGCCCAGTTGCTCAGCTAGCATGGTAAAACACATGCTTTCCTCCCTGCACTGTCCAACTGCATTGCTAGCAAGGAGATTGATAATAACGTGAGTGTGACGGGCACAGAGAAGAGAAGGGAAGTGATGGACAGTATACACAGAGCTGAGGAGGTGATGACAGCACATATCAAGGAGAGGAGCACCTGCAGAGCTCAGATCTACCAGCCTACTATTGTAGACAGAGGGACTAGAGTAGTATTAAGCCGCGTACACACGATCGGTTCAAACCGATGAAAACGGACTAAAGTTTGTTTTCATCGGTCTAAACTGATCGCGTGTAGGCCCCATCGGTCCGTTATACTTCGGTCCAAAAACAGATGGCTTGCTTTAAAATCGAACCGATGGATGGCTAACCGATAGGTCAAAACCGATCGTTAGTATGCACGAGCATTGGTTAAAAATCCATGCATGCTCAAAATCAAGTCGACGCATGCCTGGAAGCATTGAACTTAATTTTTTTCATCACGCCGTTGTGTTTTACGTCACTGCATTCTGACACGATCGGTTCATGAACCGATGGTGTGTAGGCACATCAGTCCATCAGTCAGCTTCATCGGATGGACCGATCGTGTGTACAGGGCTTTAGATGCCAACTCACATTGTACATGACATTCAAAAAACACAAGCAACAACAGAAGTCTGTGTCTAGTACTCTGATGCCGTGTACACACAATCGGATTTTCCGTTGGCAAAACCTTGGTTGGTTTTTCCAGCAGAATTCCGCTCAAGCTTGGCTTGCATACACACGGTCACACAAAAGTTCTCTGAACTTTCGACCCTCAAGAGTGATGTACAACACTACGACAAACCGAGAAAATTAAGTTCAATGCTTCCGAGCATGCATCTGAATTTTGTGCATCGGAATTGCTACAGACGATCGGATTTTCATTTTAAAATTTGAGAACAAGCTCTCAATCTTTTGTTGGCAGAAATTTCCGACAGCAAAAGTCTGATGGAGCATACACACGGTTGAATTTCCGTTTGAAAGCTCACATTGGACTTTTGCTGTCGGAATTTCCATTCGTGTGTATGGGGCATAGGAAAACAGAGCCCAGAATCACCCGCTCCCTACTACAAGAAAAGGGAATAGAGCATGGGTTCCAAAATGACACCCTATCCAGCTGTTGCAAAAATACAAGTCCCATTAGAAATTTCAAGGCTGACAGTTACAAGCATGACTCCCTCAGGCAGAGGCATGATGGGACTTGTAGTTCCACAGCAGCTGGAGAGCCCAGTTTGAGACCCCTGAACTAGAGTATTAGATTCTGGCTTGCATTGTGGCTTGTGTTTTTATGAATGACCATGCTGGTCTACAACCACCATCATTCACAACACAAGCTGCCGGCTATTAGTACTGTTGTCCCTCTTCTAACAATAAAAGATAGGCAATCTGTAGTGTCATTCCTCAAGTCAGAGGGGGGGGGGGGGGCGAGACACAGGGCTTTAGATTAGATGGGTTAGTAGGTAAGTTTAATTACACAATCAAATTGACTGTGTAGTAGCCATGTGCATTCGTTTTCATCCGAATGCATTTTCGTCCGAATTTCAGGTATTTTCGTTATCGTGTTAACAAACGATAACGAAAGCACGGAAAACGAAAAGCGAAAGATCCGACATAAACAAATGCTTTATTTTAATTTTTGTTGCAGGCGAATCTGCCCAACCTTTATTCTATTAGTCAATATTATTCTACATAGAGAGAAAAGATTTGAGCCCAAAAAAAATTTCTTAGAACATTCGACAGACACTATAAGCCTTCAATGACAGATTCGACCTTAATTTGGAATTTCAAACAAAATAAATAAAATCGAATTTCGGGAGTAACTAAATAAATGTATTTTTCTACAGGAGTGGTTCTGGTACTCACCTTGATTAGACAGGATCAGAGACAAGATTAGAGACAATGAAGAAAGACAGAGGTCAGTGTTGTGCCGTAACTCCCCCAAAGAAATGCCCATGAATTGGACTTCAGGCTAGGGAGGAGCTACAGCCAGAAAAAAATGAAAAAAAGTGTGTTTTTACAGCACAATGTAGTTGTAGATCAGAGTAGGAGGAAGTGTCCATTACACTTGGTCCCCTGGGGATGCCACAAGAATCTAAAAAGTATGGTGATCTAAGAATAGTCCTCTAGACAAGACTTCCCTTCCCCGTTAGAATTTGGTAAAGTACTGTTGGTGCCTAAACCTGTACTGAGAGAATGGGGAAGGCTACCATTACCGACCTGTTTCAGAAAATGGTAGTTACCTGGCTCTGGATTTATTATTTTAAGTCAGTGACCCCACAAAAAAGCAATGGTAGCCTGTAAGTTCCTTCAGTACACTTTAATTTAGAAGAAATGTATACTGTTTTGCATATATTTTCTTTTTGTTCTATACTTTTACCAGCAGGTTGAGCTCTTTGCATAGATTTACTAGGCCTAATTACAGAGTTTAATAGCACAAGCTCAAATTTAATTACATAAATAATACATTGGAACAGTGACTAGTCCCCCATTTCTCACCACTTTCTGCACTGTTTAGACAGGGCCATGTAGAGTTTGCAAGGGAGAGACAATCTGAAAATACTGCAACCTCTGAGGTGCTATCTTTTTCTGAATCCCCCGGTAACATGAGGTAACGTTATAATAAATAGTGTCAGTACATTGTATTAATAGCAACAAAAATAATAAGGTAATCAAACATCAGTTTAAAATATAATGATCTTTAAGAGAAATACGTAACCGCTTGCTGACCAGCTGCCATCATTATACTGCGGCAGGTTGGCACATTCCCGCGAGCTGTCGTAGCTGTACGTCACCCCTTTAAGCAGGGATAGCAGGCGGGGGAACCGATGTGACCGCCACAATGTCACAGATCACCGCCATTACTTGAAAATAATAATAATAATAAAAATCAGATCACCACCATTACTTGAAAATAATAATAATAATAAAAATGCCATAAATCTTTCCCATAGTTTGTAGACACCTAGGGCCGGATTCACAAAAGACTTACGTCATTGTATCTCCAGATACGCCAACGTAAGTCCAAATGTGCGCCATTGTATCTTTACGCCGATTCCGGACACTAGATACGTAGAAAAAATAGGCTTCCTCCACCCGACGTAACTTGCCTACACCGGCGTATCGTGGGCACATATTTACGCTGGCCGCAAGGGGCGCTTCCATTGATTTACTTGACGAATATTTAAATGACCGAGATACGCGGATTCACGAACGTACTTGTGCCCGTCGCTGTAATATACGCCGTTTACGTAAGGCGTACGTCCGGCGTAAAGTTATTCCACCTAAAGGTGGCGCAACCCATACAAAGGTATGGATGTCGGAACAGCTGTCGTATTTTACGTAGTTTATGTAGTACTACGTTAAGTGATTCGACATATCTTGGGAGTTTGTCCCGATGTGATTCTGCACATGCGTACTGGGAAGCGTCCACGGGACGGCACATGCGCTGTTCGTTCGGTCCTTAATTTGCATGGGGTCACGCTTCATTATAATAAATCACGCCTACTTCCACCTACTTTGATTTACGTTGGCTTAAGCCGACAACTATACGCTACGCCGGCACAACGTTGAGCGCATATTCTTTGTGAATAGCATGCTCGCCTCTCAACGTTGCGCCGGCGTAGCGTAAAGTAGATACGCTACGTTCGCACAAAGATGCGCCGCTCTACGTGAATCCGGCCCTATAACTTTTGCGCAAACCAATCATTATACACTTATTGCAATTTTTAATACCAAAAATATGTATTTTTTTGTTTATAGTGCAAAATATTAAAACCGCATAGGTGATCAAATACCACCATAACAAATCTCTATTTGTGGGGAAAAAGGGACATTTTATTTGGTTACAGCGTCGCACGACCGCCCAATTGTCAGTTAAAGTAACGCAGTGCCGTATCACAAAAAATGGCCTGGTCAGGAAGGGGGTTAAACCTTCCGGAGCTGAAGTGGTTATTAACGTGGTTCTCTCTGGCTTTACTGAAAACAGTGAAAGCCATTGGCTCCTGCTGCTGTCAGTCAAATCCTGTGATTTGGCCGAGCCACACTGTGTGGCTATGGGCACACATAGCTTGGCTTGGGAGTTCAACCGCATGTGTGTCCCCAGCTGGCTATGGGGGGCACAGGAGAGAAGGAGCTGAGAGCACCGACAGGAGAGGAGGGTCGGGTTGTACCATTGGACAGAGCAGGTGCATATGACATGTTTATTATTTTAATAAGGGATACAGTTACTTATATAGCACCCTCAATTTATGCAGCACTTTACATTGTACTGTACATTCACATCAGTCCTCAAGGAGCTTACAATCTAAGGTCCCTAACTAACATTCATACATACATTACAGACAGGATGCAATTAATGTACCAGCATGTCTTTGGAGTGTGGGAGGATCCTGGAGTACACGGAGGAAACCCACACAGGCACAGGAAGAACATGCAAGCATCAGGCAGGTAGTGCCGTGGTTGGGATTCAAACCAGTAACCTTTTTGCTGCTAGGTGAAATTGCTAACCACTAAACCACTGTGCATTTTTCATAACTATCATTTTGAGTCATGTGGCGCTGCTTAAAGTCCAGCATGTGTTTTTCAAAACCTTCATCTGTAACAATTATCTTTATAATGGCGATGAAACAACATATTTCAGTGCTGATTCCAAAGAGAACAAAGAAAGTCATTTTGATTATTGCCAGTTTTAGGCCAATGGTCTTATAGAGTTAACTTGGACCAAATGTATTTCCTTGTGTTAGAAGTATAATCTACAATTTCATGTATTGCTCATCCCTGATGGGGTCGCTAAGAATATGCCCAGGTATCCCTTGCTAGTACAGAGGCTGCTAGTCACACCACAGTCTCACATAAACCATCAATACAGCCTCCATCTAGGGGGTGTCTTTTTAGAATTTAGGGTCACAGGATAGGCCAAAATTATAATAGTAATCACCAGAAGGACAAGTTTCTTAGTGGAAATGTGCCAGTAGCTGTCTGCCACCCAGCTTCCCCAGGTATATCTTCAGCGAGTGATCCTCACTGGAGCATCGGGTGGAGAGGAGGGTGAAAGCATCTAGCTCAGGCTCTCATCAGTGCGCTGATAGACTGAGCCAGCTGACGGTCAAGCATCTGGGTGGATCCTGATATTATTTTTGGGATCCATGCAGAGCCTGGACTTCAGGCGAGAGTGGGCTTTTCTCCCACTCTCGACTGAGTCTGAGTCCCAGGAGTGCAGAACTAGATGCACTCCTGTGACCCACAGGAGAAGTATGGCCAACAGAACTTTGACCATTCTTCTCCTTTAAGTACCCTCAATAGGTAGTAATTTTTGCCTTTCATTTAGCTTTGACAATGAGTTATTCATTAAAGGCTCGCCAGGGTGGTCAGGTCCAGTGCATTGAAGTGTGTTATGTGTGTGCAACCCATTCATGTCAATGGACTGCCAATGCACTCCAGTAATGTAAGAGGGCTACCAATGCACCTAAGCGGATCAAAAAATCGGACCTGCAGCAATTTTGGTCAGGGTAGTGCCCCACAACGCAAGGTAGTGTGTTATCGTGTATTATTGTGCACTGCAACGTAATTGTGTCGGTGTGCCATTTAAAATGAATGATTAACAATTTTCCTTTACGTTTTTGAAAATAAATATTTGCTTAACAGTCTTGACTTAGCTTGATTACCAACCATCATTTGATCTGCTTTTCCTGAACTTTGGCTTGGGTTCTGGCCACAATTCTAAGCTACATGCCATGATACTTGGTTTGTCTACCAAACATGATACTATGCTGCCTGTATTAACTTTCAAAACTTCCAGTGATGACACTGAGCTGTATATGATCTCTTGTGTGTCAACAAACAAAATCCTGAGATGCCTGTGCTCCATCAGATTAGGCGATCCGTCAGATTTTGTAACAGAAGTGACTTTTCGTCACGCCCATCTTGGTACTACCCGCACTCGGCCACACTAAGCCTACACAGCCTAAGCCTTACCACTAAACTGAGCTTAAATTTTGAAATACAGTATTTAGAAATCCGTGACACTGTTTTGATGTTGAATTTTAAAAGCAGCGGCAAGCCCGCTGATCTCACACGTTTGCTAATCTGACAGAAGGCCACTACTTTTAAAATTTAACAGCAAAAAGATGTCCGCTTGGCTACTTCAGACTGCAGTCTTAGTGTGGGGTGTACCAAGATAGCCGTAACGGAACGTCACTTCCGTTACAAGATTTGACAGGTCGCCTGATCTGAACCTTCTAGGATTCTGACCAGTTAACTTGTTCTTCCTGCCCTATAACTTCATTGTCTCGGACATTGACTGTAGTTCCCCCAAGGGTCTCCTGTTCCATTTATCAGGTCTTGTTTTTATTAGAAGGTGTAGATGTTACCATATTGCTCACATCTACACTTTTGCAATATACCAGGTCACAAGCTGAAATTCCCTTAGGCCCCATACACACGAGCAGACAGATTTGTGCAAATCGGTCGGACAGACCGATTTGAACAAATCTGTCTGCTGGGGACGTATTGGTTTGATCGTGTACACACGATCAAACCAAAATCCCCGCCGGCAGACGGCGCGCTGACGTGGCGGTGATGTTGCGCCGCCACGTCACCACACCAGGAAGTAAAACACTTCCACGCATGCGTCGAAACCATTCGACGCGTGTGCGAGAAGACATGTCTGCTGGTTAGCGTACTAACCAGCAGACATGTTGGTCGGACGGGTTCCCAGCCGACAGATTTGAAAGCATGGTTTTAAATCTGTCGGCTGGCCAAATCCATCGGCTCGCCCGTACACACGAATGAATCTGTCTGCTGGGACGGTTGGGCCGACTGTTTCCAGCAGATAGATTTGATCGTGTGTACGCGGCCTTAAAGGTTTAGCAAATAATTTATTTACATTGATTGATTGATTGATTTTATGTTCTCAGCAACTAGGTGGATAAAAGCCTGAAAGTGACTGTTATGAGGCCTACTCTTGTCTTAACAACTCGTAAGGATAGGATATGAATATAATTTATTGTTCAGGGTGTATGGCTGTTTTAGGAATAGCTTTTTTTCTCTTTATTTATAATGACCAGGGTTTAATAAACATTTTACTTTGTAAATAATCATGTGCAAGGAAAAAAAAAACATCAGTTTTGCTTCCACTTGATTGGATGATACAGAGCTACACCTCACTCACTAAGTTTTGGGAAAAATTCCCTTTCAAAGTGTAACTTCCCTTGCAAAGTGAACAAACAGCCTATTTGCTTTAGTAAATCAACCCCAGTGACTCATCAGCAGTCATATTTCTTTTATCACCCTGATGTTTCAATCAAACAAAATATGCTTCAAATAGACTGCCTGCAGTGTGCTCTCTTTAGCTAGCACTAATATAAACAGTCTAAACAATATACAACAACAGTGTAAAAAGTTATACTTAAAAGATAGCACAATAAAATAAAATTTATGACATACCATACTTTCACGTTAAAACACAGTAGGGGAAATTTACAAAAACTGGAGCAGACAGAATCTGCAGCTGTGCATAAATACAAATCAACTTCTATCTCCAAGTTGCTCAACTAGTCTTTTAAAATTAAAGCTGGAAGCTGATTTGTTACAGTTGCTCCAAATTCTGGCTGTTCCAGAAAATGAGGAGACGAAAGATAGAAAGAAAGGAAGGGAGAAAGAAAGAAAGAAATAAAGAAAGAAAGTAAGACAAAGAAAGAAAGACTTATACACTGTACATTACCTTTAAATCACTATACAATACAACACATGTGTAGATAAATTGTGCAGCAATTTCATGTTCCTCCATGAATTGCATTTAACCGCTTAAAGCCCGCCGCACGACTATGTACGTCCACAGAATGGCACGTACAGGCAGATGGACGTACATGTACGTTCCTGCCTTCTTGCGGGTCGGGGGTCCGGCGGGCGTCTTACCTCAAGGGGGCGGCTGTTCGGGGGAGGCAGTTAGTGTTAGGTCCAGGGTAGCCCCGGACCCCCCCTAATAAAGGTTTATGCCCTTGATCACCGCCCTAGTTAACCCTTTCACCCCCTATTGCCAGCATCACTAAGCAATAGTTTTTCTGATCGCTGTATTAGTGTCACTGTTGCCGCTTGGTAACTAATTTTTTTTTATTGCGATTTTTTTTACTAAAGACATGTGACTGAAAAAATGTTGGCCTAAATGTTTGACTAAAATTTAGTTTATTCGATTTTTTCTTATAACAAAAAGTAAAAAAAAAAAATTATTTTCAAAAATGTCGCTCTATTTTTGTTTATAGCGCAAAAAATAAAAATCGCAGAGGCAATCAATTACCATCAAAAGAAAGCTCTATTTGTGGGGAAGAAAAGGACGCAAATTTTGTTCGGGAGCCACGTTGCACGACCGCGCAATTGTCTGTTAAAGCGACGCAGTGCCGAATTGTAAAAACGCCTCTGGGCATTAAGCAGCATATTGGTCCGGGGCTTAACCACTAGATGACCGCCCACCGTCATTGTACGGCGGGACGGTGGCTCTCCTGGGCGAGAGCCCGTAGCTATACGTCCGCATTTTTGCGCGCGCTAGGGCGGCCCACGCTCACGCCCCCGCTCGTCCCCCGAGTCCCGCGAGCATGCCCGGCGGGCGCGCTCGCCACCGGCACGCGCGTTAGTTCGTTACAGAGCGGGGACCGGGAGCTTGGTGTGTAAACACAAAGCTCTCTGGTCCTGTCAGTGGGAAAACGCTGATCTTCTGTTCATACAATGTATGAACAGAAGAACAGTGATTTCCCTTAGTGAGTTCACCCCCCCCCCATACAGTTAGAACACACCCAGGAACAGACTTAACCCCTTCCCTGCCCCCTAGTTTTAACCCCTTCACTGCCAATGGCCTTTTTATAGTAATCCAATGCATTTTTATAGCATTTTTCATTCTAAAAATGCCAATGGTCCCAAAAATGTGTCAAAATTGTCCGATGTGTCCGCCATAATGTCTCGGTACTGAAAAAAAACGTTGATCACCGCCATTACTAGTAGAAACATTTTTTGATAAAAATGCCATAAAACTACCCCCTTTTTTGTAAACGCTATAAATTTTGTGCAAACCAATCAATAAACGCTAATTGCGATTGTTTTTAACAAAAAATATGCAGAAGAATACGTATCAGCCCAAACTGAGGAAAAAAAATGTTTTTTTATATATTTTTTGGGGATATTTATTATAGCAAAATGTAAACAATATTGCATTTTTTTCAAAATAGTCGCTCTATTTTTGTTTAAAGCGCAAAAAATAAAAACCGCAGAGATGCTCAAATACCACCAAAAGAAAGCTCTATTTGTGGGAAAAAAAGGACGCCAATTTTGTTTGGAAGCCACATCACACGACCACGCAATTGTCAGTTAAAGCGACGCAGACCCGAATCACAAAAAGTGCTCTGGTCATTGAGCAGCAATATGGTCCGGGAGTTAAGTGGTTAAGTGGTTAAAGAGTTTTTTTTTTTTGATCAATTGGATATATACCTTCCCACACTTCCATACCGTATTATAATAATAGAGACTGTTTCATTTAAACTTTGATGCTTATAAATAAAGTTTGTTCATTGTTTAGTGTTGGAGAAACTTTTGTTAACCCCCGAAAAAATTAAATAAATCCTGTTCCCTTGGCGGTATTCCCGAGTCTGGCTCGGGGTGGAATTTCAGGACCAAAAATGGTAACCCCTAACAGACTTTTTTTTAAATCGATTAATCGACTAATTTCGATTAATTATAACACACACACGGCTCTCCTTGCATTGCAACTCTGCATTAGTCAGTAGTAAATGTGGTATACACTATATACAATCAACCGACACTAGTTAGTTTTCACAATCCATGATTTAAAGGATCACTAAAGGAAAACATTTTTTTTTGCTGAAATGACTGTTTACAGGGTACAGAGACATAAAAGTTAACTGATTCCTTTTAAAAATGATTACAAATAGATAAAAATCAATCATATAATGTGCCTACAGTTTTAGTTTCACTTTTAAACTGGTTTCATGTTTCTGTGAAGTAAATAGACACACAGAACAAAAACAAACAAATACAGGGCAATGTTTGTTTTTAAAATGAATCTGATTCTGAGGAGTTTTAGACACATTGGCCCAGATTCACAGAGCAATTACGCCTGTCTAACTGGTGTTAGACAGGAGTAATTTCAAATTTCGCGCGCCGTATCACTAGTTTGAATCCTCAAACCATGCTACGGCGGCTTCGGGCTTCGATCCGAGAGGCTTACGTCTTCGTAAGCCTTCGGATCTACGCTGCGATATTTTTGCGGCCGCTGGGAGGAGTCCGCGTCGGGATATGCAAATGACTTTTTACGGCGATCCACGAAGATACGAGTGGTCTTCGCAATCGCTTACGTCATTTTTTTGCTACGTACTGTTAGACCAGCTATTTGCTGGTCTAACGGTGCGTAGCCCATGTTAAGTTTGGCCGTCGTTCCCGCGTCGAATTTAATTTTTTTTTATGTAACTCGTTCGGGAATAGGAATGTCCGTAAACGACGCTACTCAAACAACGAATGACGTAACGACATGATTTCGCGCAATGCACGGCGGGAAATTTCTGAACGGAGCATGCGCAGTTCGATCGCCGCGGGAACGCGCCTATTTTAAATGCTTCACGCCCCCTACTCGCGTAGATGGCTTGCGCCGGGAGAAATGCACTACGCCGCCATAGTTTACAGGACAACATCTACCGGGATTCCACGTAGAGCCAGGTAAAATACGGCGGCGTAGTGTATTTCTGATACTCTACGCGAATCTAATTGTATGTGAATCTGGGCCATAGTAATCACACCTCTTTGATCATGGACCACAGTGAAAAGCTAGCATGAGTTTTTTCATAGGGAGCCAGACAAGCAGAAAGTGTGGAGATCAGAGAAGTATTACAGATACTTCAAAGCAAAAACAAACAATGAGGACATGAAACTAAAACTGCAGTAAGGTAAAAGAAGCTATTTAGCTGAAAAAAAATTCCTTTAGTGATCCTTTAACTTCACAGTTCACACAAATATGTTTTGAATTCAAATTGTAGCACTGACGTAAGTAATTTTTTCTTATTAAACCTTAACAAAAACATAGAAAGTTAGTTTAACTTTAATTATTAAATGTATCTAGTATATTGACTGTTAGGCTCCATGCACACTGGAATAAAAAAACGTTGCTTTTACAGGAGTTTTGTGTCCTGCCTGTAGAAGCAACTCAATGTTATCCTTTGTGTCCATACACATACACATTAGGACGTTTACAGGCATATTTTTTAGAACAACGTTTAGAGGCAGGAAAAAAACCTTCTCATTCGCGTTTCTGATTGGAGCTCACTGGCAGAAAAAACGTGTCTAAACTTTGTACAAAAAATGGACGTTTTAATACTCTAAAAAGAACAGACTTTTTTTAAGCCCAGTGTGCATGGAGCCTCAGTCACTTTATAGTAGGCATTATAGTAGGCATCACTTTAGCCAGTCACGCAGACATACCAGAGTATTTAGTGTTTTCATTTTCTGGAAGCAGACATGATCGCATTTTATTGACAATATACCCTGAAGAACTGAACAGTCTTTCGCACAGAACAGATGTTGCCGATACACAAAGAATTGTCTGCACAAAACTACTTACGACAGGAAAATAATTATTTTTGCCCACTTCCTCTGATGGAACCTGATGCATCCTCCTGCTCCACAGATACAAAAGGTAACTCAATCCAATGGGTGTAGTTTGCTCGCATCCAGCAGGGTAAGTCTCACTGTCCAGGCTGTCCAGTGACTTCAATAATTTTGATCGATCAAAAGAATTTTAATCGATCAAAAAAATTGAAGATTAATCGAGGAATTAATCTTTTATTTTTTAACTTAACAAACACTTTAATCAAGTCTGAAACTCTGAAAGAGAAACCGTTAAATGAAAAGCAAGGAAAAAAGCGAAAGTTCAAAGAAGATTACAATTGCTTCAATCTGATTTGCTCTCGAAAGCAGGCACATTCTTAAAGCGGTTGTAAACCCTGAATAAACTAAAAAATTTATAAAATCATCTGCAAGACAAAGCCATAGTGAGCTAGTATGACAAGCATACTATCTCATTATGCATTACTTACCTTAGATTGAAGCCCCTGAAGCCGTCCTCGTGTCTCCCTCCGGCTGCAGACATCTCTCCACAGATACCCGGAAGGTTACTTCTGGGTATCGGCGCTCCAGCACTGTGATTTGCTGGAGCGGCACAGACGTCACTCCGTGCGGGAGCCTAGGAAATACGGCATTGCCGTTTTTATGAATGCAATTCTCACTGCGGCTGTGCCATTGTCTACGGCGCGCACAAAGCATCCGAAATACAAATTTCTATCCTTACGAATTTTATACGAAATATTAAATTTCATTGGCAAATTTTGCTTCGGGAGTGGGAGACTGCTACTGTACAACTGGTACTGGTAGTCGATGGGAGATTCAGAATTGGACAAAATAAGAATGTTTGCTAATATAATTTTATTATTGTCATAATAATTACGATTATTTGTTATGATGAAGTTAAAAACCCAGGAAGTGAGCACAGCACAGGGATGGTGGGAGCCCCTCATAATGAGCACAGCAGGAGTACAGCCCCAGGACGAAGTCAGCACAGCACAGGGATGGTGGAAGCCCCTCATAACGAATGTTCGTAATTGTTAACAAAAGTTAACAAACCTTTCGTATTTCGTACAAATCCAAATTGAATTTCGGACACGAATTACGAAATACGAATTAACGGGCTACTACAAACCCAGGAAGTGAGCACAGCACAGGGATGGTGGGAGCCCCTCATAATGAGCGCAGCAGGGGTACAGCCCCAGGAGGAAGTCAGCACAGCACAGGTATGGTGGGAGCCCCTCATAACGAATGTTCGCAATTGTTCAGAAAAATTAACAAACCTTTCGTATTTCGTACAAATCCAAATTGAATTTCGGACACGAATTACGAAATTCGAATTAACGGGCTACTACAAACCCAGGAAGTCAGCACAGCACAGGGATGGTGGGAGCCCCTCATAATGAGCATAATGAGTCAACGACTGCCATATTGAGAAAGGTATTTTTTGCTTTTTAAATTTATCATAACAAATGTTCCTAATTGTTATGAAAAGATAACGAATGTAACGAAAATTTGTACATAAATTTTCGTCTAATACGAAACGGAATGGAACAAACAACTAATTTATTGACAGTGCACAAGTCTACTTAAAACTATTAATAAAAACACATTAATGTCACAGAACATTTATTATAGGTATAATAAATTATTTTTTAAACTTCAAACTTCAAATAAATAAAGTACTACTTATATTTAAAATGATTTATCATTCTAATTCTAGCTCAGCTGTATAAGCTCAAGCTAATATTTAATGTTTCACATAAGAGCCATCAAATTAAAAAATATTTGTATGTCAAGATCCCATAGGTGGTGGGGTGGGGTGGGGTGTGGACATTTTGTCCCACCCTTCACCTTTAATATAAATAGAAAAAGAAATAAGTTCTTCATCACAAAAATTGTTAAATCTTTTCAGACGTGCCATGAACATTTTTAGATCTTTTTGGTGACAAGAAAAAGTTTGGGAAACACTGGCATAAATGAATTGCATAGTTTGAGCATATCTAGAGCTATATTTTACAGAAACCTAAACATTTCTAATCCACCCGAAAAAATGGCACCACTTTGCTTTATTCTTTCTAACTGGTACACTTTTAGTTCTACTAAAATAATCCATAATAATCAGTGTTTTTAAAACTATTTAAATATGTGTATATACAATATTAGTAGCTTATATTTTAATATAGTATAATGTTTTACTGTAATGAGTTAAATGTTACAACTTTTATACACACAAAATAAAAAAAATAAAATATATATATACATGTTACAGAAATTACCAATATGGTCTTGTGAGTTAAAAATTTAATATTTCACTTACCCTAGGCAATATATGCTGTAGTTCCTCAAATTTTTTATTCCAAACACTGAGTTGTTTTATCTTATACAGACTGTGAAAAACCAATATGTGCTTTAGTGCATCAGCTCAGTTTAGATTTGTGAATGGAGTGTTTGTGGTTGCCTTAGAAACTGCAAGCAGCAATCAAAGTATCTGAGTCACCAGTGAACCTAAACATACCTGTACAAGGAGTGTCTCTGGCTCATTCAATCTGAAGTATCATAAGCCTGCAAACTTCTGATACACAAGTATAACAATATCATCCAAAAAAAAAAGAAATGTAATACATTTTATACAAGTGCACAATGGCTGAACGTTAATATGCTTTCATTTCTGCAGAGTGGTAGTAAAGAAAGGTGGAACACTGATCTATAATTTGATATTTTAAACATCAGCAAGGAAAATAAAGCCATGTGTGAGAATTTTCTGATCTTTTTCAGCTAGCCAGATACAAATTATCACAGCTCATTCATTAACCACTTCAGCTTCGGAAGAATTACCCCTCTTCATGACCATAACATTTTTTTTTTTACGATACAGCCCTGCGTTATTTAACTGAAAATTGAGCGGTCGTGCAACGTTGTACCCAAATAAAATGTATGTCCTTTTTTCCCCACCAATGGAGCTTTATTTTGGTGGACAGACAATCAAAAAAAATAATATATAAAAAAAAAAATTCTGCTATAAAACATGTCCAATAAAAAAATATAAAAAATCGAATTTCTTCAATTTAGGCCAATGTGTATTCTTCTATACTTACATTAAAACAAAGCCCTACGTGCCGAGAGACCAAGAGCTGTAGCGGGCTCCCATCTTCACCCGCCTTGCTTCTGGGTTTATGGACTCCAGCTCTGTGACTGGCCGGAGCCGCAATGGTGTCACTCCCATGCATGTGCTGGCCGTTCATTCATAGCACAAGTGCCAGTGACGTCACTGGCTGCATTTAATGTAGATATCTCCTAAAAGGGGCCTGTTTAGGAGATATTTACACTACCTTTAGGTAAGCCTTATTATAGGCTTACATATAAAAAGTAATTGGGGAATTTTTTTTCCACTTTAAAAATCTCTGTAGGCGATGCTTTGTTTTTTTTTACAGAGGAGGACTAGTGCTAGAATTATTGCTCTTGCTCTAACGTCTGCAGCGATACCTCAGATGTGTGGTGCAAACACTGTTTACATATTCGGGCATGACCTGCTGTGAGCACGAGGGAACAGAGGCACATTAACCTCTTGTCGACCAGCTGCCATCATTATACTGTGGCAGGTCGACTCCCCTGCGCAAACCACCGTAGGTATACATCGGCCGCTTTAAGAGCTATAGGGGTTCAAGAAATTTGTTTTTTAATATAATATAAAATAATATAATATAATTTTTTAAGGATATGTATTACAGCACAATTGGGGCTCTTTTTTGTTTATAGCACAAAAAATTAAAACTGCAGAGGTGATCAAATACCACCAAAAGAAAGCTCTATTTGTGGGAAAAAAGGATGTAAATTCTGTTTGGGTATCAGTTGGGTGTCAATTAAAGCGACACAGTGTCCTATGTCAAAAAATGACTTGGTCTTTAAAGCGGATGGTCCACTAAAAAAAATATTAAAAGCCAGCAGCTACAAATACTGCAGCTGCTGACTTTTAATATTAGGACACTTACCTGTCCTGGAGTCCAGCGGCGTCCGCAGCAGAGGACGAGTGTTCGCTCGTCTCTCTGCTGCTCCCCCCTCCATCCACGGTGAGGGAACCAGGAAGTGAAGCGCTCCGGCTTCACTGCCCGGTTCTCTACGGCACATGCGCGAGTTGCGCTGCGCCCACCGATTGGCTACCGCTGTGTGCTGGGAGCCGAGAGTTCCCAGCACACAACGGGAAAAACCTGTCTTTTGCCCGAGACTGCGGGTCAGAAGTGGGAGCAAATACCTGTCTTTAGAAAGGTATCTGCACCCCCCTCCCCCCTGAAAGGTGTCAAATGTGACACCTAAGGTGGAGGAGGGTTCCGATCAGTGGAACTTCACTTTAGAGTGGAGATCCGCTTTAAGGAGAAGAATCTTCCGATGAAGTTGTTCAAAAAAATACATATATATATATATTATTATTATTAAAACATTTTTTTATTTTTTTTCAATCTTTACCCTGTCCCTTTATTTATTTATTTTTGATTCGTTTTATTCCTAACACAAGAAATGTAATATTCCTTGTGATTGAAATAAGGTGTAACGCCGCTGGCGTTACCTTTTCGTAGAACGGGCGCAGCTGCTTTTTCCTAGCAGCTGCGCTCCGTTCTGTTTACAATGGGCGTCACTTCCTGTGCACCTCGTGCTTTCCACGCTGGAACACGGAAGTGCGCCGCAGCTCCGCTCCAGCGTGGCCTATTTAAATCCCCAGCGCTGACAGTATGGCGTTCCTGAATTCTGGTAAGACGCCTACTGTCATCAGGGGTTCTGCTGCTTGCCGACCATCCTGTACCAACCCTGGACTGGACCAGACCACAAGGACCATTGAGCCTACTTCCCACTAGCCAGAGGAAGGACTAGATCTGCAGGACGTACATCCCAGCTTAACCTTTACTGTAACCGCAAGTACACTGTGTTATTCATGAAGTAATGCTGCTATTCTGTAGCCTGTACTCTTGCTCCCACATGCCTCTGTCCTCTGCTATTGTACCAAGTATTGTGGAACCCTGTCATGTGTGTTCAGTAACTCAATCTTGCCATAACCTCTCAAACCTGTGCAGCTCTACTCAGTTACTACTGTTGCCGTAACCTCTCATGTCTAACTTGTAATGCTCCATACCATTGGGTCTGCATCTCAGCAAGATACTCTCTCTATTAGGACCCCTATGAACTGTCGTATCCATACCTAAACATTGTGCACGTCCCTGTGCGTCGGCCTCACCTGGTCTCATCGTATCCCCTACTCTTAGTATTTAGTTACGTCTACCTTGCTGGTGCCTATGATGTCAGAACCCAAACTCTCTGCATAAAAGAGAGTGAAACCTGGGTTCAAACCTGAGAAGCCTCCGCAGTTGCGATCCATATACGTAACCCCTAGTTTGGCGTATCTTTACATAAGGCATGACAAGACATCATTATGGAGAGATATTTCTTCTACCCTGGAGAGCATTAGATAATCCGGCGCCACTGCTGGATCAGATCTCTGACTCCCCGATCACATTAGAGAGCCTGGATAGGTGCCGATGAGCAGTAGGGTGGAGACTGTAAAAGCAATCCGGCAGCTAATAAGTCGCTAGGAGGGCTTTTACATTGCAGAGAATTGCTGGCTGAAAAAGAAAAGATACCTGGGTGATGCCTGTAGCTGCAGGCATAATCTAGATATCTCCACTCAAAGTCCACTATGTCATATGACTTCATGCAGTAGGGAAGCGGTTAAAGTCGCTGTGACCTTAAAAAGTTTGTAACCCTCCATTTTCAAGTTGTACCTATAGGTAAGCCTATAATAGAGTTTACCCATAGATATAGTAAATATCTCTTAAACGTGTGCCGTTTAGGAGACATTTACTTTGTACTGCGTCATCAGCGTATGTGCTTTGAAGATGCGCTATGTATTTCTCCACATAGAGTTGGGGATTTGGTCAGAATTAAAGGTCTCCTCAGAGCTAAAAAGTACAGGCAGATACCTATTCATCATGCTATACCATCAGGGAGATGCCCGATCAGTCAAGTTCACTCTGCAGAAGGACAATTATCTAAACATACAGCTAAAGAACTATTTAACCACTTAAGACCTGGACCAATATGCAGGCTAAAGACCAGAGGTGTTTTTACAATTTGGCACTGCGCTGCTTTAACTGGTAATTGCGCGGTCATGCAATGTTGTACCGAAATTAAATTTGCGTCCTTTTTTTCCCACAAAGAGCTTTCTTTTGATGGTATTTGATTGCCTCTGCGATTTTTATTTTTTGCAATATAAACGGAAAAAGACCGAAAATTTCGAAAAAATATATTTTTCTTGTAACAAAAAGTAAAAAATATCGAATAAACTAAATTTTAGTCAAACATTTAGGCCAAAATGTATTCAGCCACATGTCTTTAGTAAAAAAAATCTCAATAAGCATATATTTATTGGTTTTTGCAAAAGTTATAGGGGCAGATTCACAGACATTTTGCTTAGCGTAGCGTATCAGAAATACACTACGCCGCCGTTTTTTACCTTGCTCTACGTGGAATTCAGGTAGATTTTCTCCGGTAAACGACGGCGGCGTAGTGTATTTCTCCCGTCGCAATCCATCTGTGCGAGTAGGTGGCGTGAAACATTTAAATTAGGCGCGTTCCCGCGGCGATCGATCTGCGCATGCTCCGTTTGCAAATTTCCCGCCGTGCATTGCGCGAAATCACGTTGTGACGTCATTCGTTGTTTATGTAGCGTACTTTACGGCCGATCCACGTCCCGACGAGTTACGTAAACAAAATAAAAATTTAAATAAATTCGAAGCGGGAACGACGGCCATACTTAACATGGGCTACGTAAAGTTAGAGCAGCAAAAAGCTGCTCTAACATTACGTAGTAAAAAATAGACGAAAACGATTGCGACGCCCGCTCGTATGTTCGTGAATCCCCGTAAAAACACATTTGCATATCCCGACGCACCAAAATGACGCAAACTCCTCCCAGCGGCCGCAAATAGATGGCAGCGTAGATCCGAAGGCTTACGAAGACGTAAGCCTCTCGGATCGAAGCCCGAAGCCGGCGTATCATGGTTTGAGGATTCAAACTAGTGATACGCCGCGCGAAATTTGAAATTACTCCTGTCTAACCCCAGTTAGACAGGCGTAATTGTTTTGTGAATCTGCCCCATAGTGTCTACAAACTAGGATAAATTTTCTGGAATTTACACAGCTTTTATTTTATGGCTGCCTATCTCATTTCTTGAGGTGCTAAAATGGCAGGGCAGTACAAAAAAAAAAAAATGACAACATTTTGGAAAGTAGACACCCCAAGGAAACTGCTGAGAGGCATGTTGAGTCCATTTAATATTTTCTTTTTGGTCCCAAGTGATTGAATAATGACAAAACATTTTTTTTTTTACAAAAAGTTGTCACTAAATGATATATTGCTCACACATGCCATGGTTATATGTGGAATTGCACCCCAAAATACATTCTGCTGCTGACCCCATTTTGGAAAGTAGACACCCCAAGCTATTTGCTGAGAGGCATGTTGAGTCCATGGAATATTTTATATGTTGACACAAGTTGCGGTTAAATGACAAACTGATTTTTTTTTGCACAAAGTTGTCACTAAATGATATATTTCTCACACATGCCATGGTTATATGTGGAATTGCACCCCAAAATACATTCTGCTGCTTCTCCTGAGTACGGGGATACCACATGTGTGGGACTTTTTGGGAGCCTAGCCGCGTACAGGGCTCCGAAAACCAAGCACCGCCTTCAGGCTTTCTAAGGGCATACATTTTTTATTTCACTCCTCACTACCTATCACAGTTTTGAAGGCCATAAAATGCCAAGATGGCACACAACCCCCCCAAATGACCCCAAATGAGAGGCATGTTGAGTCCATGGAATATTTTTTTTTTTGCCCCAAGTCATTGAATAATGACCAGAATTTTTTTTACAAAACTTTGTCACTAAATGATATATTACTCACACATTCCATGGGCATATGTGGAATTGCACCCCAAAATACATTCTTCTGCTTCTCCTGAGTATGGGGATACCACATGTGTGGGACTTTTTGGGAGCCTAGCCGCGTATGGGGTCCCGAAAACCAAGCACTGCCTTTGTGTGAGTGAAATCAAAAATGTATGTCCTTAGAAATCTTGAATGCGATGCTTGGTATTCGGGGGTCTCATACGCGGCTAGGCTCCCAAAAAGTCCCACACATGTGGTATCCCCGTACTCAGGAGAAGCAGCAGAATGTAGTTTGGGGTGCAATTCCACATATAACCATGGCATGTGTGAGAAATATATAATTTAGTGACAATGTTTTGTACATTTTTTTATTTTTATTTTTTGGTCATTATTCAATCACTTGGGGCAAAAATTAAAAATGAAATTAAATATTCCATGGACTCAACATGCCTCTCAGCAAATAGCTTGGGGTGTCTACTTTCCAAAATGGGGTCATTTGGGGGAGTTTTGTGCTATTTTGGCATTTTATGGCCTTCGAAACTGTGATAGGTAGTGAGGAGTGAAATCAAAAATTTGCGCCCTTAGAAATGCTGAAGGCAGTGCTTGGTTTTTGGGGCCCCGTACGCGGCTAGCCTCCCAAAAAGACCCAAACATGTGGTATCCCCGTACTCAGGAGAAGCAGCAGAATGTATTTTGGGGTGTAATTCCACATATAGATTGATCGGTGTGTATGCCCACCATTAGAATACCTCCCTTCATCCACCCACTTCTAATGATGGGCATACATGCACCATTTATATATGCCGAAGCATGGGGGCATCCTCCCGCAAAAAAATTATGCCGCGTACACATGGTCAGACTTTTCTATGCCGCGTACACACGGTCGGACTTTTCTATGCCGCGTACACACGGTCGGACTTTTCTATGCCGTGTACACATGGTCAGACTTTTCCACGGAAAAGCCTCCGTAGGAATGTCAACCGGAGTCGCGGTTTTATATATATCGTGGGAGCAAACGCTGTTGCTGTCACGCTAAATAAATCCTTGCTGCAACTGAATGGCGTACCTGCTAAGCAAATGATGGGTAACATTAAAACAAAAAAAACTAAAAAAAAAAATAACTGCTTAGCGGCAACAGTGACACTAATACAGCGATCAGAAAATCGATCGCTTAGTGACACTGGTAATAGGGGGTGAAAGGGTTAACTAGGTCGATGATCAAGGGGTTAAACCTTTATTAGGGGGGGTAGGGGGCTACCCTGGACCTAAAGGGGGCTAAGACTAACTGCCCTGATATTTTTTACTGTCACGCTGACACTAAATGCAGTTATCAGAAATAAATGATTACTGCATTCAGTGACACACTGTGACAGTGGACTGGGGGGTGGGGTGATCGGCGGTGACTGGGGGGGGGGGGGGTTAAGTGTGCCTATGTGTACCTGTGTCAGTGTACTGTTAGGTGCAACTTACTGTGTGATGTCTTCTCTCCTCAGTGTCGGACGAAAAGACCGACACGAGGAGGGAACACATCACTTCCCTCTTCCTGTGTTTACACTTAGCACTGGAAGAGGCGGGGGGCACGCGCATTGGCTGGGAGCGATCGCAAGGGGGTAGCTGAAAATGAATAACCGCCCCCTCATCCCGGATCGCTCCCGGAGCTCAAGGAACCACCGCATGTACCGGGAGGGGGTCCGACCCGACCCCCGAACCCCCTCTAGGCACCAACGTATATATATGTTGATGTGCCTGTCGGTGCCATTCTGCCGACGTAAATGTACATGCAGCGGTCCTTAAGAAGTTAAAAAAAATAAAAAGAGTTTTGAAAGAGATGGTTATTATCATTGCGTTGGTCTGGGATTACATGAAGAACCAAAATCAAGTAAGCCAACTTAAACCCTTAGAAGAACTGTGGTTGGTTATCCTAGAACTTCTAAATTGGAACAGCCTTCTTGCTGTGTTTTGCAGCTTTCAACTGGACAATTTTTTCAATTTTTACTCAATACTTCCAGCTTTCTAGTAGAAGTAATCCACGTGGCTTTAAAGCTGCCCAATCACTTCCAAACACTCAGAAATGTGCCTCCCGACATGTCCGAGGCTTACATGTCCCACCTGGGTGCCTGAAAACATGGCAGGAGAGCAGCAGAAGATCAAGGATTCCGAAGGGTCTCTGCTTTCAGAAAAGGTCACATTTTTGGGTAATCTTCAGGCCTAAGGTATGGATATTCACTTCAATTAATCATACGCAGATGAGACAAGTATTATTGCTTTTCACATGATTGCATAATTAAAATGAATATTCCCACAATATATTTTCTTTTTTGCACCCATATTGTTGACAGTATTAAAAATGTCATATATTTAATATATCGATTGCAGCATGGCTGGTTAGGAAGCAACTTTTCATCTTGGTCCAACCCTTGCAACCAGGGCTTTGTAAGCCAAATGCAGAGGTGGTGTAACCCTAGCAGTTTCACTATGCACTATGTTTGGCAAATTATGGAGGTTCTTGGTTTCTGTAAACTATTCATCTAAGTAGTACAGTGGTAAAGCAGTGAATGCGGCATTCACTATATATTTATTGCAGATAAATCTAATCTGTTCATGTGTTTTTAAATACAAGGGATGATTAACCATGTTTGACTATTTGGTGAATGTCACATTCACAGCTTTATAAATATGCCTCTATACTGTAAAAGTCTTTTCTTTTTACTAAGTTCCCAGAAAAATATGTTTTCTCCATCTACTAATTATGGAGTTATCAGTTTGTCAGTAAGATATGAAATTAAAAGGTGACTTTGCAAAGTAAGAATTTTTTTTTTTAGAACTGTCTAAAAATGCTACAAGCAAAATTATATTCTGTAGTTTAATCTGAAGAAATGTTTGATTTAATATGTTTTATCAACCTCAATGGATCACCTACAGCAGGTGGTATAAAAAATATTATCAGCTACTTGTCTTCTTTTTCCCATAAACACATAATACAACTCATATTAAGCATCATGGGCATGAGAGAACTGCTTATAAAATTGTTGCTATCACAGTAGTTTCCATCAGCGGAAAGGGCAATCATTGAAATAACTTTTCATTTTTTTTTCTTCTGAAGTTTTGTAATTGCAATAGCAAAAGTAAAAGAATGTGTTGTGGGAAACTATTTTTTAACTGGCTGTGAGATCTTCAGGAAATACAAAAAGATATTTTAATATGATTAATTATACGATAATATAAAATAAATATTTATATATTATAATATATATTTTCTTTTTTTTACAGTGTATTTAATATACTGTATATATACATAAATTATGTATATACTGGATATACTCAAGTATAAGCCGACCCGAATATAAGCCGAGGCACCTAATTTTACCACCAAAACATGGGAAAACGTATTGACTCGAGTATAAGCCTAGGGTGTCCATCTGCATGCCTCACTGTGCAACACTTTCCCTTACTGTGTCCATGTGCATGCCTCACTGTGCTTCACTGTGTCTATGACTCACTGTGCCCATGCCTCACTGTGTCCATGCCAGATGAAGTGATCTGTCAAGTTTTTTTGATACTTTTTTACATTTATCAATAAAGACCTTTTGCATAGAGCTGATGGTTGTTAGTTGTGGTTGATTCGCCTACAAATTTTCTGTTGGGATACCAAGTCCCAATTTTTGCACTTTTTGTTCTCACTGTGTCCATGCCTCACTGTGCCCATGCCTCACTATGCTCATGCCTCACTGTGTCCATGACTAGACTGACGTTTAACATGGGAGTCTATGGAAGGGGTGCCCGGGTTTGAAAAATCGGTACTCCCCAGCCGTAGGTTCTCCAGACAACAAACTTTGCACACTTATAAAAGAGAATTGGGGCTATATGTGTACCAAGTTTTGGGTCCAGGGAACCTACCACTGGCCGTTATCGGGTCCCCAAAATTGCCAGAGAAATTACTGTTTAACATGGGAGTCTAGAGAAGGGGTGCCGGCAGGGGCGGACTGACCCTTGAGGCACCTGGTCACTGCCCGAGGGCCCCATGCCACTAGGGGGCCCCATCAGGGTTGCCAGGCTCAGGAAAACCAGGGACAGTATATAAAAACCTGTGTTTTTTTTTTACATCTGTCCCTGATATGTCCGAAACTGACATGCTTTTGATGTGAAAATCCCGAGATTTTAGCTGCCCCGCCTCTGCACTGCCTCCTGGCATGGTGGCCATCTGTAAGCCCTGGGGCCCCATAATCTTCTATTGATGATATGATAAAGTGGTGCTCCCCGGCCATAGGTTCCCTGGACAACAAACTTTGCACACTTGAAGAGGAAGAGTGGGGCTACATGTTCAGGGGACTTACGGCCTGCCAGTACTGGGTCCCCAAATTCCAGGAGATCAGGCGCAAAAAGGTGACCCGAATATGAGCCGAGGGGGGCATTTTCAGCACAAAAAAGCTTGGCTTATACTTGAGTATATACGGGTATATATATATATATATATATATATATATATATATATATATATATATATATATACAGTATATATATATATATATATATATATATATATATATATATTGTACAGGACGCCGGGGTTGGGTCCTGGACGGGTGCTATACGGCACCACTATTTGGACTATGGTCCATTTAAATAGAGGTAGAAGGTTCAGGGGGTCACCCAAAAGTGGGTGAAAAGTTCCAGGCAGGAGCTAATTCAGAGAGGACTGGCTCACAGTCTTCTCTATCTTAATAAAGTCGTTTGGGGCCTGGAATTTTGGAGGCTCCAAAGTGTTATTTGGGTGGGACGGAGCCTCCACTCCTAAACCTTGGGAGCCAGCGCACAAGGTGTTAACTCTCCCAGAGAACCACCCATTAAAGCAGGAAGTGGTGCTGGAGGTGGTGAGTGAGTTTGGAGATTACACCTGTGAGGACAAGATGGAAGTCTGCTAGCTGCACAGTGAGGACTTTTGGAGTGCAGGGGATGAGGACTTGTCTTCCCACAAACCGTATGTCGTTTACTTTCACTGTTTTGTGCTGGAAACAAGCAGACTTTTTGTTGACGCTGGAGCCAAGCGGACTTTTAAGTTATAGTTTTCTGTCATGCTGAGAAAGCCTTGTTTTGCTTTTCTGTGAATAAAAGCCTTTTTTCTTTAAAACAACGGTTTAAGCACTGAATCCCTGCTGAGCTATAGCCCCCAAACGTTACAATTGGTGGAGAATGCGGGCACAGTGCATTTGAAGCCGCAAAACCGTTTAAAACTAAAAACTGACATTTAAAGGGACAGTGTGCTTATGGCATGTCTTGGGTGAAGTCAGCCCAGACATTGCAAGCAACAAGCAAAAGCATGGAGGAGGTTATCAAGGCTCTGGCACAAGCCACTGTGACCCAGCAGCAAGCGTTGGCAGAGGCAAACCGCCGCCATGAGGAAGCGATGGCTCAGCAGCAAGAAAACACACGACTGTTAATCGCCCAGTTTACAGCTCAGCAGCAGTCCTCTCAAGCACAGGCGGCTGCCTTGCAGGAGGCAGTACAGCGGCTAGCTCTGGGACGAGAGCAAGTGGTTGTTGCCGCTGGCAACCAAGTGTCCGTGAGAGCCAGCCATTTTTTACAAAAGTTGACACCCAGCGATGATGTAGAGGCCTTTCTTACTACATTTGAAAGGGTAGCAGAGAGAGAGGGGTGGCCCCGTGACCAATGGGCTGGCATTATCTCCCCTTTTCTCACTGGTGACCCACAAAAGGCCTACTTTGATCTCCCATCTGAGCACATCAGTGACTATGAGCGACTGAAGGCAGAGATCCTGGCCCGCCTGGGGGTAACCACAGCCGTCCGGGCTCAGAGGGTGCATCGCTGGCGGTACAAACCTGACAGACCACCCAGGTCCCAAATGGACGAACTGATACAGTTGGTCAAAAAGTGGCTGCAGCCCAAAAAGTTGTCCGGTCCACAAATGGTGGAACGGGTAGTGATGGACTGGTACCTGCGGTCCCTCCCAGAGGACCTACAGCGCTGGGTAAGCCATGGAGACCCTGCAACTGCTGACCAGCTGGTTGAGTTGGTTGAAAGATATTCCATTGTAGAGGATTTGCTTGGGCCTGCCAAGCGTCGCGAACCCACACTAAGAATGACCAGACCAGCCCCAACACCTAGGAGAGAGGCACCGCCAGACATTGGAACCCGAAAACCTGCACCAGCTTCCGTAGAAGCACGAAGGTTGGCACCTGTCCCAAGGATGGAGAACCAACAGTGTTGGCGATGTCGGTCCTGGGGGCATACCCGGGCACAATGCCCACTGCAGGAGGAGCCTATGGAGTGCGGAACTGGTCGGAGAAGCTCCTTCTATGTGCAAAGTGTGTGTACCACTCATCTTGATCTGGCTGCAGGACGGTTTGAGTGTGAAGTGTGGGTGAACCACCTTCCTGCCAGGGCCCTACTGGACTCCGGTAGCATGGTAACATTAGTACATGCCAGGGTACTTGGGAGACTTGGAACAGTGACTAAAACTCTTCGGGTAGTATGTATCCATGGTGACACCAAGGAGTACCCCTTGGTCCCGGTGACTGTCTCTTATGGCCATGCCTCAGTTACATAGGAGGTCGGGGTGGTAAACAGTTTAATTCATGACATCATAGTGGGGCGGGACTGTCCACTATTTCTGGAACTATGGAACGAGGTACAGATGGGGCTACCAGGGGAACTGGAGACACTGGGCCTGGAAGGGACAGGGTTCTGAGCGTCGGACCTGAAATACACCCCTCTGATATGGAAATACCTGTCATTGATAATGAAGTCGCAGGGAATGCTAATGTGGAGGATAATGCCCTTGACCCAGGTCTTAAACCCGAGTTGATTTCTGAGGGGGGGGGGAGTCTTCCCATTACAAGTTATGCTGGGGGAGGATGATGAGGAGCTCTCCCCGGTTGAGGAGGATGAAGGGGAAACATCCTCAAGGCCAGTACATCCAGATCTAGATGTGTCCAGGGGTGCATTTGGTACCGCCGAATTACAAGACCCTACCATGGTCAATGCTCGAGAGCAGGTTTCTGTGATTGATGGGGTCCCACAAATGCCAGACGCAGATCAGAGGTTCCCTCACTTTGCGTTGAAGGGGGACTTACTGTAACGAGTGGCTGAGAGCCGAGGGGAAACTATAGAGCAGTTGCTGGTTCCCCAACCGTATAGGCGGATGCTCCTTGATCTAGCCCACAACGATGCACTGGGAGGACACCTGGGGGCGGAGAAAACAGAGGCCAGGATAACTGACCGGTTTTACTGGCCAAGGTTGAAGGCCGAGGTTAAAAGGTACTGTGCATCTTGTCCCATTTGCCAGTTAACTGCCCCAGTGCCACACTATAGAAACCCTCTGGTGCCCTTGCCAATTATCGAAGTCCCGTTTGAGCGGATCGCTATGGATCTGGTGGGACCCCTGGTAAAGTCGGCACGGGGGCACCAATACATATTGGTCATCCTAGATTACGTAACTAGGTATCCAGAAGCCGTCCCTTTGAGGAAGACCTCCTCTAAGGCCATTGCCAAGGAATTGTTTCAAATGTTCTCACGAACTGGGTTCCCCAAAGAGATCCTGACAGACCAGGGTACCCCTTTCATGTCAAAGGTGATGGCGGACTTGTGCAAACTGTTTCAAATTAAGCAGTTGCGGACATCCGTCTACCACCCGCAGACCGATGGCCTAGTCGAAAGATTTAATAAAACCCTAAAGTCCATGTTGAAAAGAGTGGTCCAGAAAGATGGGAAGGATTGGGATATGCTACTCCCTGCCCTGTTGTTTGCTATCCGGGAGGTCCCACAAGCGTCCACAGGTTTCTCGCCTTTTGAGTTAGTGTATGGACGAAGGCCCCGGGGGTTACTCGACCTGGTAAAAGAAAAGTGGGAAAGTGAGTCCTCACCGCACAAAACGGTGGTAGAGCATATCTCTCAAATGGGAGAGAGTGTGGCTAAGGTGATGCCGCTGGTAAGGGAGCACATGCAGAAGGCTCAGGATGCCCAAAGAAGAGTGTATAACAGGTCGGCTAAAATTAGACAGTTCCAAGTAGGAGACCGGGTGGCTGTTCTAATACCCACGGTGGAGAGCAAGTTCTTGGCCAAGTGGCAGGGCCCATTTGAGGTGGTAGAGAAGGTCGGTGAGGTGGACTACAAGGTGCACCAGCCGGGGAAAAGAAAACCATACCAGATCTATCACATCAATTTGTTGAAACCCTGGAGAGACAGAGAACAGGTGTCCGTGGTAGTAGGGGTACAGTCAGGGGACTATGCAGGGATTGAATGAATGAATGAATGAAAACTTATATAGCGCAGCACATGCAAAGTAAATCGCCTCTGGGCGCTTGTTGTTCTTGTCTCCTTTGAGATCAAAAGAGATGAGTCTTGATCTTTCTCCTGAAGACTAATGCCGTGTACACACGATCACTTTTTGCGATGAAAAAAAACAACGTTTTTTAAAACGTCATTTAAATTGATCGTGTGTGGGCAAAACGTTGTTTTTTGTCTTCAAAAAAACGACCAAAAAAAAATTCCAACATGCTTGAATTTTTTGTGTCGTTTTTCAAAACGTCGTTTTTTGTGTCATAAAAAATGATCGTGTGTGGGCAAAACGACATAGAAAATGACGTTTTAAACCCGCGCGTGCTCAGAAGCAATTTCTGAGATGGGAGAGCTCGTTCTGGTAAAACTACTGTTTAGAATGGATTAAGCACATTCGTTATTTTAAATCTAATGAAGAAAACAATGCGCTGTATTTGCCACAATGCTTTTTAAACCATTTCCAAGCTACCATAAACTCCTAGTTTGTTGTGGCTTATCTTGTTTGACATATTTCTGTCCACCTTTTGACTTTATTATTTTTTTGGGCCCTTTTTGTTATTTATTTTTTGTTTTTTGGGACACGTAATTTTTTTGGGGTAATATCTTTTAACAGATGTTTTGAACTACAATTTTTTTTTAAGGATTTTGGAGGGTGTGAAGTGACCACAGCAGCTTATTTTTTGTGGTTTAATTTACCCACAAGGAGGTTGTTGTTCCTTGTTTAATGTCGTTTTAATTTTAAATGTGTCTGCCTACTCACTATAACAATCTCTATATTTGTTTGTAAAAAAATACACATGGTCAAAATTTGCAAACCAACCAAAATATACCTTTATTCAGGTTGAAAAGGTAAATAAATAAAAAGTACAACCATCTGGCAATCCAAAAGCAAAACCAAATAAAAACAAAGAAGCCTGGATAAAAACAAAGGAGACCCTGCTTGAAGTTGTAAACACAAGGGTCCACCAAGAAAACAATGAAGGCTGTGAAGGCCAAAAAAAATTCGCTTCGGGGCACCATCTCCTCACTTCTTCCTCCCTGCAGTCTTCCCTGCAGCCTTCCCTGCAGCCTTCCCTGCAGTCTTCCCTGCAGCCTTCCCTGCAGCCTTCCCTGCAGGCCGAGTCCTCAGGGGCTGTGTTCCTGGAGCCGACGTGCCAGGAGCCAGAGCAGGCTCAGGAAGAGGAGGAGCAGGAGAAGGAGCAGGAGCAGGGGCTGGAGATGGAGCAGGACCAGGAAGCGCAGTAAGGACAGGAGTGCGAATCAGCCCAATGCCAATATCGTCATTGAGCTGTCCCAGTGTGGCCATGCTCATGACCTGGAACATAAGGGATTCGCAGCGCACACGCTGGCCCAGCTCTAGATTTTTAAGCTTGGCAGCGATCAGCGCTGCGAATCCCTCTTCCTCACTGGGCTGCTCTCTGATGGCCAAAGTTGCTTCACGGAGCATGGCATGGGTCTCCTCCTCCATCTGCATGAGCCTTCTGGCCCTTTTTGCTGGGTTCCGGATAGGAGGGATTTGGGAGATACAATCACGCTGGCGTGACTCCTGTCTCCCACTGGGGCCTGCCTCCTCCTGGCTCCCAGTGGGGCCTGCCTCTTCCTGGCTCCCTGCGTGGCCTGCCTCCCCCTGGCTCACTGCGTGGCCTGCCTCCCCCTGGCTCACTGCGTGGCCTGCCTCCTCCTGGCTCCCAGTGGGGCCTGCCTCTTCCTGGCTCCCTGCGTGGCCTGCCTCCCCCTGGCTCACTGCGTGGCCTGCCTCCCCCTGGCTCACTGCGTGGCCTGCCTCCTCCTGGCTCACTGCGTGGCCTGCCTCCTCCTGGCTTTGCTCTGCCTGTGTATAATAAAAAAGGGACATATTTTATTTTTTGGCTTCATTCATCACACACATTTCTAACTTAATGACATATCATAATTGAATGCTAAAATATATTTATCACAGGCCCTCCATCCCTAATTCTGTGGCCCCTTACACAGCTTTAGATATGTGCCCCCTGGAGCTGGGGGCGGGGGGGGGGGGGGGTTGATGTTGACTGAAATTCCAAAATTCCAAAGTAGGGGGCCTTTACCCAACCGTTTTTTTACTTTAGGGTGGACAAAATGTTAATGGGCAAAAAGGGTGTTTAACATCTGCGGCCACTGTATGGTGTACCTAATGGCGTACAAGAAAATGACACACATTCATTATGACCTCTGCATTTATGTATCTTGTCCCCATTCTGTTTTGGCACTATTGCTTAGTGATATCTTCCAAATTTTTTGGCCAATCATTTATATAATTTCGATCACTTGTAACATAAATTACTCATCATTATTATACTTTGCATTACAAAAATGAATCTGAAAATGCAATACCTGGCTCCATGGGTCACAATCTGGCTCCTCCATGAACTCAGGCTCTTCCTCTGAGCTTGCCTGCTCTTGCCTGCAGGGAACACTGGAGGGCTGACTGCAGGGAACACTGGAGGGCTGACTGCAGGGAACACTGGACTGCCTCCTTGGGGGAAGGGTAGACATGGATGGCCTGGACTCTATGTGATCATCCAGGAACTGCAGCTGACCATAATACCACAGGTTAGGCTTGTAGACGCTGTCAGCTGCAGCCCCAGATCTCATTGAGGCCAGGACTTGTGACCGTTGGGTCCTGTAGGTGCCCCGAAGCGAATTGATTTTAGCCTTAACAGTCTCCAATGTAGCATTGAGGACCCTTGTTTTTACATATTCAAGCAGGGCCTCCTTTGCTTTCTTCCGGGCATCTTTGTTTTTATTAATTTTGCTTTTGGATTGCCAGAGAACTGGATGTTCCTTCCATCTCTGGATGAATTCGGTCAAAAATTCGGGATCCTTAAAGGCCTCCATTATTTCTGCATGTACAAAACAAAAAACAAAGCCTAGTGTCAGTCAAGCCACTACTACTAATTAGCTTTTAAACACCATGGGGGTTATTTATGAAAGGAAAATACACTCTGCACTTCAATTGCACTGAAAGTGCACTTGGAAGTGCAATCGTTGTATAAATCTGAGAGGGGTAGAAATGAGGGGAAGCTCTGCTGATTTTATCAGACAATGATGTGCATGCTAAAATGCTATTTCTAAATTTATCCTTGCATGTCCTCCTCAAGATCTCCAGCGACTGCATTTCCAAGTGCACTTGTAGTGCAAAGTGTCTTTTCCTTTAAGTAAATCATCCCCCATATCTTCTAGCCCACACAATCATCCACTGTTCCCTAATATTTGTAATATCCATAATCCAGTTACATACCGTCTTATGATCCGATCGTCTCTTCCGCCTTGTTCCGCAGGTTGTGAACGGCGCTTGCAATGAACCCCCCATATCTTCTAGCCCACACAATCATCCACTGTTCCCTAATATTTGTAATGTCCATAATCCAGATACATACCGTCTTATGATCCGATCGTCTCTTCCGCCTTGTTCCGTAGGTTGTGAACGGCGCTTGCAATTACGTGGATCCCTTTAAACGGCACGAACGTGTGACGCGATGCACGAGATCCTGCCCCTGACGTTCGGTCTCGTCTTTTCCACGCCCCTTTCTCGATCTTTCTTTGTGGGTGTGTTTTAGGCAAGAACAAGATGGCGAGAAATATGGCAAGCTCAAGCCATCAGGCAGGCCAGGCCCAGCCAACCGGACGATCCCAGCGGAGGTACAAGGCCTCAAACATGGCCTTCCAAGAGATGGTGGAGATGGTCACCATCTTACAAAGGGAGGATTATGATGGGAAGCATGGCCCTTACCTGCATCCAAACAGGGTGAAGGCCGACATCATGGAGAAGGTGATCAGGAGGCTGCATGAAAAATTTGGCCAACGCAGGACTCGAGAACAATTAAGAAAGAGGTGGTCAGACCTCAAAAACAGAGAGCCAGAACAACTCCAGCATATCAATAGGCTGATTCGGGCAAAAAGTATGTTTTTTTTTTTTTGACACATTTGTGGTGTTTCTTAATTGTGCCATGTGATTTTAATTTCAGGTTGTACTGTATCTGTTTGTGGGCACAAAAAGTGGTCGGAGAAGTCGTCGTTTATACGTTGTTTTTCGACCTACTAAACGACAATCTTCGTGCTAAATATCATCATGCGCCTAGTTCGCATGGACAAAAAGGAGTGTATAAACACTATGGGCCAGATTCACGAACATTTGCGCTGGAGTATTTGGATATGCGCCGCGTAACTGTGATGATGCGCCGTCGTGTCTATGTGCCCGTACCCACCAAACTAGATGCGCCCAATAACGGGACATTTGCGACCGGCGGAACGTTCCGACGCCAGAGTATCGTCAGCGCTTATTTTCGCTGGGCGCATCAGTCGCGCCCATTGATTTCCCCTGCAAATATGCAAATGAGGGAGATTTCCCAATTCGCGAACGGATTAGCACCATACGCTGGCTACATGCGCCGCGCGTATCTGGTCCGTCCGGCGCAAAGTTATTTCTACAAAAGGCTGCTTTATCTTTACTCCAGACGGTCACAGGTCAGCAGGAGAGCAGCTACAGCAGCGTTACCCGACGAAACTAGCAAGCTGAACAACAACACTAGCAAGGACAACACCTCTGTGTGCCAACATGCCAGGGGCACTCGTGGTCCTAAGACTAGTACTGGGTCCCTCGCTACGGAGGAGGCGGGCACGTGAGAGGATATACCGCACTCGTATGAACCTCTTTGGCATGGGGGATGAGGAGGTGTATCGCCTCTTCAGATTCAGCCCTGATGTAATACTTGAACTAACCACAACCCTGCAGGGTGACATCACCAGCAAGACACACCGCTCACAAGCAGTGCAGCCACTGGTGAAGGTACTGGCAACACTTCATTTCCTTGCAAGTGGATCATTCCAGCGTACAAGTGGAGTGGTGGCTGGGATGTCACAATCCTCCATAAGCAGATGTGTGCACCAGGTTGTCCCTGCAATCCTCAGACGCATGTCCAACCAGTTCATCAGACCCACCACTGAGGAGCTGCGGCTGAAGGCAATGACAGATTTCTACAGCATTGCCAGATTCCCACGCACTGTGGGGGCCATTGATTGCACACATGTGGCCCTACAGCCCCCCAGTGCCACAGAGCACATATACCGCAATCGGAAGCATTGGCATTCCATCAACGTACAGGTGATAGCCGATGCCCAACGCCTCATATGGCACGTGCGTGCCAAACACCCCGGGTCCAGCCATGACAGCTTCATATACCGTCAGAGCCCCATCCCAGCAGAATTCGAGCAGAACATGTATGGGGACAGCTGGCTGGTTGGTGAGTGACATGGGTGGCAGGCATGACTATCCCCTCCCGTGATGCACAACAGAAGTGGCACATGCATGACTAACATCCTCCTGTCTTTTCCCTTCCAGGTGACTCTGCATATGCACTGGGACCCCATCTAATGACTCCTTTCCGGAACCCCCAAACCAGAGGAGAGAGAAAATACAATGAAGCACACATCAAAACCCGTGCAGTGGTGGAGCAAACATTTGGGCTCCTGAAGTCCCGTTTCCGCTGCCTGGATAAGTCTGGGGGGACCCTATTGTATTCCCCTACCTTCGTGTGTCAGATCATCGCTGCATGTTGTATTCTGCACAACTTTGCTATGAGAAAAGGCCTGCAGATTGACATACGTGATGACCTGACCCCCGACCCACACAGTCCCCACCTGCCAGAGGACACCCAGTCTGCTGATGGAAGAGCAGTCAGGAGGGTCCTCGCCGTAGGCATCTTTGGACACTAAACCAAAACATTACTAACACAGACAATGCACGCGTGTACACCACTGATGTCCCTAGATCACACACACCACATGCACATCGCATTGGATTAGCCCAAGTCCAGCATGTAGGAGTTGGGAGCAGCAACGCCAGCGTCAAGGCCCCAATGATGTCACTGTCCATTCACACACCTTTCACACGTCATTCATTCAGCCGTGGGGTTAACTTCACCACCACGGCCGAGGGTGACACCCCTTACTTTCAGGAGTGCCACCTCTCACATTCACACACCATTCACACTGCAACGTGTGCAGTATCAAAAAAAAAAAAAATCTCATAACCTGAGAACCCAAAAAATAAACAAAAACTCATGTCTTGAGTATAAACAATAATAATAAAAAATACAAATAAACTCATGTCTTGAGTATAAACAAAAAGATATAACAACCAAAACAAAAAAAAAACCCTCATCTGGGATGACGGGGGCTCCTCCTTGGGGGCACTCTCGGGCTCCTCATCTGCCTGGAGGGAGTGGGTGGTGGTGGGGGTGGGGGGGCATCAGGAGGAGGCTGATCCCCGGGTGGGCCACTCCTGGGAGCTGTTGGCTGCATGCCCTCCAATGCCACAGCGATACGGCTCAGATACAGATTTGTTTGGGCCTGCATCCTTAGCTGGCGGGTGATCTGATGCCGCTGGTCACGTTGCCGCTGCCTCCCCCTCTTCCCGAATGGCAGCAGTGTTGTCTCGAACAGCTGATGTCAAGTGCCGGATATCAGCCTGCACCTCCCCCAGGCTGGTCACAACGCCCTGCACGCGACTGGGCAGCTGTGACATAGAGCCCAGGCTGTCTGCGACCCTGTCTAGGTGGCCAGCCATCTCCCCCATTTGCTGGGTCTGTTTCGCGTGGTCCAAAAGCACCTGGTCTTCGACCAAATCACACACCCCCCTGGTCTTCCGGGTGGCCTTCCTGGGGGCAGAGGAAGGTTGTCCCCGTGGGGATGGAGTCGCCCTTGAGGGGCTACCTAGGATGGGGGAGGGGATCACAGAGGGCCCTGCAGAGGAGGAGGACTCCTCCAACATTAAAATGAACTCCTGTTCAGGGACAGGCTCCTCCACAACCACCTCTGCTGAAGTGGTGTGGGCACTCTCCTCCTCCACCTCGGTGTCTCCAGCACCCAGGGCCTCATCAGCAGCATCCCGTTGGGGGGTTGGGGTGGACTGGCCGGCACGAGATGGCCCAGCACCGTCATCTGTGGATGACACAAAGCAGACACATGTTGGTGGTCCCACACACTTGGCACATGTACCCACCCCCGCCCCACATGCAACACACCAAAAAGGGGGTAAAAATCACTTACCTGTCCTGGAGCCTTCCTCTACGGAATCATAGCCTGGGACCCCCTCCAACTGCTCCCTGTCCAGGCAGCGGGCGACCACCTCCCTCCTCCGCGGTCAGGGTGACAGGACATGGGGGACCACCACCTGTGCCCCTCTCATGGCTCCTAATGGTGGACACCTTGCCCCTCACCTTGCGCCGCAGGTCATTTATTTTTTTTTGAATGTCTGAAGCACTCCGGGTGGAGTACCCCAGCACATTGACCCTGGCAGCTATGGTGTCCAGGATGGCCTGCTTTCTCTCCCGGCTGGTCTTCCTGCTTTTTTTCCCATGGAGAAAATCATTAAATGCCTCCATAGCCGATATTATGACTGTGACCTCCTGGGCATTATAATTTAGGTTCCTCCTCTCTTTGGGGGTAGCGGGAGCAGCCATTACAGGGCAAAAGTATCTTCCCTGGGGTGGGGGGAAATGGAACTACTTTTGCGCCGGAATGGCGTTTCCGCCAGCGCTTTTAAGCGCCCAGCGGAACGCATTGCGCTGACGTTTCCCAGGAAGTGGTGCCGACGGAAGTTGTGAGCATGCGCACAAGGGGGCGAGTGGAGCCGCACTCACTGCGCATGCTCCGTGGATGATGCGCTGAACGTAAGCCTCTGCGCTGGGCTCCGCCCATCATTTACATATGATCACACCCAGTTTCACTTGCGTCGGGATACGCCAGCGCATTATCGTTACTCTGGCGCAAGTTTACGCGCAACTGCTATGTGAATTACAGGACTTGCGCTGAAAGGGTCTTCAGAGTAACGTAAATGAGAAGCGTTACTCCAGAGGAAAGATACTCTCATCTACGTGAATCTGGCCCTATATCATTCCCAAAAAACGTCTTTGTATTTGTTATTATTTGAACAAACGACGACTCCTACGACCAATTCATGTGTCCCCAAACAGGAATCTTGCCATTTTTGTTGTAATGTGACTTCACTTGTGATCTTTTGTAATGTGGATTTGTACCTAAATTAAAGTCGATGTGAAAAGCTTAGTAAATATGACCAATAAACAGAAAAAGGAGAGTCTGCTCAGCAGTGGATTCTGCACATGTTTATATACTCTGTACTTGTATTTTTAGTTCTCACTCATATCTCTTTATAATCTTTTACCTTTCTTTTTTCCCTATCTTCAATCTCGTAGGGCGCAGTGAAGCAGCAAGGCAGGATGGAACTTCCCAAGCCCCACCCCCGAGGGATAATGACGCTGCCACCACATCCGGTAAATTTTCTACATAACACCCATACCCAGGTAATCTAGATCAGGGATCCTCAAACTACGGCCCTCCAGCTGTTGTGGAACTACACATCCTATGAGGCATTGTAAAACTCTGACATTCACAGACATGACTAGGCATGATGGGAATTGTAGTTCCTGAACAACTGGAGGGCCGTAGTTTGAAGACCCATGATCTACATGTAGGTCTTCCGAATTTTAATACCTTTTTTGTTCCCACATTTCAGGAGCAAGTCGTGCAGCGACAATGGACAGGGATACTGCCAAGTTTGTGCTGTCCGAAATATGGTCCTTCAGGGAACAATTAGAGGACATCCAGGACACTGCACGAGAAGTGATAGAAAAATCAAAAGGGCTGGAGATACAAATTAAAAATTTAATAGATTATTTGGGTAGGTTTTGATTTATTTAGTGTTTATTTTGTAATAGAAAAAATGTTAGACAGGTTTGGTTTATAATAAAAAAAAAGTCATTTTATTTTTTGAATAATGTAAAAAAAAAAAAAAAAAAGTGATTTTAGTTTTTGAATAATTTAAAAAAAAAGTGATTTTATTTTTTGAATAATGTAAAAAAAAAAAAAAAAAAAAAAAAAAAAGTGATTTTAGATTTTGAATAATGTAAAAAAAAATATAAAAAAAATGTGATTTTATTTTTGGAATGTTAAAAAAAAAAAAAAAAAAAAAAAAACAGATTATATTTTTTGAATAATGTTATAAAAAACTGATTGGTTTTTGAATAATGTAACAAAAAAAAAATATTTGTTTTGTAACTAAAAAAAAATATTTAAAAAATTTTAATGTAAAAAAGTTATGTTTTTCAAGATGCAAAAAAAAAAAAAATATTGACAGTAAAATATGTGTGTCTTGTCATTTAAGCTCAATGATGAATAGAAAATACTAGGGTTGTCCCGATACCGATACCAGTATCGGTATCGGGACCAATGCCGAGTATTTGCGGGAGTACTTGTACTCCCGCAAATACCCCCGATACCTAAATAGAATACTCCCCCCCCCATATTGCAGCGATGCGTCCCTCATACCTTTTTAGATATGCTGACGCCGCCGCATACCGCCGTATCCCCCTGCACAATCGCATAGCTTACATTACAAGCATTCATTCTGAATACTTGTAAATGGCCGTGTATTGACACTCCCCTTCTCCGGATTGGAGGGATCCCTCCAATCCCGAGCAAGGGGGAGTGTCTATGCACGAATCCGCGTATAGACACTCCCCCTTGCGTGGGATTGGACGGATCCCTCCATCCAGAGAAGGGGAGTTTTGATACACGGAGCGCGGCCATTTACAAGTTTTTAGAATGAAAGCTTGTGATGCGCTACGTGATTGTGCAGGGGATACGGCGGTATGCAGCAGAGGCGGCATCAGCATATCTAAAAGGTATGAGGGACGCATCGCTGCAATATGGGGGACATACATGGCTGCATACATGGCTGCATATGGGGGACATACATGGCTGCATATGTGGGGGACATGGCTGCATTTGGGGACACATTTAAAAAAAGTATCGGTATTTGGTATCGGCGACTACTTGAAAAAAAGTATCCGTACTTGTACTCGGTCCTAAAAAAGTGGTATCGGGACAACCCTAGAAAATACCTCAAAAAAATGTATGCTGAGAACATTAAACAATGAGGGATAGTTATTTCAGTCCATCACAAACACATGGCACTATGATAACCTAGGACAGTGATGGCGAACCTTGGCACTCCAGATGTTTTGAAACTACATTTCCCTTGATGCTCCACTATACTGCAGAATGCATGAGCATCATGGGAAATGTAGTTCCAAAACATCTGGGGTGACAAGGTCGCCATCACTGACCTAGGAGATAAAATAAAAACACAAACCTTATAAATTAATTAAAGAACAAAGACAAGACTGTTTCAGGCAAAAAATAAATTGAATGATTCAGCCAAGATCTGGCATTGGAATGGCCCCCCTACCCATAAAGTAGTCCACATATGCCTGACGCACAGCACGTGCGTTTCGGGGGGCCAATTGGGGATGGGCAGCCTCACGAGCCGCCTCTGGAATTTCAACAGGGTCATCAGGCAAAAGGGTTAGGTAAGTAGAAGAATGTCTTCTTAAATAGTTGTGTAGAATGCAGCAGCATGTAATTATATAATTAAACTTGTATTCGGCCATGTTTATGGCAGTCAGAAATAGCCGGAAACGGCTGGCCATGATGCCAAAGGCATTTTCCACCACACGTCTGGCTCTGGCCAGCCTGTAATTAAACACCCTCCTCTCAGGGGTGAGGGCGCGTTGGGGAAATGGCCTCATGAGGTGAGGACCCAAGGCGAAAGCCTCATCTGCAACAAAAACGAAGGGCAGACCCTCTTCATTCTCCTCCGCAGGCGGCAATCCCAGGTCCTCGGAAAGAAGCCGTTGGGCGAACTCCGTCTCGGCAAAGACACCACCGTCCGACATCCGCCCATTTTTCCCAACATCCAGATACAAGAACTCGTAATTGGCAGACACCACCGCCATCAGAACAACACTGTGGAACCCCTTGTAGTTATAATAATGGGATCCACTATGGGGTGGTGGCACGATGCGGACGTGCTTGCCATCAATAGCTCCTCCGCAGTTTGGAAAATTCCATCGCCGGGAGAAGTCCGCTGCCACAGTCTGCCATTCCTGTGGCGTGGTGGGGAACTGTAGATACCAAAAAAATAAAAAAATATCAAACAAACATTCCTAAAAGAACATCACAAAACATTTTTTGATACCAAAAAAACAAACATTAATTTGAAGTATTATTAACCACTTCCTTACTGGGCATGTAAACCCCCTTCCTGACCAGGTGAAATTTCAGCTTGCGGCACTGCGTCGCTTTAACTGACAATTGCGCGGTCGTGCGACGTGGCTCCCAAACAAAATTGGCGTCCTTTTTTCCCCACAAATAGAGCTTTCTTTTGGTGGTATTTGGTCACCTCTGCGGTTTTTATTTTTTGCGCTATAAACAAAAAACGACGACAATTTTGAAAAAAAATACAATATTTTTTACTTGTTGCTATAAAAAAATAGCCCAATTTAAAAAAAAAATTCAGTTTAGGGCGATACGTATTCTTCTACATATTTTTGGTAAAAAAAAAAAAAAAAAAAATCGCAATAAGCGACTGGTTTGCGCAAAAGTTATAGCACCTACAAAATAAGGGACAGAATTATTATTTTTTATTATTTATTTTTTTACTAGTAATGTCGGCGATCTGCGATTTTTATTGCGACTGCGACATCATGGCGGACACATCGGACACTTTTGACACATTTTTGGCACCATTCACATTTATACTGCAATCAGTGCTATAAATATGCACTAATTACTGTATAAATGTGACTGGCAGGGAAGGGGTTAACACTAGGGGGTGAGGAAGGGGTTAATGTGTATCCTGCATTGTGTTCTAACTGTGGGGGGAGGGGGGGGTGACTGGGGGGGTGACCGATCTGTGTCCCTATGTATAAGGAACACAGATCGGTCTGCTCTCTCCAGTGACAGGACGCTGTCATTGTGAGAGCCGGCAATGAGAAATGATCTCATATGTTTACATATGAGATCATCTCTCATTGGCTGCACAGATCGCATCGCAAACGGCCACTCTGATTGGCCGTTCGCGGCGATCTGTGATTGGCTGTGTCCAAGGGACACGGCCAGTACACAAGTTCCCCGCTGCGCGCTCTGGAGCGCGCGCTGGGAACACAGAAAGAGGCTGCCGTGAAAACACGGCAGCCCAGAGATTTAGAACCACCCTGCGGCCGCATATAGTCGTACGGCCATAGGGAAGTGGTTAAAAATGGGAAAAATAATAAGGGATCACTAAAGCAGATTAATCACACCCTCTGATGGTCACAATCCTACAAAAAATAAGGGGAGTGGAGGCCCAAGATGAGTTTGAGACCTCTAAAAAAATTAAAATAATAAAAAAAATTAATTTATACAATTACAAAATAAAGAGGGGGGGGGGTTGTGCGTGCACTACAATATAGGACAAAATATAGGGGGATATAGGGACTTCTATAGACAGCACTACAATATAGGACAAAATATAGGGGGATATAGGGACTTCTATACACAGCACTACAATATAGGACAAAATATAGGGGGATATAGGGACTTCTATACACAGCACTACAATATAGGACAAAATATAGGGGACTAGGCTAGGTGGGTTTGGGACACAAAAAAAAAAAAAAAAAAAAGCTGGACAGGTTGGCAAAACAAAAGATGCATGTAGGAGCAAATATAAAATGAATACAGCATGCATGGAGATGAAAGGGAACATTACCAGCAGATCACAAACAGGTTAATTAGGGACTGTTTAAAACCAAACAAATTGAAACAAATACAAAAGCCTAAATAAAACATAGTTTGTGCATTTAAAGGGCACCACTTACCTTAATATAGTCCTCCTGCAGAACATGAATGATGGCAGAACATTTCTGGGGAATTATGAGGCCCAGAGCCTGGGGGGAGATGCCCGTCGAGAACTTCAAGTCCTGCAGACTTCTCCCTGTTGCCAGGTACCTCAAGGTGGCAACTAGCCGCTGCTCAGCAGTGATGGCTTCCCGCATAACGGTGTCCTGCCTGGTGATATAAGGCGACACCAAAGCCAAAAGCTGCTGGAATACGGGGTCAGACATCCGAAGAAAATTCCTGAAATCATCAGGGTTATTTTCTCGGATCTCCCGCAGCAGAGGCATATGAGAGAACTGGTCCCTGCGAAGAAACCTGTTCTTGGCCCACAAAGTCCTCCTCGCCCTCCTCAAGGACTTGAGTCGGGATGCAGCACACATCCTAACAAGAAGCACAGCACGATCTCGGCGACGAGAACGTACCCGCAACATGGCTAGAAAACGGTCGTCAAATCAGATCGCACTAAAACACCGCTCTGAAGTACAGAAAGGCCTTTGAAGAACGGACCTGCAAAACAGGAACGTGTAGACAAGAACGCACTGCCAAAACAGATACGATCGGAAAACAAGCACTGTATCACAAATACGACCCCAAAAGCACAAACTGTACGACAGTAAACGATATTAAAGCACGAAGACTGAAAAGCGCGAATCGTCTCTCACCAAACTTTTACTAACACGCAGCAACACGATATCAGCAAAAGAGGCCGTCTTCCGCATGGAAATGACCCTTTATAGTTCCGTCGTACGTGATGGACGTCACGGCGCTTTGCTAGACTTTTTGGGAAAAACGATGGTGTGTACGCAACGTCGTTTTTTTTCATCGCAAAAAGTGATCGTGTGTACGCGGCATAAGTGGTTCTCCTCCAGCCGAATGCTGGCTGGTAAGGCGTTCCATAGTCTGGGACATTGGACAGCGAATTTCCTGTCTCCTTTGGACTTGTATCTGGCTTTCGGTATCTGAAGCCGATTTTGATTGGTGGATCGTAGAATACGATTGGGATTGTGAGCTTTTATTTTTTCGCATAGATAATGGGGAGCATTCCCGTGGATACATCTATGCGTTAGACAGAGTGCTTTAAAAGTTATTCTGTCTTTTACTGGTAACCAATGAAGGGTTCTCAGTGAAGGTGAGATTGATTCCCAGTGTTTTTTCCCAGTCACAAGTCTGGCGGCCGTATTTTGAACGACTTGAAGACGAGCGATTTGGTACTTGGGGAGTCCGAGGTAAAGGGCATTTGCATAGTCCAGTCTGGAGTTTACAATTGCTCCGACCACGACCGCTATGTCTTTCTTGGGAATAAAAGGAGTGAGTCTGCGTAGTAGGCGCAGCAGATGGTGAGATCCGCTGACTACTGACCCTATGTGTGCGTCCATTGTCATGTAGGAGTCAAAGATGACCCCAAGACTTTTGACTTTGGCGCTAGGGGTGATGATTTCGCCCAGAATGGGCGGGGGGATCCAAGTTGTTGCCGGTTGATTCCTACGCTTGGTGTGAAACAGAAGAAGTTCTGTTTTCGCTCCGTTGAGTTTGAGATAACTCTTTGTCACCCAGTCCTCTATCAAAGAGAGACAAGTCTCTAGATTGAGGTGGTGATCCTTTTTATTGCGGAAGTACAGTTGCGTGTCGTCAGCATATGAGTGATACAGCAGTTTTTGGCTGCTGATAATTTCGAAAAGAGGACGCAGATAGATGTTGAATAACACCGGTGACAGGGGGGATCCTTGAGGGACTCCGCACGATAATGTGCGTTTTTCAGAAGTGAAGGGTCCTAGCTTCACTATTTGCGATCGGTTTTCCAAAAAAGAGGAGAACAAGGATAGATCGCTTTCTGCGACTCTCTATTTTAGCCAGCCGAGTCAATAACAGCTTGTGATCTACTGTATCAAAGGCTGCGCTTAGGTCCAGCAGAACCAGAAGAGAAGATTCTCCTTCGTCTGCGGCCTCGAGAACGTCGTCCCATATCTTAAGCAATGCTGTTTCCGTCCCGTGTCCGGGACGGAATCCTGATTGAAATGGATCGAGTAAGTTGTGGGTATCTAGATGCTGTTGCAGCTGCTGTACCACTACTTTCTCCATTACCTTGGAGAGAACATTTAGGCCTGTTATGGGGCGCCAATGAAGTGGGTCCTTAGGATCCAGGTTGGCTTTCTTCAAGATGGGTTGAATTATGCCCTCCTTCAACTGGAAGGATTGGTTGATAAGCTGCGTGACAGGAGGTGCCAGGATGTCGGCGCATTCTTTCAGCAGTTTGGTGGGGATAATATCATTTGGCGCAGTGCTGTTGCGCAGAGTGCCGAAGATATTTTTTGTGGTCTGAATGGAGATGGGTTCCAGCGTGAACTTACCTGGCTGTGGTGAATTACTGCAGGTGTTGTGTAAATAACTACGGGGGGGCTAGGAGAGAAATTGTTTTGCTGAATGCTTTGCCGGATTGCCTCAATTTTGTTAATGAAGCAATCCGATAACTCATCGCAAAATTCTTGTGTATCCAAGTTGGGGGCTTCAAGACATCCTGGATTCATGGTCTGAGTGACCAGCTTGAAGAGTTCGCGGGGGCGGTTTAGGGCACCGTTGATAGCTTCAGAAAAATAGTTTTTCTTGGCCTCGAAGATTTGCTTGTAGTATTTTCTGGTTATTGCCTTGTAGATCTCATCTAAAGAGCTTCTTTTCCAGGCGGCTTCTGCCCTTCTGCGTTCTTGCTTCAGTAACGCCAGCTGGTTGTTGAACCAGCTGGAGTTATTTTTCCAGATCTGGGTCTTTCGTTTCGGCGCTATCAAGTCAGCTGACTGCAATAGTGCTGTATTTATGGCCTCCAGTGTTTCTTCTGCCGTTTGGTGCGGCTGAATTGTTTTTATTTTTTCCCCTAACGTGGCTTTGAAGAGTTCCGAGTGGAGCTTCTTCTGGCATCTGGTCCAGTGTGTTGTCACTGGATTTGATGTTTTTGTTAAGGGGGGAATTCGGAAATAATGAATTTAATTGCGTGGTGATCTGTCCATGGCAATGGTTCATTTTCCAAGATTTTTATTTCCAGATCTTGTCTGAAAATAAGATCGAGCGTGTGACCTGAAGCATGTGTGGGCCCACATACTAGTTGCTGAAGCCCTAATCCTTCCAGGTGGTCGATGCAGGTGTCGGCAATGGGGTCTTGCGGGGAGTTGGCCCAGAGGTTGAAGTCCCCGAGCAGCAAAAGGTGTTTGCTGTTAAGGGTATAGGTGGAGACAAAGTCCGTCAATGATGGGAGAAGCTGCGATTTTGGGCCGGGTGGCCTATAGCAGAGTAGAATCCGGACGGTCTCCTGGCAGTTTACTTGCAGTTGAAGAGTAAGGGTTTCCATGAATGGAAGAGGGTTTTGAAGGCTTGGTTTTGTGATCGCAAGATGCGTCTTATGGATCACCGCCAGTCCTCCTCCTCTTTGCCCTATTCTATTTTCCGTTATAATACGGTAGTTTTCTGGCACCAATTCTCCTAGAATGGTGTTACAGTCGGCTGTGAGCCAGCTCTCTGTAATAAAGAGGCAGTCTAAGTCATGTTGCAATAAGAAATCATGGATTTCTAATCAGTGTTTTACTGCCGATCTAGTGTTGATCAAGGCACATGATATGTGCTTAGGCTGGGGTAAATGGCTGCAATTCTTGGTAGTCGATCGTCGATCGATCCTCAAAAGTCGCAGATTTCTTAGGGCTTTTTTGGTGGCGGCCGGCAGAATTGCGGCAAATCGACCCAGATCCCAAATGTTCTCCGCCGAGTATTGCCGATTAACCATGGCCGCTGTGGAACAAAGCGGTGGGGGGGGGTGGATTCTCAAGGATAACTGAATCCTCTGATCCTAGCTTGGTCCAGAGGAAGGCAAAAAAACCCTGACCACGCTGCGCCAATATGCTGTGGTAGGGAAAAAAATTCCTTCCTGACCCCTAAAGAGGCGATCGGGTTAAGCCCTGGATCAAGTTTTAAATGAATTTGAGAGGGGGGAGATAGGGCTGGGTGGAGCAAGATGGCCGCCGACCTGGCAGCAGGATCCAGGCTGGGGGGGGTACCAGGCTAAGTGGACCAGTGCCGCCTGGGGGGCTGAGAAGGATGATCGGGGGGCAAGGGGGCTCTACTGGGGTAGGGGGGGGGGCTTTCTGGCCCGATTGGAGCAGTAGGTGCCGATTGTTGGGGGTGGGGAGCGGCGCGCCGCTAGGCCGCGGATGAAGCCGTGGCCTTTCCTAAGTCGCGGCTGCCGCGAATCCCCACCGACCGGCGCGGAGGGAAAGAAATACAGCGCCCGAGGATAGCGGAGGCTTGTGGGGATGGGTGGCGAGTAGGACGCCCGAGCGGGGGTAGCGGTGTGGGGGTGAGGAGAGGGGAAGAGCCGTGGGGGTTGGGGGAGGCTATTGCGGCTTGTCCTGAGAAGGACAGCCGCCTGCACTCCCAAGGAATGGCTTACCTGAATTGAGGGAGGCAGGGGGGGTCAGGTGAACCGGGGGAAAGCCGTGTAAGCCGTGTAAGTCCTGGAGGGGAGCTTGTCCGATAGCCTGCCGAGATGGCCAGTGGCAAGTGGACAGATGACAGGGAGGTGGAAATCCTGCCTGTCTGTGAGACCTGGAGCCTCACAGTGGGGAGGACCCTGCACTATCCCTGAGAGAGTGACTCGTTTGAGAGCGTCCTGCTCTCTCAACGTCTAACTCTGCACTGACGTGATGCAAAGTGCACGGGAGGAATTAGATTGGCCCGTGTCTCCAGGAGTGATGGGATTGACTTGGTGCAGGTTTCTGCTACCCTGACTAGGTCCCAAACCCAGCAAACAAAAGAGTTTCTACAAAGATATAGAGACATGTTTTCAGAGTTGTCCGGTCGCACCAACGTCCTCGAGCATGACATTGTGACCGAGCCCAATGACAAAAATGAGGTTAAAGCCTTATCGTATCCCAGAAGCTCATAGGGTGGCAGTGTCAGAAGAGGTTAAAAGAATGTTCGAGCTTGGAGTCATTGAAGAGTCGCAGAGTGAATGGTCAAGTCCAATTGTGTTGGTACCCAAGCCCAACGGCACCCTCCGCTTCTGCAACGACTTCAGAAAGCTTAATGAACTCTCCAAGTTTGACGCATATCCCATGCCACAGGTAGATGAGCTAATTGAGAGGTTGGGTCCTCCCAGGTACATTACCACGCTGGACCTCACAAAAGGGTACTGGCAGATTCCCCTGTCTAAGGAAGCCAGGGAGAAGACAGCCTCCTCTACCCCGGAAAGGCCACTTCCAATATAAGAGGATGCCATTTGGTCTACACTCAGCCCCTGCCACGTTCCAAAGGGCCATGGACAAAACTCTGCGTCCACACCAACGGTACGCTTCCGTCTACCTAGATGACATAGTCATCTTCAGCACTGATTGGGAGTCCCACCTTCCCCGGGTTCAGGCAGTCGTAGACTCCTTGAGAAGAGCAGGGTTCACCATCAACCCCGAGAAGTGTGCCATTGGGATGGAGGAAGCAAAATACCTAGGGTATATAGTGGGTAGAGGGCTGGTGAAGCCCCAAATGAGTAAGGTGGAAGCCATACAGGACTGGCCCCGTTCCCTAACCAAGAAGCAGGTCAGAGCATTTTTGGGCATAATTGGCTATTATAGGAGATTTGTTCCCAACTTTGCCACTATTGCTGCACCGCTGACTGACCTGACCAAAGGCAGAAAGTCCGTGATGATAAAGTGGAACGCCGAGGCCGAGACAGCTTTTCTAAAGCTTAAGACAGCTTTGTGCCAAGATCCGGTGCTTGTAGCTCCAGATTTTACAAAAGATTTTGTAGTGCAGACAGATGCTTCAAGTGAAGGGTTGGGAGCGGTCCTGTCTAAGGAAATCAATGGAGAAGAGCACCCTGTGGTTTTTCTTAGTAGGAAGCTGATGGCAGCTGAGAGAAACTACGCGGTGGTGGAACGGGAGTGTCTGGCCATCAAGTGGGCTTTGGACTCCCTACGATATTTCCTCCTGGGCAGGAAGTTTCGCTTGGTGTCAGACCACGCTCCCCTTACCTGGATGAGACAGAATAAGCACACCAATTCCAGGGTAACAAGGTGGTTCCTTTCTCTACAGACCCGGGAGACAGCATCAGAATGCCGATGCCCTCTCCCGAGTCCATTGTATGGTGTCTACTGGTGCCTCCAACACCTCCGCGTTGAGGCAGAGGGGGGGGGATATGTACAGGACACCGGGGTTGGGTCCTGGACGGGTGCTATACGGCACCACTATTTGGACTATGGTCCATTTAAATAGAGGTGGAAGGTTTAGGGGGTCACCCAAAAGTGGGTGAAAAGTTCCAGGCAGGAGCTAATTCAGAGAGGACTGGCTCGCAGTCTTCTCTATCTTAATAAAGTAGTTTGGGGCCTGGAATTTTGGAGGCTCCAAAGTGTTATTTGGGTGGGACGGAGCCTCCACTCCTAAACCTTGGGAGCCAGCGCACAAGGTGTTAACTCTCCCATTAAAGCAGGAAGTGGTGCTGGAGGTGGTGAGTGAGTTTAAGATTACACCTGTGAGGACAAGATGGAAGTCTGCTAGCTGCACAGTGAGGACTTTTGGAGTGCAGGGGATGAGGACTTGTCTTCCCACAAACCGTATGTCGTTTACTTTCACTGTTTTGTGCTGGAAATAAGCAGACTTTTTGTTGACGCTGGAGCCAAGCGGACTTTTAAGTTATAGTTTTCTGTCATGCTGAGAAAGCCTTGTTTTGCTTTTCTGTGAATAAAAGCCTTTTTTTCTTTAAAACAACGGTTTAAGCACTGAATCCCTGCTGAGCTATAGCCCCCAAACGTTACAATATATATATATATATATATATATATATATATATATATATATATATATATATATAATTTAATATATTGTGCCCTGATTGCATGAGTATTTTTTTATAGAATACATGCACATTATGTATGTAGTGATCTCAACTTGTGGACAAGCTTTCTGTCGAAGAGACTAGGGGTTACAATGCACAAAAATAAAAACTCTATAATGTTTATACGTGCTGCCCACACCATTTTGTGGCTTAACATTTTTATAAAAAAAAAACCTTCCCATTTATATATGCTTCCACAGTGTTTTTAATTTTAAAAAAAACATGTTGCTACTCGTAAATAAGGTATCTTTGGGGTGTTTTGCAAATTGTATGTGTACACAATGCCCCCAACATTGGAAAAGTAGTTTCCTCTTTGTTATTTGATCTCAACTATTAACATCACCTGCTTTAATAGGATCTCTATGGCTAAGGCCAAACGGGTAAAACACATTAGAGGGATCAATCTAGCGTGGGAGGATACTGTAGGAAAGATTTACTAAAACTGGAGCACTCAGAATCTGGTGCAACTGTGCATGGTAGCCAATCAGCTTCTAACTCCAGCATGTTCAATTAAAGTGTTACTAAACCCACAACAGTAAAATCAGTCTGTATATGCAGTTAACCACTTAAGGACCGCCTACTGCACATTTACGTCGGCAGAATGGCACGGCTGGGCACATCAACGTATATATACGTTGATTTTAGTACCCAGCCGTGGGTCGCGGGCGCGCGCCCGCGGGCGCGCTCCCGCGACCCGGTCCGAAGCTCCAGGACCGGGACCGCGGGATTCGCGGACCCGATCGCCGCTGCAGTGCGGCGATCCGTCCCTGGAGCGGAAGAACGGGGAGAGCCGTGTGTACACACGGCTTCCCCGTGCTTCTCTGTGGCTGCAGCATCGATCGCGTCATCCCTGTGATAGGGGGACGCGATCGATGACGTCACACCTACAGCCACACCCCCCTACAGTAGTAAACAACACACATAGCCACACATCCCCTACAGCGCCACCTGTGGTTAACTCCCAAACTGCAACTGTCATTTCCACAGTAAACAATGCAAATTTAAATGCATTTTTTTCTGTGAAAATGACAATTGTCCCAAAAATGTGTCAAAATTGTCCGAAGTGTCCGCCATAATGTCGCAGTCACGAAAAAAATCGCTGATCGCCGCTATTAGTAGTAAAAAAAATAATAATAATAAAAATGCAATAAAACTATTCCTTATTTTGTAAGCGCTATAAATTTTGCGAAAACCAACCGATAAATGCTTATTGTGATTTTTTTTACCAAAAATAGGTAGAAGAATACGTATCGGCCTAAACTGAGGAAAAAAAATGTTTTTTATATATTTTTGGGGGATTTTTATTATAGCAAAAAGTAAAAAATATTGATTTTTTTTTAAAATTGTCGCTCTCTTTCTGTTTATAGCGCAAAAAATAAAAACCGCAGAGGTGATCAAATACCACCAAAAGAAAGCTCTATTTGTGGGGAAAAAAGGACGCCAATTTTGTTTGGGAGCCACGTCGCACGACCGCGCAATTGTCAGTTAAAGCGACGCAGTGCCGAATCGCAAAAAGGGGCAAGGTCCTTTGCCTGCATTTTGGTCCGGGTCTTAAGTGGTTAAACATGCTTGTTATACTCACTGTGGAACCTAAGGGGTAAATCCTTGTGAATTGTATAAAAAGGCTTTTTGATCCTGTCTTCTTTGATCCTCCCCTTCTTCAACAGCCCCCAATCTATCTCCTGATAGAACAGAGCCTTGGGGGAACTCTGCACATGCTAAGTTTAGTGTGTATTGCTAGAGAAGTTTTTTTCTTTCTTGGGAGGGTGCAAGTGATCAGCACAGGGCCAATCAGCACTGTCCAGGCAAAGGTTCAGTGGACAGTCAGAATAGAATGAAAACTCCTCCTACAAGCTTTAACCAGACACTAAAAGAAGTCATAAAGCTGATATATACTTCTGATGAGAAAGGGTATTAAGCAAAAATGATGTTAAAATTTACAAAAATACTTGCATTTCCATGTTCTGTGTACTGTGGGAGACCAGCTATAGTGAATGCAGGGTCCTGGGTTTGGTAACACATTTAGCTTTGAAAATAAAACCTGCAAGCTGATTGGTTTCTATGTACAGCTGTTCCATATTTTGCAAGCTCCAGTTTCAGTAAATCCTCCCTGGTGTGTGCTATCTATCAATGAACCTTTAAGATTTGTTTGATGGAGCGTGGCCCCTTTCTTTAACCACTTAAGACCCGGACCAATACGCTGGCAAATGACCCAAGGGGTTTTTGCGATTCGGCACTGCGTCGCTTTAACAGACAATTGCGCGGTCGTGCGACGTGGCTCCCAAACAAAATTTGCGTCCTTTTTTTCCCACAAATAGAGCTTTCTTTTGGTGGTATTTGATCGCCTCTGCGATTTTTATTTTTTGCGCTATATACAAAAATAGAGCGACATTTTTGAAAAAAAATCAATATTTTTTACTTTTTGTTATAATAAAAAACCAATAAACTAAATTTTAGTCAAACATTTAGGCCAAAATTTATTTAGCCACATGTCTTTAGTAAAAAAAAAATCGCATTAAAAAAAAATTAGCTACCTAGTGGGAACAGCGACACTAATACAGCGATCAGAAAAATGATCGCTTAGTGATGCTGGCAATAGGGAGTGAAAGGGTTAACCAGGGCAGTGATCAAGGGGTTAAAACTTTATTGGGGGGGGGTGGGGGGGGCTACCCTGACACTAACACTGACTGACTGTCACACTGTCTGTCACACTGACACTAAATACAGTAATCATACATGTATGATTACTGCATTCAGTGACACTGTGACAGGGGGAGGGGGGGGGGGGCGATCGCGGGGATTAAATGTGTTTGTGTGTGTGTAAGTGTGCTGTTAGTGCAGACTTACTTGTAGTGTTGTGATCTCTCCTCAGCGGCGCTTGAAACAAACGCCGAGGGAGAGATCACGTCGCTTCCTCCTTCCTGTGTTTACACAGGAGGAGGAAGTGACAGGGCGGGCAGGCGCGCGCATTGGCTGGGAGCGATCCGGAGGGGGCGGGTGAAAACGGATAGCCGCCCCCACTTGTCGGATCGCTCCTGCAGCCGTGCGGACCGCCGCATGTACGGGAGGGGGTCCGATCGGACCCCCGATCCCCCCCAAGGCACCAACGTATATATACGTTGATGTGCCTGTCGGTGCCATTCTGCCGACGTAAATGTACATGCGGCGGTCCTTAAGTGGTTAAAGTGGCATGTCCTACACAGAGCGGAAACAGGCTCATTGGGCTCTACACCCTGGTTCACTGCTGAGTGGAAGAACAAACTGGCCGACTCTGATGTGGCCAGGTTTTGGGATTTCTTAAAAAAAATGCTTCCAAACTATAGGGATGTCAAGGCTGTTTGTCTTTTTATAATGACTAAAGCTACTTTGAAATAAAGTTTGCAAAAAAAAATCCTTGTATTGTATATAATTCTGTTGGATGGGAATATATATATATATATACAGCGCTTAGAAAAAAAATGAGTACTCCCCTTTTGAAAAGTAAGATTTTATTCAACATCTCACAAAACACAAGAACAAATTCCAAAATGGACAAAACTGAGTTTCATAGAACATTTGTTTAGCTCGTTGCATGAAAGTAAGGTTAATAATATACTGTAACTTAGATTACAACATCTTCAGTTTTAATCAAATTAGTTGATACAAAAATTAAAACAACCCACAACAAAAACTACTACAACTAATATTTTGTATGACCTCCATGATTTGTAAGGACAACACCAAGTCTTCTAGGCATGAAATTAACAAGTTGGTGACAAGTTACAACTTCTGTCTTTTTCCATTCTTTAAAAACTACCTCTTTTAGAGCCTGGATGCTGGACAGAGAGTAATGCTCCCCTAAAGAAGTCAAAAAGGTTTTTTCATTTTGCTCAGTATTGATTTTACCCATGTAAGAGTCCACCTTTTTAGTATCTTAACGGTACTGCACTATTGGAGGCCTTTTCTTCCCCTCTCTTTCTTCTATCCATATGCCCCTTCATTTGGAACGTTTGAATAACGGAGACACCTGATGACCCATGGGTGATGTGGGAGGTTATGGCCATATTAATATTTATCATTGGAGAAGAAAGATGAGAGAAATGGGGGAGAGCAACATTCGAGGCTGGCACATATGACTACCTATATATGCCTATCACTATTAGAATAGAGGTGAGAGTTCAGTAAGTTCTAGTCAGAGGATTCTTTATTTATATTTTTATTCCTTGATCCATCACCCCCATCGGAAAATCCCCAAGGGAACCATTTTTGGGACACCCACTTACCCCCATTGCAATATTTTCTAGGGAACCATCTTTGGAACACCCACTTATTCAGATAATTACATAGGAATTTTTTGTCTTGATTTATTACAAGTGGACTTTCTTCTATCATCCATACCCATTGATGTTTTTATGCACCAGCATATAATTTAGTTATATATTTGTAGCACTACCCCCGAAGGAGCTGCTGGATTGTTTTGGGCAGCATGTTACCTCTATATCCTCACCGTCCAGGGTATCAGATGAGAGCTGAGAAAAAGTTGTCCACACTTATACTTTTTTTCTTTGATTTATTTGCTGAACTCGATAAAAGAATAAAATATGTAGCTGAAGAGGTGGAAGGGTAATATGTAATAAGTAATAGCTAGAGCGGGTATTGCGCACCCGGATAGGCCTCTCTCACTAGCCTAGCAGCCGAGATGGCGCACAGAAAATGTTGGTAAAGTCTCTGCCACAGACCTTCTCAAAATGGAAATATGTTTGGTCCAAAATCCTCTCAACACAGGATTCAGCACCCGGATCTCTCCCGATCAACTTCTTGTGAACCTAGAACTGACAGGCGACCATCATCCAGCCTTTCACTAATGGTGCATCCTTCGATGAAGTTCAAGGCCTCTCCTGAGATATCAGCCTCATGCTTGGTGCTCTCCAAGATAGATTCTTCATCGAGTGCCGTCCTCCCTCAGGACAGACAGCACAGGACCACTCTGCAAATGTAGACCCGGTCTGACTACTGGGCCTACTTGATAGATCAAAACCCTGGACCAACGTGGTCCCGGAGCCAGAACACTTGAACACGCACCCCTGGCCAGGAGTGCCACACACGGGGGGTGGTGGGACGACAGACCCAGGATCGATGACGACCCCGGATTAATGACGTCTGTCCCTTAAGTACTCCTCCCCAGCATGCACAGCAGGACGATCAACTCCCTCTGATTGGCTTCCGAAGGGGAACACCCAAAACACCTTGACTTTACTGCTGCCACCCTTGGCCTGGAGAAATAACGGCACCCCAGACAACAATAGTGGTCACTCATAGTACAGCCATGGCTGGAACAGAGGCCCAAATTTCGTGAAAAATCACACAGTCTGAGTCAACTAACTCTCAGACTACCCTCTAAATTTAAAGCAGCGCCGGCTAGAAAGTAGCAAGCCGCTACATATTGCTCCCCTGTTTATTTAATTTGATGGTCACTCATTGTGTACTTTTTTATTATGGTGGTTTTTATAGTGTTGTTTTCTTTAGCGCAAGATCACCTTTATTTTCATTTTTCATATTTTGTGTATAGTGAAAACTATTAGATTTTGCAGCTTTTGAACATAATTTCACTCACATTTCATTGATTGACCTTCATCAATGCTCAACATGTCTCTTCTGAATTCCCTATAGGTGTTCGATTGGGTTCAGATCAGGAGATATACTTGACCATTGAATCACTTTCACCCTGTTCTTCTTCAGAAATGATGACCAAGGGCACGGAATGGTGGTAGCATCTTCTCTTTCAATATAGAGCAGTACATCTGTGAATTCATGATACCATCAATGAAATGCAGCTTCCCAACACCAGCAGCACTTATGCCGCCCTACAGAAGGACACTGCCACCACCATGTTTCAATGGAGGCACCTTGCATTTTTCTTTGTACTCCTCACCTTTGTGATGCCATACAGTTTTGAAGCCATCAGTTCCAAAAACATTTATGTTGGCCTCATCACTCCAGAGTACAGAGTCCCAGTAGTCTTCTTCTTTTTCAGCATAGGCCCTGACAAGTTCTAGGCAGGCTTCTTTGTGCATGGGCTTTAGGAGAGGCTTCCTTCATGGATGATACCCATGCATGGCATTCCGCTGCAGTGTACGCTGTATTTTATCACAGGAAACAATCACCACAGTTTGGCTTTCTACTTCTTTAGGTAACTGCAGAGAACTTGCATGGGGATTTTCTTCAACCCTTTTCATCAGAAAATTCTTGTTAATAAGGATTTTGTTGTCTAAAATGTAGCTTTGCTCTTGAGGCCTCGTACACACGACCGAGGAACTCGTCGTAAAAGACAGATCGTTTTCCTCAACGAGTTCCTTATTAGGCTTGTCGAGAAACTTGTCAAGCTTTCTTTACGTACACACAGTCAAGACCAAATCTCCTCGTTCTCAAACGCGGTGACGTACAACACATACCACGGCAGGGGAAGTTTGATTCCACTGGCACAACCCTTGGAGCTGCTTTTGCTAATCTCATGTTACTGCGTGTTAAGTAGAAGTTTGCTAAGAGACAATTTGCACTTTTCAGTCTGTTACAGTGGGACAAATGTGTTATCTCCATTAGGAACGCTACTTTTACCGAAGGTGCTCTCCCGTCTCATACTTTATTCTGAGCATACGCGTGTTTCTAAGCATACACACAAACACGTTTCTCGTCGAAAAACAGCTCGACGAGGCACACGACGAGAAAATTGAGACTCCCGACGAGGAAACAGAGAACTTGTTCTCTTTTTTTCTCGTCAAATTCCATGTCAGTTTTCTCGATAAAAAGCATACAACTGTTTTCCTCGGCAAAAAAGCTCTGCCACCAAGTTTCTTGATGGATTCTTTTGAGGAAAACGGTCGTGTGTACGAGGACTAAGACTTTCATTGGGGTGCATTCTTTTTTGCAACATGGTCTTAAAAAGAATTAGTTTTTGTGTGTGTGTGCAAATAAACAAATCTTGGTTGCAATCAATGACCTACATTTGTGGGAATATTTTGTAGAATAGTGTCTCATAGAACATGTTGATTCTGAAAGAAAAGTAATGCCCCGTACACACGACCAGTTTCAGCGGACATGTTCGATCGTGTGTACGGCCTATCGGACCATTTTCCAGCGGACCAAAGTTTTAAAACATGCTTTAAAACCTGTCCGATGGAAACCTGTCCGTCGGACAGGTTCGATGGTTAGTACACAAAATCATCGGACCAAAAACCCACGCATGCTCAGAATCAAGTCGACGCATGCTTGGAAGCATTGAACTTCATTTTTTCATCACGTCGTTGTGTTCTACGTCCCCGTGTTCTGGTCTGATCGGATTTTGGTCCGATGGTGTGTACGCACATCAGACCATCAGACAAGTTCAGAGTTGTCTGATGAAAACGGTCCATCAGACAAGTCTCATCAGACATGTCTGATCGTGTGTACAGGGCCTAAGACTGGGATGTCATTGAAGTTTATGCGTGTTAAGCATGTGTCCCAATATTTTTGGTAATATATATATATATACACACACATATAGTTCTCTATCACTTTTCATCTAATTCCTGCTTAACCAGCAAAAATATCAGCATTGGGTGGCCCTGTCTGCATCGTCTGCCTAAAAAAAGTCATATATAAGATGCAGTCACTGTTTGGATCTTCGGGCAGTCCCGGGTGCTGCAACTGTCTGAATACAAAAACTGGCAGGGGGGGAGGGGGGTCCTTCATTCATGCTGTTTAACCTGGTTGGAGCAATTCGATTATTAGATTTCTGGGAAATGGGGATTTTGATTGTGCCCAAAAGTCAGTTACTATATACCATAAACAAAATCAATATATGTTGTGTTTCATACAAAAACAAGAAATATAATTTTCATAAAGATATGTAATGTTGTGCACATAAGGGATAGATAGGAATTGTCAACCATCCACTAAAGAGTGCCATAAAATGTATATGTCTACATAAATGGATCCCCACCATAGTTGGACCTACCATATGGACAACCCAGGCATTCCTAATTACATTTAATTACTACTATTGCAGACCTATGGTGAGGATCCATATTTTACCTGGCCCCTGGGCCTTCCTTAGGGAGGTTTGTCAGATCCCATCTCTGTATTGGTTAGTTTAATGTGAACTCAGATGTATAACTTTTGTGGCACTTGGATCTCTTTAGTGGATGGTTGACAGTTCCTATCTATCCTTTCCTTTTTGCATTTCACTTTCTAGATGCCTTTTTCCTGATAAGAATCCCGGTCCTAGCCTTTGATCCAGATACCATAGATTGAAAGTTTTATTTTGTATCAGAGCATGTCTCAGATCCTTTACAATACACCTTATTATACAGTTTTCCTGGATAGTGTTTTATAGGTTTATAAATATTGAAAATTGGTTCCTGAAGAAGCCTGCACCTTGGGCAAAACGCATTGATTCAAAGCTTGTGAGCTCTTTCCAGATGTTGATAATTGTATTATATGGTGATGTGTACAACATTACATATCTTTTATGAACAGCGCTGAATGAACAATAAAAGGTTCATCTGAACTTAAAGTCCATACTCTGCAATGATCGATAATCAGGAGTGTTAATCAGACTCACATTCATGTAATTCCTCAGATAGATTATCACAATCCAAGTCTAATAAAAATATGTGTAAGATGACTTTTGAACTTCACTTCACTGGTGGTAGTATTGAGCATTGAGTAGTGGCTATACAACGTATTGTATACACAGGAGAGAGCTTCTACCCAGGACTCACCAGCTGCTAGATTGTGTGAAGAAACAAATGAGTGAGCAGTCGCCTCTCCAAGTGATGCGCTTTTATTCTTATTTTTCTTGTAAGCTTATATGTTAAATGGGGCTGTGAATTTTACAATAAAAAAGGGTTTTATACTATAGAGCTTTTTCTATTCACCTCCATGATTGCACTGATGCATGCACCCACTAATTGTAACCAGCACACACCTGAAGGAGAGAACCTGGTGATCTTTGGATTAAAGAAGTAGTTTATACTATACTGAGCTGGGGCTGAGAGGAGAGTGGTTGATGATATGTGGATGACAGGAGATTTCAACGCAGTAAAGAGTTGGGGTCTGGTGAGTAGAATTACCTAAGGGCATACTAGTGACGGAATATCTATGCTTACATCGGGCAAGGATTTTCTCACTGCTCAATACTACCACCAGTGAAGTGAAGTTCAAAAGTCATCTTACACATATTTTTATAAGACTTGGATTGGGATAATCTATCTGAGGAATTACATGATTGGGGGTCTGATTAACACTCCTGATTATCGATCATTGCAGAGTATGGACTTTCAGTTCAGATAAACCTTTTATTGTTCATCCAGCGCTGTTAGGCCGCGTACACACGATCGAACATGTCCGATGAAACTGGTCTGCAGACCAGTTTTATCGGACCAGTTCGATTGTGTGTACGGCCTATGGGACCGTTGTCCGTCGGACAAAAGTTTTAAAACATGCTTTAAAACCTGTCCGATAGAAACCTGTCCGTCGGACAGGTTCGATGGTTAGTACACAAAAGCATCGGACCAAAAACCTGCGCATGCTCAGAATCAAGTCGACGCATGCTTGGAAGCATTTAACTTTGTTTTTTCATCACGTCATTGTGTTCTACGTCACAGCGTTCTGGTCTGATCGGATTTTGGTCCGATGGTGTGTATGCACATCAGACCATCAGACAAGTTCAGAGTTGTCTGATGAAAACGGTCCGTCGGACAAGTCTCATCAGACATGTCGGATCGTGTGTACAGGGCCTTAATGTCTTATTATTTATAATGATACATACATGAATTTTCTATACATATACTTTATAATAGCTGCTCAAGCTGCACCAAACTAGTTATTCCATAGATCAGAACTGTCTTTGGATTATTTCTGATATTTGTTATACATATCTTTTATGGAAGTTATATTTCTTGTATTTTTTAGGTTTTTGTATGAAATAAAAATATATTTATTTTATTTATGATATATAGTAACTGACTTTTGGGCACAATTAAAATCCCCATCTCCCAGTGTTCTTCCCCTTCCCCTTGTGGAGACCTGGGACATACCTCTTTCCTCTTAATTTTGTAGGGGATTTGCCAGAATTTTCTATATATAGACTTCCCTCACCTAGGACTCCCTTTCTGGATTATTAGATTTCTCTCATTCAGCCCATAGGATGAACCAGAGAAATCTATACTGTAAGTGCACGACTAGTTTAAGTAGCATAGGTTTTTAAATGTGCATGATTCATCATATTTTAGGCAATCTTAACTATGTAATAAATTACAGTATTTCAAAATTACAAGTATTTGCTGAATGTGTTGGATTCTAATACAATATAATTAAAAGTAAATAAGATATGACAATATTTCTTTCATCCTTAAATCACTGTACTGGCACATTTATTTGTCTAAATATTACAGTGAAGAAAAAATGTATTCAATCTTAACATTTAATTAAAACGTAAAAATACTACTGATGCAGTTTTCTATCCCTGCTCACTAGCTCCTGTGAGGGCAAGCTTGGAAATAGATAGTGATGACTTTTGACATGTATGTGTGACCTTGGTAAATTTGCAAGACCCACTTGGGAATGTGGGCACTCTACATACTCATATGTATAAGCATAATTTTATCTTTTGGAACATCTGAGTAAACCTGGCCAATGCACAAGTAGATTTTCAAACAACTGTTCATACGAGCAGTCATACAAAAAATTCTCATTAGAAGATTTGATGACTTGACAAATATCGTTTCAAAGTGCTTCAACATTTGTTAGCTTTTGCCACCCACACCCCTGACGAAGTAACACAGACATAATCCGTAGGGTGGAGCATAAGCAATGTCACTGAAGTGGGAGGATCTACAGTGCGGACTTAAGTACCGGATGTGATCAGTGTTTATATATGGCACATTTGCATAGGAAATACATTGACACTGAGTGCACAGGAATGCGCATGCAAATGTGAGTGTTTTTAAATGTTTTTAAATAAAATAAAGATTCTACTTAATGAAAAGCACTTTGGTATTTTCTGTTTGAGTCAAAAATGTGGTGGACTGAGTACATAAGGATCAGTATACCTTCCCATTATTGGAATTGGTTTAAAGACTGTCACGGCTTATGGACAAATTGGAGGTTTTCACATTGGAAGGCTGTTAATGATTTTGTGGTCACAGCAACACTGTGTGTTTAATAATATTAAGAATGTAATTGCAATTATTATACATGGTTAACATGTAAACATATATTATACATGGTTGCACTAAGGATAATATGATTAGGCATACCCCACTCTTAAGTACACAATGGGGTTCATTTACTGTCGCTGGAGAGTGCAAAATCAGACTCACTTCTGCATAGAAACCAACGAGCTTCCAGGTTTTATTACCAGGCTTAATTGAACAAGCTGTGGTTAGAAGCTCATTGGTTTCTAAGCAGAAGTGAGCCTAATTTTGCACTCTTCAGTGACAGTAAATAAATCCCATTGTATACTTAAAAGTGGGGTATGCCTGTACTGTATATGAAATTCAATGACACACAATTCAACACTGTAGTAGTTTATTAGGTTAATAATGGAATATATATGTATTGAAATATTTTTTTTTTGTAACTAGAAAGAGGGTGGATGTAGTGCCACTATTTTAACTACTGTTAGCAATTTTATAGCTTGTGATGACTTCCCATTGAAAAAAAAAGAGCGTCTTGACTTTATACGTTGGAGGCTGGACTATTCTGATTTAATTTCTATGTAAATTAGCACCTTTTTGTATATATTGTATATATAAATGGTGATTTTTAACAAAAGGGTAATACACCGTTGGGGTTTCCTGTTTTTCATGCTTTACTGTAATCAGGAGTATTTTTTAGGACTAACATGAAGAACCAAAGAACCAAGATCTAGGATACCTATATTCCAGCAATGTTAATTACATTATTACATGTTGCTGCTAGGCTCTACAATTCAGCAAGTTTTCCCCTGGAGATTAAGTTGAAAAGCTTTTATTGAGTTATTGTTATTTTTTGTGTAGTTTTTCAAAACGTCGTTTTTTGTTTCACAAAAAGTCACCGTGTGTAACAAAAACGTCGTTCAAAATGACGTTTTTCAACCCGCGCATGCCCAGAAGCTAGTTATGAAGCGAGCTTCAATGGAAAAGAGTGGTGAACGTAACCTCGCTTTTTGTGAAAAAACGATGGTGTGTATGCAAAATTGTCTTTGAAAAGTGACGTTTCAAAAACGTCGTTTTTTACTTCACAGAAAACGTCGTTTTTTTTCATCGCAAAAAACGACCGTGTGTACGCGGCATTAGAGCTTGGCCACAGAATTGGAGGTTGCCATGTTTTTTCTTTTTTTGGAGAGTTACAATCTCACACCTGGCACTGCAACTCACTTAGAAAACTGTTAGAAATTAGTTTGTATGAGAAAAGTTTTCATTCTGCTCCATCAAATTTTCCTGTCACTGCAGTCAAATACGAAAGTTGATTTGACTACCAACAATTTGAAAATCAAACAAATGTTCCTAAAACAAAAGTCTTGAAAATAAATTATTCAAATTTATGACCACATATCTTTCTACTTAATTAAACCTTTTGGTAGTGTGGGGAGCGATGTAGGACCGCTGGTCGGCCGCCATTGGTCCTATTCCTCGTTTGAGGTCTGTTTATGCAAACACAAAGACCAGTTACCAGGGTAAATTTCTGGCTGTGATGACCCTCATTTTAGATAAGAGAGTCCCCCAGTCATGCAGTTTCTCTTCGAAGAATGTATCTTCTGTTCTTAAGTATTATATTCATAACCCAAAATTGCAATATACCAGTTGCTTAGCGACCAATGGTGTATGTCACTAATGTTATTAATCATGTACCGGTACTTTTTTTTTATAATGTATCATATGGTTTTATATCTGTATGGTTTATAACCTTAATAAAAAATTATTGGAAAAGAAAGCTACATGATGACTAATTGTTGTGGGTAATACTTTCATTTTTTTGATACAACTTTAGAAATTAGACGATATGTGATGTAAGGATAAGGATGACCTCAACAACTGTCAGGGCGAGCCATCGTGCCTTCTCATGCGTGGCAGCACTTGCATACACCTGTGACAAATACTGGCACCAAATGGACTATTTTAACTTAGCCAGTGCTGAGTGGATCAGTGTTGCTATGTCTCCAGCCTCCTGTTTAACCTGAGACCCTGCTGACCTAGCTGGTCTTGACCACTCCCTAAACTCTACCTGCACCAACCTTGGCTTATCCCCTGACCTCTGCTTCTGTTTCCTTCTTTGGCTCCTGCTTCAATGATCAGCTTTAGACCTGGATTGCTTCCTGACCACACACCTGTCCGTGCCTTGTATCTGATTCATCTCGTCTGTGAATGACTGGCCTGCCTAACTCTATTACTCTGCTGTCGCCAGTATAAGCTGCTTGCCTGGTTGCCTGTTCGCTATAGCCAACTGATGACTTTGTCTGCCCAGCGTGGACACTTGCTCTGCTGCTAGCAAGTTCTGCAGGCACTTGTACCACTCAGCACTCATGTGTCTCTTGTCTACACTATCAGAAGTCCGAGTCAGAGTATGTAAGAGAAGCCTTTCTCATCATATCAGGATTTGCTACCAGGTACGTGATAATATGATATATATTATCTAAGGTACTTCTTTTGCATGTGTTTAGATAATGGACAATGTTGGCGTTTGTTCGTTTAAAAGTATATTTATAGAAGCATGAAGTTAAAGCTAACTGTTCTTTGGATCAACAGATCAGGCAAAGTCAATTTCTGACCTGTGTATTGTTGATATACTAGGTGTATACTTCATTAAATCTTTGTGACATATTACTCCACAAATCTACACCTTTCTTCACAAGAAGTGAACAAAGATTAAACAATTTCCAGTTATATTAACTGTAATTAAAGAGACCTGGAATTATTGGCCATCCCCTATTAACTTCAGTCAAGGCTGTTTCAATAGGACTTTGTAAGAGCCTTGTCCCCCTGTTAATCTCTGCTATCTTTTTGGGTTATCCTGACCTCTTAAACCCCCTCCTGTTCAAGTTTCTTCAAATAAAATCCACAAAAATACAAGCTCTTCACTGAACCTGTGCTGTTGGTGTGCTTGGAATTGTGTCTGTGGCAGGCAGCCTCTGTACTAGCATAGGAGACCTGGGTATATTCTCAGCAGCCTCTTGGGGAGAAGTAAGTGCTACACAGAGAATGCTTTGCCTTTTTTTTTTTATTAATGCAAAGCTTTCTCTGATTGGATGAGGTGGAGAGGTCTGGTGGTGACATCACTTCCCAAACAGCACATCTGATCTCCTGTGTTCAGACTGCAGCAAGGCAGCCATTCAACAAGGGACCAACCAAGCTGGACCAATGTAACTAGGTTTAAAATATCCATACCTGGTACTGTGAAACTTGGTATGCCAGTATTTAGATTATAGAATACATGAGAAATCCAAAAATAATCCTTTCAGAATAAAACAAAAAACTTGAGTTTATAGTATAGGCTGTGAACATAACACACATATAGTTGTGTATTGAGTATAAAAATCCCTAATAAAGAATGCTACACTTAGAGTCAACCATTTATTGTTGGAACTGAGCATCTGGTACTCAGCCTTTATGTTTAAGATCTAAACCGGCATTATACCAACAATGACTTAAACATAGCCTTATGGAGAGCTGCACTACACAGTGGGGACTTTCTGAAATATGCACATACTTTTAATAACATGACTAAGCGCTGGTATATAAATGTTCTTTTAGTAATATGAAACGGGGTCGAAAGTAACCATTAGGCACAGAGAGCATTCGTCTATATGCATCAGAAGACTAGTGATTGAAAAATGAATGTGTTAATGAAACACAGCAGCATGCCAAAGTCTGAATGGACCCTTATAGCTATAATAACTACAATAACTAGAGTTCTACTGGGGTAACTTGGAGCAGCGGTCCACACCTATAAGTTATTGTACCACAAAAAGTCAGCACACAGGCCATCAGAATGCATTTTTTTCAGTCAGATTATGACAGAGGTAGGCAACCTTGGCCCTCCAGCTGTGGTGAAACTACAAGTCCCATCATGTCTCTGCCTCTAGGAGTCATGCCTGTGATTGTTAGGGTCTTGCAATGTCTCATGGGACTTGTAGTTTCTCAACACCCCTTAGTTGACTAACCTTCAGGGGTGGAACATCCAATAAGGGAGCACATGCACTGCCCCCTCTATCCACGCCACCTTCCTATATGGTTAATGGATAGATTCATGCAAAGAATTAACCTTTCCACGGCCACCATCACCACCCCATATTCAGGTGTCCGGCCCATTATAGAATGCCAGGAGCTTGAATTACAGTGGCGGGGTTGTATTTTTGAAGCACCTGATTAGAGCCATAGGCTCTAACCGGGCTATCCACGGAGGTGGACACAAGTTTTTTTCTGATAAGCCAGCAGCCCCAGTGCCGGGATAGGCACTTTATAAAGGAAGGAGCCATTTGGCTATTGTTTTATATGCTTTTTATTATTAAATCAGTATTACGCTATGGATGTCTTCCATTTCTTTTACATATCCTGTCTTTAACTGCGAGGAAGAGGTTTACCACACTACTCCTGTCATATTGTATGCGAGCAGGCATTATCCTGCTAAAGCGATATCTGACTCTATTTTTAATTAAAGAAGTCAGATACATCTGGTAAGCAGATTATTTATCCTCAGCACTTTGGGTGTCGTTTTTCAAGTTGTTTGGTGAAGGAATATTTATCTGTTTGGTGGAGAAATCATTATCACGCAGCAAGATTTCTTCTGTCACTGGATCTTTATGAACTATCATTATCTGTTGGGATGGTCATACCACTGGTATTCTGTCATTGGATTTTCACTTACTTTATGATATTCTGGTGGGACTTTATTGGCATCAACTAAGGATATTTTCACATTTGTTTTGCATTAGATTTAAGTCATGATATACTATATATGTTAATTAATTGAGTTATCACAGGTTCACATCACTTTGCAAGGGGAGCAGCTTTTTATATACTAATCACATTTTTATTTAATTTATAAATGTATTTGTTTGGCGCGGAGGTTACTTACACTATATCACATTTTTAAGACTAGGTATGTTTAGCCTGGCATTCCACTTTATCTGCAAACTTTTAAAGATTTTAAAGTTTAGAGATTTAAATCAAATCATAATTTCTTGATTAAGAGCAGAAAATAGACAGCTTTTCACTTTGTTTTTAAGTAAAAAACTGCTTTTATTTGCCTGGAGAAAGCAAAATGGGAAAATCTTCCTGAAAACATTGTCCTGCAGTGACATTATGCTTCTCTAATAAACTAACCAATGCCCTCTGGTGGATATAACTCATAACATCATTATAATCATTCCTTTCCTCTCCTTAGACACAGGTTTTTCGCCTTCCTCTGGATCAACTGTGGGTATAGAATTGGGTATATGGGATTGTATGATATATATATTTTTTATAGTGGAACTGGATGGACTTGTGTATTTTTTCAACCTGACTAACTATGTAACTATGTAACGATGTAATTATGTTGATGGGCACAGTGGCTGTGTTTGATGGCACAGTGAGGCTGCAAGTATTATTGGATTTTCGGACGAAAGCTATTCCCCAACGAAAAACAAAAATAAATCAAAACGATTTTCGGGAGTAACTAAATAAATTTATTTTCCAAACGAACATCCGACAGGCACCATAAGCCTTCAATTGACAGATTCGACCTTAATTCAAAATTATGGACGAATGCATTTTTTAAGGAAACAAAATAAATTAAAACAAGTTTCGGGAGTAACTAAATAAATGTATTTATTAACGAAACCGAAATTCCGAAACAAAATATTTCAGTGTGCACATGTCTACTTTTTATCTCTCTTCTCTTTCACTTCCTTCCCTCCTAAAGTGCATTTCATTTTGCTTTTCACCAACTTTATGGACACAGACTTGCCTATATTGATTGTTGACAGAAATAACAAAGATATGTAGCAAATATTGACAGCGCTCTGTCAAAATAAACAATGACCACACCCTTAACCAATTGACCTTACCTATAGTATGGTTTTATACCCTGATGCCATTCTTTTGACAGCAGCCCAAACTATAACGTTCACATATGGAACTGACCCCCTCACCAAAACTACATTACAGATTATGATTCTTTCCCAATATGTTCTCTTAACCACTTGCCTACTGTGCACCTACACCCCCTTCCTGCCCAGACAAAATGTTAGCTTCCGGCACTGCGTTGCTTTAACTGACAATTGCGCGGTCGTGCGATGTGGCTCCCAAACAAAATTGACGTCCTTTTTTTCCCCACAAATAGTTTGATTGCCCGTGCGTTTTTTTTTTGCGCTATAAACAAAAAAAGAGCGAAATTTTTGAAAAAAACACAATATTTTTTGCTTTTTGCTATAATAAATATCCCATTTAAAAAAAAAAAAAAACATTTTTTATCTCAGTTTAGGCAGATACGTATTCATTTACATATTTTTGGTAAAAAAAAATCGCAATAACCGTATAGTGACTGGTTTGCACAAAAGTTATATTCAGTGCCATCTTAAGACCATTATAGGCCCCCGGGCAATACAGTGCACTGGGGCCCTGTCTACACAATCACGCACGAGAATAAAAATGCAAATTATCAATAAGGCGATATTTATTGGTACTTTCAACAAAATCAGTGTTTAAACATTAACACAACTTTTGAATAATATAACATGAGCTTGAAAAGCAATAAATTGAAAAACAAGACATTACTGATTGAAATAGGACAGTACAAAAACACTAATCATTTATTAAATTTGCGACACTTTTTTGTACAGAATTCCTTTATAACTGGCTTGAAGTCAATGGTTTTTAGGATGTCATTTTCAATGCACATTAGTGAAAGCCAGTTCAAACGCTGCTGCCCCATTGTGCTTCGAAGCTAATTTTTTATCAGTTTCAATCTTGAGAACGAACGCTCTCCTGCACAGTTGGTCACCATCATGCACATGAACACTCTGAGTGCAATTTCCACATTCGGAAAAACTGATTTCAAGTTGTCTGAAATAATTTTTCTGTACAATGCAGGAAGAGTCTCACAATTTTGATCAAGAATCATGTAGTGCTTGAGATGCTCACATTCATTTAGTAGGTCACCATAATCAAGATCTTTGTGATAAACATTAGCCAGGTATTCACACCATTTTTTTAGGTCATCAGAACTAATTGTTTTTAATTCACAGAAGAATGAAAACATATTTCCAATCGATGAATAAGCTTCTGCACGTTTTGTCAGTGCAGGAATTAGAGAGTCCAGAACAGGAAGGAATGTTTCCACCTTAAACTTTTCACTTTTACTGAGAAGTACCTCTTCTTCTGATCCGTCATATCTAGTGAGGCGTACACTTCACTTTCCTTCCCGTTTTTCCTTATATTTTGAATCTGGACACCTACTCCTGGCTTTCAATTCATATACACTAAATCTGTCTCTAGTATCCTGAAGATACGTTTTTAGAGACTCAAGAATGTTCATGGCAACAAGTATGTTCATATCCTCTGATTGCAGGACCTTGCTTGTTTTGTTGACTCTTTCAAGAACGTCATTCCAAAGAATTGTGAGGAAGATCGTTTCCAGGTTTTCCATTTTGTCACTCAATCCTTTTGCCTCTCGCCTTGTATTTACTTCCTGTTCAGTGTCAGCTGATACAGAATCTAGTGCATTTTTAATTTTATCAAAACCCTCATGTAAAGCATGAACAGCATCAAAATGTGCCGACCATCTTGTGTCAGACAGACGCTTGACCACAATGTTTTTTCCAAGAGATGTTGCAAGAACATTCCATCGATGTGTGGAAGCAGAGAAGAATGAATAAAGATGCTGAACAAAGTTGAAGAATTTTACACACTGTAGACAACACTCTGCTGCTTTTACTCCCACCAGGTTCAGGCTGTGTCCAGCGCAGGGGACATATATAGCGAACTCATTCAACGAAAGAATCCGTGCTTTGCAATCCAGTATAGCGTCCAGACATATTTAAGGCATTGTCATATGACTGACCACGGCAGTTGGATAGTGGAATTTTGTTCTCATTAAGGAATCCCACAACAGTGTCGGCTAGATTCTTTGCTCCATGAGAAAAGATGGGGATGAACTTAAGAAAACGTTCCACGGGCTCACATCCTCGAATGTACCGGACAGTAAATGTCAGTTGATCGGTGTGTGAGATGTCTGGAGTGGAATCCACACTTATTGAATAATATTTTGATACTTTTATTTCTTCAAGAATAGCAGAAAGAACATGTTGTCCCATTATTTCAATGAATTCCTCACAAATGTTTGCTGATAAATATGATGGGTTCCCCTTTCCTGTATTCCCATACAATTTGAGATGCTCTTCCAGAAAAGGGTCAAATTCACTTAACAGCTCAAGAATACCCAAATAGTTTCCATTTTTAGCAGACCCAATTATTTGGTTTTCTCCACGAAATGGCAGACCTCTGGAGGCAAGAAAGCGAATTACAGAAACCACTCGTGTCAACACTTTATGCCAATACTCCTGCTCTGAGCGAAGTTGTTGAAGTAATAATGTATCGACATTTCCAGTTTCTTTATGGCGAATCAAATATGCCGTCATGCACTTGTGATGTTCTTCTCCGTTTTCATGTTCACCAATAACATTGCTGTGTTTCCAGTCATTGAATCCTGATGTAGCAAAGGGAGATTCGGTCTTGGAAAATAGGCGACATGCAAAGCAGTACAAACGACCTTGGGATGGCGAATAGAGAAGCTATTCACGCTTTACACACTCTCCATTCCGCAATTCACGTTTAAACAGATTCTTTGACAAATACCTTGTCTGTGTATTTTCTCTTCCAGTTCCCTTATACACTCTGCCTGAGTTTAAAAGGTTGCAGTCATGATTCTGGCATGCTGTCGGTCCACTACGAATCCAGTAATCCACTGTACTAGTATTGCCAATATCCCATAGCCCCGGATATGTCTCTTGGGTTGCAAACCTCCTTACTGATACAGATGTGGTGGGCATTTCCTCTTGTGGATTTTCCCCAGCAGCAGGATCAGGTAATGATACCATTGATATTTCTGCTGGAATTGGAGTGCATGTAGATGTGGATGCTACATCTTGAGGAGCAGAACTACTGGCTGACGTTGCACCTGGATTGAGCCAATATGTTAGTTTTGGAAGTTTGCACATTTTCTCTTTCTCCTCTGCAGCCTTTTTCCTCTTCTGTGCTCCACTCAAAACATTACGTTTCATTTCTGCTCCAAAGGTTATTTTCACCAACACGTAATAAAGTTTATTTTTCCTCAACTTTTTTACACTTCCTGAAACTAGTGGCAACTGGATTGCTATAAAAGGGGGACACATAAGATATTACAGTCAAAACTTGGGGTGCACTAATAACTTTCACCACTTAATCATACAATTAAAAAATATATATAAATGTACACACTCTGGTGCTAGTGGGTACGGCTGGTGCTGGTGGGTAATAATGCTGGAGTGGCGTGTGTACTGCTGCCTGGCTCCTCTGAGATGTGGAAGCATGCGGCTGCAGTAGAGAGCAGGGCCGATGCTTCCTGTATCTGTCACAGGCGGAGTGCATTTGATATCACTCCGCCTATGAAGAGCCGGAATTACACAGAAAGCATCGGCTCCATTCTTCACAGTGACACAGAGGCGTATCTAGTGAAAATGGCGCCTATGGCAAGCACTGAAACTGCGCCCCTGTCGAAACTTTTGAAACCCATCTTTCAGATAACCTTAACAAAAAAAACAGCTAACAAAAGCCATAAATGCAGTAACATCAGCACCCATAAATGTGGCCTCACCAGCACCCATAAATGCAGTGGCAGTACATTTATTCATCATCAGTGACCAAGACCAGTAGTGACAGTAGATTAATACATCAGTGACCATGACCAGAAAATTCATTCATTACTGCCCGTGACCAGTAAATTCATTCATCTTTGACCGTGACCAAGAAATTCATTCATTTGTGACCAGTAAAATAATTCATCAGTGACCAGTAAACAAACTCATCAGTGACCAGTAAACAAACTCATCAGTGACCGTGACCAGTGAGTGCAGGACATTAATACATCAGTTACTATGAAAAAAATGTATATAATATATTGCGCCAACCAAAATTAAATGTATAGGCGGCCAACACAACAATAAGGCCTCGTACACACGAGTAAATGAGTCTGTTCAAAACGGTCTGTCCGACCGATTTGAACAAATCTGTCTGCTGGCATTTTGGTTTGCTTGTGTGTACAGCGTGCTGACGTGTCGGTGACGTGGCGGTGACGTTGACGCCGCCACGTCACCGCACCAGGAAGTAAAACACTTCCACGCATGCGTCGAAACCATTCGGCGCGTGTGCGAGAAGACATGTCTGCTGGTTAGCGTACTAACCAGCAGACATGTCGGGCGGACAGGTTCCCAGCCGACAGATTTCAAAGCATGCTTTGAAATCTGTCGGGTGGCCAAATCCGTCTGTTTGCCCGTACACACGATCAAATCTGTCTGCTGAAACGGTCTAGCAGACCGTTTCCAGCAGACAGATTTGATCGTGTGTACGAGGCCTTAGACTGAATTGTGAACAAATGTAGGGGTATAACGTGTAGCGCTCAAAATGTGTATTACGTGGATAACCCAACCAAAATCTGAAATACCATAAAGTGAATAATTGTCACTGTTGAAACAGCATACCTCCCAACCGTCCCGGTTCCGCGGTAAATCCCGCGGTCCCGCGATCGGGGATAAAATCCCGCGATTCCGTAACAACCCCCCTCACGACTCCAATCTGTGGAACCACCCCTCAACAACTCTGATCTCTGCGGCACCTCCCCCGCTCAACAACTTATTTGGGAGGTATGCTCATTTGTCCCTCATTCTGAAGTTGAAAAGTTGGGAGGTACGAAACAGTAAAAAATATTGTGCACAGAGGTGCTGAATGAATTCACATCATGTGATGGGTATTCACAGGAGAAATATATTTACAAAAAAATATATATATTAATAATTGATGAACCAAGGTTTGTCTCACTCATAAACGAGTGTGTGTATGACCACTATTCAAAAACAGTTCTACACGGCACACCTAAAATAACTAGTATGCAATGTATGGTCACAAATGGAAAACACACTTGCAGTGAATATCAAAAAAAATAATATATATATATATATCTGTGATCAAACCAACTCCACAAGTATGTGATCACTGAATATAACTTGTGATGCAAATAAAACACAGTTCAGAATATCACAGTCGTGAAAACCCGGTGTAAATAAAAATGACCAAATAGTCCATGTAACCAAAATCAGCAATGACATAGATGATGACACACTGCTGTCATTCAAATAGCCGTGATGCATGGTAGATATAACACCCGGGAGTGCCTTCACCTTGAAGGAGTGGGGAAGAGAAATGGATATTCTTACCAGAGATTATGGATCCAACTCACCATACGGTGGCGAATCAACAGGGCTTGTATCCACAGACCATGGACTTACATACAAGCCGTTGTATGGTGAGTTGCATCCATAATCTCTGGTAAGAATATCCATTTCTCTTCCCCACTCCTTCAAGGTGAAGGCACTCCCGGGTGTTATATCTACCATGCATCACGGCTATTTGAATGACAGCAGTGTGTCATCATCTATGTCATTGCTGATTTTGGCTACATGGACTATTTGGTCATTTTTATTTACACCGGGTTTTCACGACTGTGATATTCTGAACTGTGTTTTATTTGCATCACAAGTTATATTCAGTGATCACATACTTGTGGAGTTGGTTTGATCACAGATATATATGTATATATATATATATATATATATATATATATATATATATATATATATATAATTTTTTCATATTCACTGCAAGTGTGTTTTCCATTTGTGACCATACATTGCATACTAGTTATTTTAGGTGTGCCGTGTAGAACTGTTTTTGAATACACACTCGTTTATGAGTGAGACAAACCTTGGTTCATCAATTATTAATATATATATATTTTTTGTAAATATATTTCTCCTGTGAATACCCATCACATGATGACCTCTGTGCACAATATTTTTTACTGTCTCAACAGTGAGGCCCCATACACACGATCGGACATATCCGATGAAAACGGTCCGCGGACCATTTCCATCGGATATGTCCGATCGGGAGTTTGATCCGATGGCGTGTACACACCATCGGATCAAATTCCCCGCCGCCGGACGGCGCGGTGATGTGGCGGTGACGCGGCGGTGACGTTGACGCCGCCGCGTCACCGCCACCTCACCGCACCAGGAAGTAAAACACTTCCGCGCATGCGCCGAATCCATTCGGCAGCGGCGCGGCGGCGGTGGGGGACGACATGTCTGCTGGTAAGTGTACTAACCAGCAGACATGTCGGGCGGACAGATCCCCACCGGATAGATTTCAAAGCTTGCTTTGAAATCTGTCGGGTGGAGAAATCTGTCCGCTAGCCCATACACACGAGCGGAGATGTCTGCTGAAACGGTCCATCGGACCGTTTTCAGCGGACATATCCCCTCGTGTGTACGCGGCCTGACACTTATTCACTTTATGGTATTTCAGATTTTGATTGGGTTATCCACCTAATACACATTTTGAGCGCTACGTTATACCCCTACATCAGTTTCTAGGACCAGTGCAGCAGCAGGACATTTAATTCCCCCTCTCCCCACCCCCACCCCCCCCCGCCACCATTTTGTATATTAAAAAAAATCACAGTTAGTAATCGTCAGACTGCAGTCAGGTGACTGCATTCCGTATGGCATCACATCATGAAATGAGTATACACTGGACACTGCTTTCTTAATCTTACTTGCAAAGTTGAGATTAATTTCTCCAGATACAGTCTGACACTCTGTGCGGTCTGAAATGTTCCTCCTCGGCGGTGCCAGCCCGGTTCCTCTTGCAGCAGGCAGCTCTCATGAGTGACGTCACGCATTAGGGGGAGGGAAGTCGTGGGCGGCACAATGGGAGCGACGCTGCGACGGCGGTGATTTCTATTGGCTGCCGGGTACAGTAGGTCAGAGGCTCAGAGCGAGCGACGAGCGCGACATGTCCATCCCCGTGCGTTAGGTGGCCGCGCCCGCGGGCACGCGGAAGGCTGCCGGGTGCCCGCGGTAATGCGGCTAAAACCGATGCTTAGCAAGTTGGCTGGTGCCTGTTGGGTTCACTGGCCAGATGGGCCCCCAGCCAAGTGGGGCCCCCGGGCAACTTCCCAGCGTGCCCATTCGAAAAGACGGCCCTGGTTATTATTGCCTACAAAATAGGGGACATAATTATGATTTATTTTTTATTTATTTTTTACTAGGAATGGCGGCGATCTGCAATTTTTTTTTCGGCACTGGGACATTATAGCGGACACATCGGACACCTTTGACACATTTTTGGGACCATTTACATTTATACAGTGAACAATGCTATAAATATGCATTGATAACTGTATAAATGTAACTGGCAGGGAAGGGGTTAAATGTACATCCTAGGTGTGTTCTAACTGTAGGGGGGGGTGACTGGGGGAGGTGACCGAATTTGCCCCAATGTACAAGGGACACAATCGGTCTCCTCTCTTCCTGACAGGGACGTGGAGCTCTGTGTTTACACACAGAGCTCCACGTCCCACCTCAGTTGTCGGCAATGGCGTGTGCCCGGCGGCCATCGCGGCCGCTGGGCACACGCACGGGCTTCTCAGTGAGGCGACGGGTGCGCGCGCGCGCCGCCGGCGGCGCACGTGCGCGCCCCTAGCCGATTTAAATGACATGCTGTCATATGACGTGCAGTCAGGAACAGAGAGTTACCCGCCCGCCGTCATTTGACGGCGGGCGGTTATCAAGTGGTTAAAGGGGTTGTAAAGGTAAATGTTTTTTCACCTTAATGCATCCTATGCATTAAGGTGAAAAAACATCCGATGATACCGCCCCCCCCGAGCCCCCGTTTTTACTTACCTGATAGTTCAAAAGTCCCGGGCTTGTCCATGTGATGTTCTTGGGTTCCCAGCCTGGCCGTTAATTGGCTAGGCTGGGCGGATTTAATAGCAGTGCAGACATTGGCTGGCACTGCTGTCAATCACAGCGGATGACGCGGGGCGGGGCCGAATGATACAGTCGGCGGCTATGCCCGCCGCTGTATCACGGGAACCTGCTCGCAAAAGCTTTCTACTGTACATTCATGGAAGCTCGCTCGCATGGTAGAAAGCTTTTGCGAGGAGGAGCGGAGACAGCCGCCGAGGGACGTCAGAATACAGGGTTAGGGGACACTCTGTGCAAAACGAGCTGCACAGTGGAGGTAAGAATAACATGTTTGTTATTTAAAAAAAAAAAAATGTTTGCCTTTAGTGGCCCTTTAACTCTATCTTTCTCCTGCCTCTCCTGTTGTCTGTGTATGCCTGTTTTTGCATTTCTTTCTAAACGACTCTCTCCATTTTTATGTCATCTAGATTTTTTGATGCCTTGCTTTGTCTTCTCACGTTTTCCCTTACTCAGGCTTAGGCCTCGTACACACGACCGGGAATCTCGTTGTAAAAGAAACGTTGTTTACCTCGACGAGGTTCTTGTCAAGCTTGACAAGATTCTTGTCATGCTTGACAAGATTCTTGTCATGCTTGACAAGATTCTTGTCAAGCTTTCCTTGCATACACACTGTCAAGACAAAATCTTGTCGTTCTCGGTGACGTACAACACATACGACGGCACTATAAAGGGGAAGTTCGATTCCACTGGTGCCACCCTTGGGGCTGCTTTTGCTAATCATGTGTTACCACGTGTTGGTAAATGTTTGGTGAGAGAAGATTCGCGATTTTCAGTCTTCGTGCTATGGATTCGTATCTTGTCTTTCAGGGCATGTAGTCAGGTCATATTTGTTTTACAGTGCGTTCCTGTCCGCTCGTTTCTGATTTTCAAGTCGTTCTTCATAGGACTTGCTGTTCTTCAGTGCATTTTGTTTAGTTTGTTCATTCTGATTAGACGTTCGTTTTCTAGCCATGTTGCAAGCACCTGCTCGTCGTAGAGTTCGTGTTGTGCAGTCGGTGTGTGTTGGTCTTATTGTTTTAGACCAAGACAAGGCCATGAACAGGGTGAGGAGGCGTTCATGGACCAAGAATTGGTTGCTCCGTAGGAACCAATTCTGATGATTACAGGAATTTCCTTAGGATGTCTGACCCCGTTTTCCAGCAGCTCTTGGCTTTGGTGTCGCCCTATATCACCAGGCAATGTGGGAAGCCATCAGCGCTGAGCAGAGGCTAATTGCCACGTTGCGCTATCTGGCAGCTATCTGGCAACTGGGAGAAGCTTGCAGGACTTGAAGTTCACGACAGGCATCTCCCCCCAGGCTCTGGGCCTCATAATCCCAGAGACCTGTTCTGCCATTATACAAGTCCTGCAGGAGGACTATATGGGGGTAAGTTTTCTCCTTTAATATCACATTCAATGTATTTAATGTACGCTAATGTATTACATTTTTTCTCCTTTCCTAATTACCATGATTGTAATATGTTGTGAAAGTCCCCTTTGTCCCCATGCATGCTGTAAGTTTTTAATGCTCCTTTTTTGTCCCACATGCATATTTCTCTTCACTAACCTCTCCAGCATTCTATCCTGGGCGTAATCATTTCCCAATGTATTTTGTAAGATCCATTGTAGTGCTTTACCCCCCTCCCCTTAAAATGTGTTTTAAAGTATAGCTTCACCTTTTTTGTTTATTGAGGTCCCAAACTCATCTGTCCCCCCCCTAAAATGTTTACAATGGTCCATCAGAGGGGGTGAGGAATGTGAGAATTGGGCCTTATATTTTTGTAATTAAATGCTCCTTAAAATAAATGTTAAAGTTGATGTTGGCAAATAATATTTTTGTATAATCTGCTTGCAATGTTATGTGCAAAAGTACAATTCTTTTTATCTTGTTTGATTCCACAGCTTCCTTCCACGCAACAGGAATGGCAGACTGTGGCATCAGAGTTTGCTACGCGGTGGGACTTCCCCAACTGCGGTGGAGACATTGACGGGAAGCACGTCTGCATCATGCCACCACCCCGTTCGGGTTCCCATTACTACAACTACAAGGGGTTTCATAGCATTGTGCTGATGGCGGTGGTGTCAGCACAGTATGAATTCCTCTTTGTGGATGTGGGGAAGAACGGCCGTATGTTGGATGGGAGAGCCTTCAGGCAGACGGATTTTGCACTTTGTCTCTAAAGTGATGACCTTGCATTGCCACCGGATGCAGAGAATGTGAAAATACTCCCCTTTGTGTTTCTGGCTGATGAAGCTTTTGGCATGGGACAGCATCTAATAAGGCCATTTCCACAGTGGACCCTCACCCCAGAGAGGAGGGTGTTCAACTACCGGCTGGCCAGAGCCCGAAGAGTTGTGGAGAACACCTTCAGGATAATGGCCAGCCGGTTCCATCTGTTTTTAACCTCTATGCATATGCAAATGTATGAATATAAATTGAACTATATAGTTTTTTGTTGCTGTATTCTCCATAATTTTCTATGGATACAGTCTCCTACTTATATGACCACAGTTGGGCCCGAGGCCAGACTTACTTCAGCTAAAATCGCCTTGCCGGGCCTAGAACATGCCCGTACTGGCTTGCCCCCCCCCCCAAAGTGCCTGTGCAGTCCGGGATAAGTATGTGCAATATTTCACAGGTAGGGGGGCCATTCCTATGCCAGCCAATGTGTAAATTCATTATTTTAAGAAAAAACATAAAGAAATGTGTTTAAATTACATTTTTGATGTCTTGCTTGTGTTGATTTTAGCTATCTCCTAGTTTTTCTTAGTGTACTACTTGTAGTGTCAAGTGTATTTCATTATGAACTAACAACCATTTTACCGGTAACACCAAAACTAAACACAACAGAAGTTCGTTGGCATTTGAGAAAAACAAGCCACACTTTCTTAAAAAAAATCACTTGGTGCATATTCACACACATGGTCTTAAAAAAATATTTGAGGTGTATAATTATTTTTTTTCCCCATAAACTGACATTTTTTTTATGAATTTTCTTTTTTTTAAATAACATACCACAAAATACAACAATGTAAACCTCTAGGCAATATCTCAGACATTCTAATTTTTATTAAATTGTCTACCTGCCCATAATAAGATGGGGTGTTGTCACCCCTGGACAAGCCAAAATCTGAAGATGCACAGTCTTTTTAGGGATAAAAAATTGTATTTTCCTCCTGATCCCTATTGTCAACATGTGCCATCTGCCATCATGGATGATCAATGTACTTGTTTTGTGGGTGCAACCCCTTCTTCCTTTCACCTACTTGAGTAGCGAAGAAGGGGTTGCACTCACAAAACACGTACATAGATATCCCGAGGTGGCAGATAGCACATGTTGACCCACTGTGTGCATCTTCAAATTTTGGCTTGTTTGAAAAAGTGCTAAAAAAATATGTAAACTGTGAAAAAAAAGGGGGTTTTATTAGTTTCCCCCTAAGTCATCAATTATGTCCTTAAATGTTTGCACAATAAAGGCCATTTTTTTTTGTTGATGATGTACATCTCCCTACTACATGCCTTGATTTGGAGGAGGATGTTTTGGGCCCTTGAACGTGAGAATTGAGGCCTTTCTTCAGCCACATGTTCATCCCCTAAACCAAAACAAAAAAAAAAGTATTAGGAAATCTGCAGGCCTACATCTCTTATTACCTGAAGCTGTGGTGACAGATACTGACCTGTTGTGGGAATTTCTACCACGTCCTCCACTTCTCCTTTCTCCACTTCTCCTCCCTCAAATTCTCCTTTCTCCACCTCTCCTTCCTCCACCTCTCCTTCCTCCACATCCTGAGGTCTGGGTTCCAGGCGAGGTGGTTGTTGAGATCTGGGTTCCTAGCGAGGTGGTTGGTGAGGTCTGGGTTCCTGGCAAAGTGGTTGGTGAGGTCTGGGTTCCTGGCGAGGTGGTTGGTGAGGTTTGGGTTTCCTGGGCTCTGAGGAGTGGTGTCCTCCCAGTCTTCTCTCCCCTATGAGAATGAAACAAAAGGTATACTTAGCACACAAATATTTGAGGGCACAAATATGAATATTAAACATTGCTTAAAAGTGGGGTACAAGTGTCTGTTTGGGCAGAGTTACAAGCAGAAGACATGATTTTTGCAAACACAAATCTTGACTACTCACCTTTTTGGGACAAGTTTCACACATGTAGACACCCCAAAAATGCACAGGAGCACCTGTGTGGGTCACCCTAAAAGGGTTGTTCTGGTGGCCCATACTAGTGCTCTTGAGTGCAGATGTGTAAAGAGTAGACATGTGCATTTGTTTTCGTTAGAATGCATTTTAATCCGAAAATCGTGTTTTTTCGTTATCGTTTTAACAAACGATAACGAAAGCGCAAGAAACGAAAACTGAAAGATCCGACATAAAAAAAATGCTTTATTTTGATTTTCGTTGCGGTAAAAATTCGATATAGAGAGATTCGACATTATAGGGAAAAGATTCGACATCATAGAGAAAAGATTCGACATTATAGAGAAAAGATTCAACGCTATAGAAATAATAGATTAGAACGATGTGTCTGAAACAACTGTAATTTTCTAAGGTCCTATATTCAAAAGCAACAACATGGATCAACATGCAAGATCTGAAAAACAACAATAATAGGGACACAGAAGTACTTACTTTTTTCAAGCATTCTCTTAATGCTCCTCAACTGTTCCAGCTCCCTCAGTTTGAGGTCTGACCACCTCTTTCTGAGCTGCTCCTTCGATCTTTTCACCCCAAAATGTCTCATCAGACTTATTACCACTTTTTCTATAATTTTGGCCTTCCTTAAATTAGGGTGGTTATAGGGCCCATGCCTGGCATCATAATCAGACTTTAACAATATGTCCACCATTTCCGCATAGGACATGTTAGATGCCTTGTATCTGCTCCTCGTTTGTGACGTTTCCTCATCAGGCTCCAGGCTTGTTGTGTCGTCGTTCGACAAATTTATAAGTACAGACACCTGCTCATCAGACTAAGCCATGTTGTCATTTTTGGATGAACTAGGCCCAATTGGAGACACCTGCTCATCTGATTCCGCCATGTTGTTTGCGCGCCGAAAGAGAAGGGGCGGGGAAAAATCGAGTAAGAACGTCATGGGCGGGCGATGTGTGCGGAGTGTCACGCATGCGTAGTGTATATAAAGCTTAACACACATGTGTTGTACCTACGTTTGGTGTGCGGAGGAAGTCGTAAAATCGACGAACGTGTGAACGAAGGTATGATTTGAACTTGGGACATCAGTGGCCTATACTGCATAGAGATTGAAGGCCTATATGGGGATAAAGATTACTAGAGTTTATAGACTGTGATTGACATTAGTATATTTGCCTTGTGTTTTGTCTTGCAGAAAAAAATGAATCCATTTAATGAGAAGGAGTTCCTTAGTGAATTCATTAATCGATTAAGGGAGCTGCTCGCTCTTTGGGCAACAAAAGACCCCATCCACAGGCAAAAAGGTCTAAGGACAGCGTCACTGAAGAGCCTGCTCCCATTTGTGCACACAAGGATGCCCCATGTAACCACTGAACAGCTGGACACCAAAATTAGGACCTTGAGAGGCACATACAGGGGTGAGCGTAACAAGGTTCTGGCTTCTCAGAGGTCTGGAGCAGCAGTAGCAGGAAAGGTATATGTACCGTCATTGTGGTACTACAGCAGACCTTCCTTGACGACCACCTTGAAACAAGACAGTCACTTTCCAGGCTTCCCCCCAGACTTCCCTCCAGAAAAACCTCCAGAAAACCCTCCAGCCTTCCCTGCAGCCAAGCTGAGCCTTCTCTGGAGCAAGCTGAGCCTTCTATGAAGCAAGATAAGCCTTCCATCCTGGAGAAAGACCTTGATGTGGCTGTCTGGAGCCAGGTATAGTATTTTAAATGTATTTATTGTGAAAAAAATGATGTAAAATAGATGTTAATATGTAAAAAATATATAATGTTTGATCTAACAGTGTTTTCCATATCAATAGACAGTAGTGGCCCAAAAAGTTGTGGAGAAAAGAATGAAAACTGCTGGGGTCAGAATGATTGTCTTTTCTATTTATTTTCAATCAATTTGCAACAGTCATGAGCTGAAAATTGTGTGATTGATGAACCCAAAACTCAAACTATGTTCCTTTTTTATACACAGGAGGACATCAGTCAGGATGAGGGTCTGTAAAGTGTCAGGCAGTAGGAGGCCGGGGTGAGTGGGAGAGAGGAGGTGGCAGGAGTGAATGGCAGAGAGGAGGTGGCAGGGCCAAGTGGCACAGAGGAGGTGGCAGGACCAAGTGGCAGAACAAGGTGCCGGGTGCCTCCCATCCGCCTTCCAACAAGAAGGGCCAGGAGGGATAGGAGTGTGAGCGAGGCAGCACTGGCCCTGATTAATGAGGCACAGGCCATACTCCAGCAGCTTACCACCCCTGAAGAGGGCTATATGGCACCCTAGTAATGGCCAAAATGAGCCAGATTTCTATGGACCAACGCCTTATATTTGAGCCCCCCCTAATTAGTTTGCTCAATAAGGGGGTGAGGGGGACACTTACCGAGTACACAGTAATTTGTAGCCACGGCCATCATACTCAACCTGCTTCTCAACCTCATCCTCCTCCACCTTCTTCTCCTCCAACTTCTTCTCCTCCACCTCCTCCTCCTCCACCTTTTTCTCCTCCTCCTGGAACGAGTACACCTCCAGAGGCACAGGCTCCAGGCAAGCGGAAAAGGTAGGCTGCAGAGAAAGCTGCAGGGCAGGCTGCAAAGAAAGCAGCAAAGAAGGCTGCAGGGAAAGCAGCAAAGAAGACTGGAGGGAAGGCTACCAGAAAGACCAGAAAGTGATGGCCTTCCTTTAAGGTAAATGCTGCAGAGTAAATGTGGACTACAATTCTACATACTCCTCACATGCTAGGGGTGTATCTGTTCTGGTGTTTTGTGGCTATTGATTTTCCTGTGAATGTGTAGAGGTAGATTAAACATGGGAGATTTTTATTTTGTGCTTTCAATTTATTGAGAGGCGTTTTGTGATTGCCAATGTGTTTACCCCACCTCCATATTCAGGTGTAATTCAGCTAGTTTTCAGTTGGTATAGTACCCCTTCCTGCTCTGCTGGTGGGTTATTCCAACAAAGTTTTTAATATTAGAGAGGAAAAGGTTTTCACTATCAAGCAGCCTGAAGCAGAACACCTAACCACCCTGAGAAACCTACCCAAATAATAAGCAATTGAGCTTCAAGTTTGAAAATGACTTGCTAAGCTATTGCTTGATTGCTAGGCATCACAAATTTGAAGAAGGAGATATCTGTACTCCAAATTGCGTTGGAGGTAAGAGTACTGTGCATTATTGTATGTATAAATGGTGATAATGTTGTAGATACAAAATGCATTCCTTGTTTTATATGTTGAATTTTATACAATATTTTTAAATAGATACTCTTTAGTAAATCATGCCTTAAAAGTCCACCACAAGGGGTTTGTTTGCTTTCACCCAACATTTGGGATTTTTATTTACTTTCAATGTTAACAGGACAAACTGAAACAGTGAATCTTCTTGTTTCAGGAAGAACTACAAAAAAAGGTTGGCCTTTAGTTACACTTCAATAATGGTAATCCTGATTCTCAGAAAATAAATTGCTTAATATATTACAGTATTTGCAATTTACATTGTGGCCATAGGACCCAAATATAAGCAGAGGCACCTAATTTTACCACAAAAAAATGGGAAAACTTATTGACTCGAGTATATCCCTAGGGTGTCCATCTGCATGCCTCACTGTGTCCATGTGCATGCCTCCCTGTGTCCATGCCTCACTGTGCCCATGCCTCTCTGTGTCCATGTCTCATTGTGCCCATGCCTCACTGTGTCCATGCCTCACTGTGCCCATGCCTCACTGTGTCCATGCCTTACTGTGCCCATGCCTCACTGTGCCCATGCCTCACTGAGTCCATGACTAGACTTATGTTTAACATGGGAGTATATAGAAGGGGTGCCCCGCTTTGAAAAATTGGTGCTCCCTGGCCGTAGGTGCCCCGGACAACCAACTTTGCACACTTGAGCAAAGTCCGGGAGATCAAGGTGACTTGAGTATAAGCCAAGGGGGGCATTTTCAGCACCAGAAAATGTGCTAAAAAACTCAGCTTATACTCAAGTATATAAGGTAATTAAAAATGAATGTGTTGCTGGCATTGGGTTTAGGGTGTTTAGCTGAAATTAAAGCCCAATTCTAATTAAAAAAATATTGCCTAACACAAATGAAAATGAAAAGACTCTTCTGATTGTAGTAATCACTCCCACACTTTTTCTCGGAGACTTAGGCCTCGTTCACACGATTAAATGAGTCTGTTCAAATCGGTCGGACCGACCGATTTGAACAGATCTGTCTGCTGGGATTTTGGTTTGCTCGCGTGTACACACGAGCACACCAAAATCCCCGCCAGCAGACAGCGCGCTGACGTGTCGGTGACGTGGCGGTGACGTTGACGCCGCCACGTCACCGCACCAGGAAGTAAAACACTTCCGCGCATGCGTCAAAATCATTCGGCACGTGTGCGAAAAGACATGTCTGCTGGTTAGCATACTAACCAGCAGACATGTCGGGCGGACGGGTTCCCAGCCGACAGATTTCAAAGCATGCTTTGAAATCTGTCGGGTGGCCAAATCCGTCTGTTTGCCCGTACACACGATCGAATCTGTCTGCTGAAACGGTCTAGCAGACCGTTTCCAGCAGACAGATTTGATCGTGTGTACGAGGCCTTAGTCTAGCACCAATCTTCTTCCAGATTGCACAATGGTGTTTTCATAAAGTGGTAGCCTCCATGTTTTCTTCAGTTCAAGTTCATTTTACAGCCCTAATCCAGTCACACTTTTTTATTAACTTACGTAGGTCGTTAAAATTTCACATGTTGGTAAAATAACTCTTCCTCTAAAGTAAACCTTCATTTTTTTTATTGAAGGTAAAGAATGGATTCCAAGGAGAAGCAACATGCCACCATTGAGTTCTTGATGAAGGAGTGGGTGCAGGCTGTCTGATATCCATTGAAGGCTACAGAATGTTTTTACGGAGATGACACAACTGACAAGAGTCACCAATGACAAGGCATTGCTCTTATGCATGGTGTCATCTCTGTGGTGACATATTGCTTCTGTCTGAAATCCATTATCCATTATTTACCTGCAATGAAGGAGAAGAAGAAGAATTACCATAGAGGAAGTGTTACTCTACCAACATCTATAATTTGAACGACTTATGCAAGTTAATAAAAAAAGTTATGCCCACTTTTACATTACTTTCGATACAGCCCTCTTAAAAAGATATAACTGCTGTCTGTTACTTTGGAAAAATTCCACTAACTTCCGCAAGTCCTCATGACACCCAATTACAGCATAGAGAGAAAAAACGTGACATAGGTGATAACCTTTCCTCATTCTAACCTAAAAAAAAAATTGGGCTGGATTTTGGCATTCATTTGCACCAAAAACCATACCTGCATCAAGATGCAGATCTAGTCCTTAGTCCCTAGTCCCTACCGTATATTTTATATTCTTACAAAACATTATGTTACTAAATCATGTCCTGAAATGACTAATTTGAAAATGAAACAGAATTAACATCTACACTTGCTAAATATTTGAAAGTAAAATGTAATTACATAAGTAGTTTCCAAGGATCTAGGTCTGAAACCACTGATACATTAACATTTCATAGTTACCTAAGTGAGGTAGTAGATTCAAGCAGTAAACGAGCAATTAATTTGCACTGTAGGGCTTTTCTGATTGCAGCAGTATGCCCATATCTAGATGACTACCCAGATGTTATCTAGCACATCAGCTCTGCAGAAAATGCTACAAATTAAAAGGCTGAAGCTGCAGTATTTTTATTGCTTCCTGCTGATTCAAAGGCGTAATTTCATCAAGAGATCAAGAGCGAATCTTTGATCCGGCTTAATTGAAGAAATGCTTCATATTTCTGGTGTTTGACTTCTCTGCATGAAATCACAATTTTTAATAAAATGCAGCTAAAAAAAATCCTACTTGCCATGTAATTCTGTTTCGTGTGAAACTATTTAATGTTTTTTATGTACCAAAAAAAAAAACTAGCAATTCACTGCTTTGTTTTATCCAACATAGACCATGTTGAATCCATTTTATATAGAAAGTTACTTTATCCTAACGCTTCCCTATAAAAAATTCAGTGACATTGCCGCAGTGCTACTTTGCATTAGATTGGATCAAATATAAACCCTAAGCAAAGGACATTTATGCCGCGTACACACGGTTGTAATTTCTGACAATAAATTTTGATGTGAGACTTTGTCGGAAATTACAACCGTGTGTAGGCTCCATCTGACTTTTTCTGTCAGAATTTCCGACAGCAAAAATTGGAGCTGGTTCTCCATTTTTCCGATGGGAAAAGTTCTTGTCGGAAATTACGATTGTCTGTATGCAATTCCGACGCGCAAAAAAACACGCATGCTCGGAATCAATTTGACGCATGCCCGGAATCATTGCACTTCATTTTTCTCGACTTGTTGTAGTGTTGTACATCACCACGTTCTTGATGGTCGGAATTTTTTGTGACCGTGTGTATGCAACACAAGTTTGAGCCAAAATTCCGTCTGAAAAAAATCCACGGTTTTCTTGTCGGAATTTCCGATCGTGTGTATGCGGAATTAGTTTCCAAATTTACTGTATATCATAAACTGCCTTTTGCATACATGTACTCCATTGATTTCTGTATGGCATTTCTCAGGGTGGGATTTCATGATGATGAAAAGAGTGGATTATGTGCATTTAAACAGGCACTCATAAGGGTTGATTTACTAAATCAAATAGACTGTGCACTTTGCAAAGTGCAGTTGCTCCAGGGCTTAGTAAATGAGCAGAAGTTCTGTTGACTTCCATCATCCGATCACGGACAGTCAAAAAATTCAGTTTATATTTTTATTTTACGTGCACATAATTGTGTATTCTTGGTAAAAGTGAAGCTTTACCTCATTTGCTAAGCTTTGGAGCAACAGTCTTTTCCCTTGTTATGTATTTGTTGGTTCATGAGAGTTTTTATTATATACGGTATTATTTTATGTGTTATGTCTTTTCTTTTTTAGGTTGCACCGTTGCCTCCTTTCCTACACATAAGATTGTCCTTTATCATTATATGTTTTTGTTACGTGGAATCTCTGGCAGGGGGATGTTCTTCATCTGCTTAATGGTTACATTTTGTATTATAGGTGTTCAAAGGTGCTTTCTATTACGTCCATTTGTCTAATTACTTGGGTGTATATATATACCTGTATGTATATTCAGAACTTTAGCTATGACTAAGCACCGTGGCTGGTGTGAAACATGTCAGCGGCAGTGCAGTTAGTCTGTACTTACCCATGATGCATTGATCTTAAACTTTGAATAAAGGTGAATATTTGACGTGCGGCTATCCATCTATTTTCTTTTATCCCTATAGAAACAGAGCCAGCACCCTACTTGATTAGAGAGACAGCTGACCTCAGGAGAGATAATCACCCTGGAGCGGTGTATTCCCGCAAAGTGCACAGTCTATTTGCCTTTAGTAAATCAACTCCATAGACTCCTTTCGGAGACTCATATTATAGGGTGATAATTCGGGAGCACAACTGGTGAGACAAACAGAGTGATATTAACTTATAAATCGAGATTTTCCTAGCTTGTGACGGAAAATATTAGTTATATGAAGACAGGAGGCGATTATCTTATGCATTATCTTTCTTTAATAATGCCCACAGCAGAAATACAACTTTCAGTGAATTCAACAAGTAAAAGAAAACTTTTAGAACGAACTACAAGTCCCAGCAGCCCTCTGGATATGACTGCCAATCACGTGGTAGGTCTGTAAGTATATAAAGGACTGTCTCTTTAAACTCCTCCTCTTTTTTGGAGCGAACCGGTATGAACCTGGAAACTGGAACTTCAGATCGAACTAGATTTCCGACCACTGACGAACCGGGCCCAGTGAATCGAGCAGGTAGACATCCCAACGAGGAAACAACAACAAGGATAACTCCGGAAGATTTTCAACCTTTGGCTTGCGAGATGCGTTCCTCAGTAACCTGGAACAAAATAAAAATAAACCATGACAGGGGTGGGTCGGGTGGGAAGATAATCGCCTCCTGTCTTCATATAACTAATATTTTCCGTCACAAGCTAGGAAAATCTCGATGTATATATCAGACAGGAGGCTCATATCTTATGCAAGTTCAAAGCTATCTGCATTTATACATAAAATAACAATGACAAATCTACCCCATAACGTAATTACAGAACCGACATAGATATGTGTTCCTCCGGTCTAAAGTAGAATTGGCGGAAGGTGGTCTCAGAGGACCAATCTGCCGCCGTCAGTAGGTCCGAAAGCGAGCCCCCAGAGGTGATTACCTTGGTAGCCATAGCACCCCTGGAAGAATGGGAACCAAACAGGGAAACGTCAATCCCTGCCATGTCCATGGTGGACCTAACCCACCTGGCTAGTGTAGCCGAAGAAACTGCGTGATGAGGGCTAACGTAGGAAATGAGAAGTTGAGAAGATAGCGACGACCGTAGTGGAGCTGTCTGTGACTCATATGCCTGTAAACAGCGAACCACACATAATCGTGGATGTGTGGGAAAAAACGGGTAAAAGACCGAATGGATATTCGTTTTTGTCCTACGAACGACCGAGAATTTAACACCTTGAGGCGAAAATTGACACCTAGAGATGTCTAAGGCCTTGACGTCAGAAACCCGCTTGATGGAGATCAGGCATAAGAGAACTGTAAGCTTAAAGGATAGTAGCTTTAGCGGGAGAGCGTTATTGTCAGCCCATACCGAGAACATAGTTAACACCGTAGTTACGTCCCAAGTGTTCTGATACTTGGGACATGGGGGGCGTTGAAATCTAACGCCTCTTAACAGGCGGCACACCAATGGGTGTTTGCCAACTGGGAGAGAGTCTACTGGAGAATGGTAAGCTGAAATCGCAGAGCGATACACGTTGATGGAGCTATAGGATCTCCCGGATTCAAACGAATCCGCCAGATAGTTGGCTACTACCGATACAGGTGCCTGAACGGGATCAACTTGTCACCAACGCACCCAGGTTTGCCAGGCTGATCGGTATGCCGATCTAGTCCCGGGGGCCCAGGCCACGGCGAGGAGGTCTCTAGCCGTTCGTGAAAGGTTGCTATCCGCGTCCGGCATCCCGAGACCAACCAAGCGAGGAGGTGTAGGTTGTGATCCACAATCAGGGGATGGAGATCCCTGTTCGGGTTGGTTAGGAAGTAGCCTGGGAAGATCTACAGTCATCCCCAGAAGGAGGGGAAACCACGGTTGCGTCGGCCACCACGGGGTGATCAGCACGACCGAAGCTCCCAGGTTCGCTATGTGTAGGAGAACCCTGAGGATCATTGAGAAGGGAGGGAACGCATAATGCGTCCCCTGTGGCCAGGTCTAACGAAGAGCGTCTATCGCTTGGGCCTCCGGATCCGGCCTCCAGCTGTAAAAGTGTGGTAGCTGATGATTGAGGCGGGAAGCGAACAGGTCCATAGATAGTGGACCCCACAGATGAACTAGAGAGAGGAATACCGATCGGTCCAGTCGCATTCCAGGCAGAAGTGCCAAAGGTCTTTTGCTAGATTTGCTAGGGCTCTGGATCTGGAGCCCCCCAAGCGGTTGACATATTGGACTGCGGTCACATTGTCCATGCGCAATAACACACAGCAGTTGGACGCGCTCGGAAGAAGACTCCTGATGGCGAAGAAAGCCGCCAGGAGTTCCAAAGTATTGATGTGGAGCAGAGACTCCTCTGCGGACCAGGAACCTCCTTTGGATGAGAGCCCGCACCGAGCACCCCAGCCTTGACGGCTCGCATCCGATTCTATGATATAATCCGGGTTGGAACTGAAAATGGTTTTGCCGTTCCATTCGACGGCATGACGTAACCACCAACGTAGTTCCTCCACTGCCTCCGCATCCAGAGGTACTTCGTCTGCATAGCGAAGTCCCTGATGTAGATGGAGAGCTTTGAGCCTCTGAAGGGCCCGATAGTGGAGAGGTGCCGGAAAGATGGCCTGGATTGAGGCCGATAAGAGTCCTACTAAACGCACCAAACCGCGTAGAGACACTCGTTGTTTGTTCAATACGGTCCGAATTTCTCTACGGATAGTGGTCAGTTTGGTCTTGGGTAAGCGGAGGACAGTGCGTTTGGTGTCCACCAAGAATCCAAAGAATTCCATCTCCTGGGATGGCACCAGGATAGACTTCTCGTGATTTATGATGAACCCCAGTTCCTGGAGCAATTTGACGGTCCAGGAGGCATGTTTGTTTGCCTGGTGACTGGATCGAGCCATAATGAGCAGGTCGTCCAGGTATATGATTAACCTTACACCTCTGCTCCGCAATGCCGCCACTACCGGTTTCAGCAACTTGGTGAAACACCATGGGGCGGATGAGAGACCGAAGGGGAGGCAAGTAAATTGCTACAGTCTGTCTCTCCAAAGGAAGAGTAGAAGGTGTTGGGAGGCTGGATGAATGGGGACCGTAAGGTAGGCGTCCTTCAAGTCCACCTTCACTAACCAGTCCCCGGGACGTAAGAGATTGTAGGCAATGGATCCCCTCCATTTTGAAATGTCGGTAAACGACATGTTGATTGCGGGATAAAAAGCATGTAACAGCGTACCAAACTGTCCTACTGCAATCTGCGGCGATCGTGGGTGACGTTCTGCGGGGCTCCTTCCCCTGTACGCGTTACATCCCGTGGATGGGACTTCCTCAGCGTGGGTTAAGGGAGCACACCTCCCTTAACCCACGCTGAGGAAGTCCCATCCACGGGATGTAACGCGTACAGGGGAAGGAGCCACGCAGAACGTCACCCACGATCGCCGCAGATTGCAGTAGGTCAGTTTGGTACGCTGTTACATGCTGCTATGCTGACACTCGGCTCTTAGAGTGTCTCTACATGTGAGTGAAGTCTCCATTGTTTTAAATAAATAGTTATTTCAACAGAGAGCACTAGATTTCTTTCCTTTCTTCCCTACATGGTGGTATGAATGTTGAGAAATCATTGAATCCGGATCTATGGTTTTTATCCTATCCATCCGTCTGCCTATGGAGGCTGTCAGCTGATTTCTGATTACACAGATTATGCTTTGAGATCCATCTGGGTCAAAGCAGAGAGGTGAGGGTCCATCTTACACTGGTGGAGGATATTCTTTGGTGTTCCTTTTCACTTTCCACTCTGGAAATCGTTTAAGGCTGTGGATTCATTGCTTTATGGACTTCCTTGCACATGGACATTATTTTCAAATAATTCGAGATTTTCCTAGCTTGTGACGGAAAATATTGATTATATGAAGACAGGAGGCGAGTATCTTATGCATTAATCTTTCTTTATTAATGCTCATAGCAGATAGTGCAAAATCATTTTAACGTAGTAAATAAAAAGAAAAAACTGTATGAACTACATATCCCAGCAGTCCTTGGGCCTTAGCCACTCCCCTCCTAGTCTCTATATATGGACTGTCCTCCTTTGGTTCTTCCTCTTTCTTTATGTGGATCTTGAGGTATGGACACCCGGATCCGAACTTGAACTTCGTCGTTATATGTGGACTCTTCGGCCAGCCGGCTTCACAGTTTCCTGTCCGGAAGTTCCATGGTAACAGCAACGGTTCCTAACGTGGGATAACCAACTGAGTAATTCTGACCAACAGGTCCTCCAGAAGTAGGGGAACATCACCCGATTAGTAGGTTGTTTGCACATTCTGGTCGCGAATGGTATCAATAGCCTGAAATAATACGGAAAATCATGAGAGGGTTGGGAAGGGATTGAAGATACTCGCCTCCTGTCTTCATATAATCAATATTTTCCGTCACAAGCTAGGAAAATCTCGAATTATACGTCAGACAGGAGGCTCATATCTTATGCAAGTTCAAAGCTTAACACAACATCTATATTATTATTGCATCCAAAAAACCAAGACATTCAGAGGTCTGATTATCGTAAGACAGACATGGCGACATGTTCCTCCGGTCTGAAATAGAAGAAACGAAAAACGGTCTCAGAAGACCAGTCGGCCGCCATTAGCAGGTCAGTAAGAGAGCCTCCAGTCACAACCACCTTGGTAGCCATAGCCCCTCTGGAGGAATGTGCTCCAAACAGGGTGACGTCTATACCCACCATTGCCATGGCTGATCTAACCCATCGTGCCAAAGTGGCAGGAGTGACCGGGTGGTGTGGACGTACGTAGGATATTAGGAGTTGGAAAAATCCTGGGGGTCGTAGGTCGGTAGTGTGTGCTTCGTAGGCCTGTAGGCATCTAACCACGCAGAGTCGTGGGTGTGCAGGAAAATAGGGGTAAAACACCGATTGTAGGCCTGTTTTTGTCCTGCGGACTACCGAGAACTTAACCCCTTGAGGAGAAAACTGACGTCTAGAAATGTCTAAGGCCCTAACGTCTGAGACACGTTTGATGGAGATGAGGCACAGTAGTACCGTAAGTTTAAAAGACAGTAGTTTGAGAGATAGCTTATCGTTGTCCTCCCAGCTGGAGAACATTTCGAGGACCCTGGAGACGTCCCAGGTGGATTGGTATTTAGGGCGAGGAGGTCGTTTGAACCTGATGCCTCGTAACAATCTGCATATCAGGGGATGTTTGCCGATCGGCAGAGAGTCCACGGGGTAGTGATAGGCTGATATGGCTGATCTATAAATATTGATAGAACTGTACGACTTGCCAGATCCGAAAGAGTCCGCTAGGTAGTTCGCTATGACGGAAATAGGGGCACGTACGGGATCAGCTTGCCGTTGTTCACACCAACGTACCCAGAGGCCCCAGGCTGATCGATATGCCGATCGAGTCCCGGGGGCCCAGGCCACGGTGAGGAGATCTCTAGCTGAGTTTGAAAGTCCGTCGTGTACGTCTGGCACCCCGAGACCAACCATGCCAGGAGTGTCAGCGTGCCTTCCTCTACCATGGGGTGAATGCCCTTGGTCGGGTGGGAGAGGATGTGCGGGAACGGGGGCAGAAGTCTGGGACGGTCCATGGTTAATTCCAGCAGGAGAGGAAACCATGGTTGAGTCGGCCACCATGGGGTGATCAGCACCACCGTCGCTTCCTGATTCACAATCTGTAGTAGGACCTTGGGGATCATTGAGAATGGGGGAAACGCATAATGCGTTTCCCCCGTCCAAGAGTGGCGGAAAGCGTCTACCGTCAAGGACCCCGGGTCTGGTCTCCAGCTGAAGAAACGGGGTAGCTGGTGATTGAGACGTGAGGCGAATAGGTCTATTCCCAGGGGGCCCCAGAGTAGGTTCAGTTGGGTAAAGACTGATTGGTCCAAACGCCAATCGCTGGAGTCGATAAGGTAACGGGAGTTCCAATCTGCGACAGTGTTGGAGGTACCCGGAATGTACTCCGCCGTAGGGATGATGTCGCGGGACAGACAGTAGTGCCAAATCTCTGTGGTAATGTCTGCTAGGATCTTGGATCTGGTGCCACCCAGGCGGTTGATGTATTGCACTGCCGCAATATTGTCCATGCGCAATAAAACGCAACAATTGGATTTCTCCGCTAAGAAGCTCTGAATGGCGAATAGTGCCGCTGAGAGTTCCAGTGCGTTGATGTGTAAGAGAGATTCTTCTCTGGACCAGGTCCCTCCCATCGAGATCCCCCCTAAACGAGCACCCCAGCCTCGGCGGCTCGCGTCCGATTCTATGATGATGTCTGGGTATGAATTGAACATAGTTCTGCCATTCCACTCGACGGCGTGCCGGAGCCACCATCGTAGTTCGACTTGGGCTTCCGAAGAGAGAGGTATCTCGTCTGCGTAGCGGAGACCCTGTCGTAAGTGCATAATTTTTAGTCTCTGGAGGGCCCTGTAATGGAGAGGGGCCGGAAATATGGCTTGAATGGAGGCCGCCAGAAGACCTACCAGACGGGCTAGTATGCGTAGAGATAAGTACCCCTTGCGGAGTACTGCCCTGATCTCTTTGTGGATCAGGGTCAATTTCGCGCTGGGTAGGCGGAGGACAGCTTGATTGGTGTCCACCAAAAAACCGAGGAATTCTATCTCTTGAGTTGGAATGAGAACTGATTTTTCTTGATTGATCAGGAAACCTAGACCCTGTAATAGGTTGATCGTCCAGGCCGAGTGGCGATACGCCTGATCCTTGGAGTAAGCAAGTATGAGGATGTCGTCTAGATAAACGATCAGACGTACTCCCCTGCTCCTCAGCGATGCCATGGCTGGTTTCAAGATTTTTGTGAAACACCATGGGGCGGATGACAGACCGAATGGAAGGCAGGTGAATTGCCAAGTGCGTCCCCACCACAAGAAACGGAGTAGGTGTTGGGAGTCCCGATGCATGGGGACGGTGAGGTAGGCGTCTTTCAGGTCCACCTTCACTAACCAATCTCCCGGTTGTAGGAGGTCTCAAAGGCAGTGGATGCCCTCCATCTTGAAATGCCGATAGGTGACATACTGATTTAATTCCCGAAGGTTTATGACGGGGCGATAGCCTCCCCCTTTCTTCTTGACTAAGAAGAGATTGCTGATAAACCCCGGGGAAAAAGGGTCGACCTCGATCACTGCGTGCTTGGATATCAGTTCCCGGAGCTCGTTGTCTATCAGAGCTACGTTGTTTTCCGCGAACCGAATAGGGGGTGGTATTATTCCTAGGTTCGGTGGGGACAGAAGCTCTATGTGGAAACCTGTAACAGTGTTTAGTATCCATGTATCTGCCGTAATCGCAGACCATGCGTGGGTAAAAAACATTAGTCGGCCCCCCACAGGAGTGAGGGGCAATGGAATGCATGTGGTACTCACCGGTGTATGGGCGAGAACGAGGGTATCCTCTGTGGCCGCGTCCTCTCCATGGTCTTCCACGTGGTGGTAAAAAGGGTGCTGGTTGCGCCGTGGTGGCGTATGGAGTGGGAGCCTGAGCGTAGTGAGTTTGGGTAATCGCTCTCTGAAACGGTCTACCGTTGTTATTGCGGCCGACAGAACGGCCCCTATTTCTGCCGGCCCGGGGAAAAACACTACCATCACCTGACCTTTTGAGAGAGGTTTGTGCTTTGTCAAGGCTGTTAAACAGTCCTACAAACTTATTGATATCCTTTACTAAGGATTCACCAAAAAGCATCCCTTCTGCTGCGGGACCTGGTTCGGTCTCTGCTAAGTGGGCCAATTGCGGATCTAGCCGCATCAGGATAGAGCGTCTGCGCTCGACAGAGCAGGCGGTATTAGCGCTGCCCGCCAGGCATATGGCCCTTTGGGCCCACCCACGTAGTTGGGTTAGATCGACCGTATGGCCAGTGGTTGCAGCTTGTTCTGCCATGTTCAGGATCTTTGTCAGTGGTCCAAAAAGATCCAGCACACGATCTTGTATGGACTTAAAAGATCGGTCTATCCCCTTTTTGGGGAACTTCCCAGACTTTTGCAAATATTTTGATAGAATGGGATCTATCTCTGGTGTCATGACTGTTTTCATTGGAATCTGAGGGCGAGGACATTCCGCTCTCAACTTATTACGGTTGGGTCTGTCCAATGGTCTGCGGGCCCAAAGCTCCACGTACTGTGCTACGTGGGGTAAAGGAGCCCAATCCCCAGAACGGGGGTGTGATATGGCGTCCGGGTTGAACAATGGTTCGCCCAGGGCGTCCACAATGTCATTGCCCTGATTGTCAGGGTTGGCGTCCTGTAGGAGCGCCGATGCCCCCGCATCCTCTACTTCTTCATACTCAGACTCTGAGACTTGGGACCCATCCGTCTCAGCGGACGAGTCCTCGCCTGACTCGATTATGTATGAGTCGGGTTTGGTCCGTTTGGCAGAACCATGCCTCTTAGATGACTCCCTGAGGCCCAGGGGTTGAGAGGAGTCTGAAGAATGCGTGGGGTGGCAGTCCGTGTGGGGAGCTGCTCTATGCACATTTTTTACTTCCCCTGCCGGGGAGTCATAGGCCGTCCCAATATGTTTCCTCTTCTGAGAGGATTTACCCTTAGTTACGGGTTCAGGGGGGGCCAGGGCTTGGTGAGCTCCGGAGGGGGCAGCAGTTGCAGCTAATGCTGCTTGAATAGATCTGCTAATGAGCTCTTGGAGCTGAGCAGCATTAAAGGTTTGAGCTGGTGCTAGTGTCAGCTCCTCATCAAGGGTGGGGAGAGAGCCCTCGTCTGTCATTTTGTATACCCACAAGGATTGCTAGCCAGCTGTATAAATGAGAGGAAGGAATAAATTCCTAGGGAGCGGTAGCTGACTAACTAGAAAAAGGGGGAATCCAACTAGCTCACTCACTCAGGCTCTTACCTCCGACCACAGGAAGACTGGTTTGCTGTGGGAGGAGAGCCTGGGAGGAAATTACACTCCAGAGGCGAAGTCTCGCGAGACTACGGCCCCTAGAGCCCTTATAGGCTAGCAGCTGAGATGAGTAGTGTGGGCGAAGTCCGCCCTGATGAGATTACAACTTGAGATGTAGCGTCGAAAGTAAACTCAGTTTGAGATGTTGCGTCGAAAAACGCGACCTACTTGCAAAAGCCTGCTGTGTGCGAGGGGGGGGGGGAGGGGAGGGAGGAGGATAGACTTTTATGTGAGGAGAATAACTGAAATATTCACAGGTATAGGGAAAAATGGACCGGAATAGCGGGATTACCGCAGTATTCCGGTCGCAGATAAAAGTGAGATACAATCATTTAAACAATATTACAGTATAATAAATACAATAAAGTATACAGTAAAGTTATTGCAATTAAAGAGAATTAAACAATACTTATCTCATGCCATGAGCAGAAAGAAAGAGGAAGAACCAAAGGAGGACAGTCCATATATAGAGACTAGGAGGGGAGTGGCTAAGGCCCAAGGACTGCTGGGATATGTAGTTCATACAGTTTTTTCTTTTTATTTACTACGTTAAAATGATTTTGCACTATCTGCTATGAGCATTAATAAAGAAAGATTAATGCATAAGATATGAGCCTCCTGTCTGACGTATAATTTATATTTTTATAAGTATATTTATTGTCACCATTATTGTTATTATTATTGTTTCTATTTTGCGCCGCACTCTTTTTATTTCATTTTCAGGTTTTATGTATTACCTTTGGGAGATGCAGACTGGAATACTGCAATCACTGAGCAGCAAATGACATCACCTGTGATGCATTTCAGTTATCTTGCAAACCTGGCCTGTTAGTAGGCCCTGCAGGACAGGGTTGATGACCACTGTGTTAGATAATCTCACACTGCAGATATACAGCTATGAGGCTCAAGGCACAGGTGATGTCTTGCTATTTTTCAGAAATTGAAGGCAAATGCTTTAAGGTTTCGGCTTGGGAACATTTCTAGATGATCCCCATAAGATAGAAAATCTTTAAGTTTTTAGCTTTACATTTTTTGGCTGGATCCAATTAATATGTGAAAACTTATATAAGATTTTTATAAATGAGATTACATTGCTTTGTAGGCATCTTGGAAAAGTATTTTGATGATGGATCCACTAAGGGCACAGAGACTGTTCACTTAGCAAAGGGAATGTTCCACTAGCTTGTTACAAAAAGGTGAACCTGTGTTCACTAGTGTTGCTCACGAATATTCGTATTGCGAATACTCGACTCGAATATGGCATATTCGAGTATTCGCGATATATTCCGAATTTCGCGGTGAATATTCGCTATTTCGAATATTCGTATTTTTTCAATTTTTTTTTTAGAACAGATCACATCCTAGACATCCCCATCGACGTGTAAAAGCATTGCTGGTATGATTAGAGACCTTGGGCCGAGTAGCTGCAGCGATCCTTTTATATTGCCGAATATTCGCAATGCGATTATTCGGCAATAGCGATATCGCGCGATTATCTTCTTCGCCCTATCTGCCGCCACAGAGCGATTATTTCAGTTTCATTTTTAAAACAGATCACATCCTAGTGATCTCCTTCGACGTCTAAAAGCATTGCTGTTATGATTGGAGACCTTGGTTCGAGTAGCTGAAGCGATCTTTTTATATTGCCGAATATTCGCAATGCGAATATTCGGCAATCGGAATATTGCGTGATTATTTACTCCGCCCTTCTGCATCAGAGCCAATCAGAGTTCTCCTTCCACACTCGTGATAGGTTAGCAACCAATAGGAACCTGCCTGTATGGGCATTATATAAGGTCACTCCCAGCAGCATTTCATTGCAGATCCAGAAGTTGGCTAGAGAGTGTGGAGACTGTGTCTGTGTTGCTGGTATTTTGCGTCTTGCATCATCAGCATTGTGCTTTATCGTTGCTATTTGCTACTTACTGATTCCAGTGGATATTTTCCAGTTCATAATCATAAACTGCTTTTTTCAAAGCAATACACCCAAGAGCTTTTTTAAAAGCTAAGTTTTGTTTTGTGCTGTGTTGTTCAACTTGTGTTAGTGTAGTAAGTTGCAGCTTAGCTTTTGACTGCTTCTTATTGATTTAAGTGCAGATTTTCCAGATTTCCTGATTCCTGAAAGGCCCAAGAGCTTTTTTAAAAGCTAAGTTTTGTGTTGTTCATTTTAGTTAGATTTCTGTATAGTAAGTGTACATACTGTTGGTGTACATTTATTCCAGCTAGCTTACTTTAGTGTGTGTTTAGTGTCTGTGTTCTGTGTTTAAAAAAAAAAAAAAAGTTATTAGTTAGTGTTTCTTTAGTGAATTTTTTTTTGTAGTTGTAGTCCTTGTCAGTTAGTGTTTTAAAAAAAAAAAAAAATTAGCTTTAGTTTATAGTCATATACGTTTGTGTAAGCAGTTAGTGTTTGTTTAGTGCATTTCTTTTTATTTTTTGTAGTCCTTGTCTTTGGTGTACTAGTTTTATTATAGTTTAGTAGCTGTCTGTGTACGTCTTTGTCTGCGTGCCTGTCTTTTAAAAAAACACCAAAAAATTTTTTACACACATTTCCCCCCCCCAATAAAGTTTACCCCCCCCACACACATCAGCAATCATGAGCGGCATCCGTGGCCGTGGCAGCAGGGGTAGGGGAGTTACTCCCAGTGCTGGGTCGCTGCCAGCACGGGGTACCTCTCGTGCCCCTACTATTGGTAGAGGATCGGGTGGAAGGGGAGTCCGCCTCATGCGTGATTTTTTTACATCTGGCAGCCGCCCGATATTGCCATCTCAGGCTCAAGTAGTGGTGGACTACATGGGGCACAGCAGTGCCACTGAGTCGTCGGTCCCGACTCCCAGTAGTTCCACCATTACACCGTTGCCTGTAGTACCCCCCCCCCAGCCCCCAAGAGTCCAGCATCTTACTGTTTGACAGCGACAGTGAAAGGGATGTCTTGGTGGAGGCCATGCATCGGGCAGAGCTCCAGCTCTGTCCTGATGGTCAGGACCTTTTTGAAGGGATGGACGAGGAGGATGGGATACCTGCTGTCAGTATCCCAGAGACATCCCTTCAAAGTGGTGCTGCTGTTTTGGTGCAGGAAACAGCAGCACCTAGTCAGACCCAGGCGTGGGTGAGGGGACAGCGGGACAGCGGAGCCAGGCTATCGGCTCCATGTCAGCTGGTTCCCTCAGACCACAACATCTCAGCCCTTGGTCTGACATCTCTGGGGGCGATGAGGAGGGTGACCCATCATGGTTGCCATCTGGCTCGTCGGCTCACTGCGTCAGTGACGACGGGGAAGGTAGGCACCCTGGGGTAACGGTGCGCCAGGTCACCACCAGGGAGACCAGCGTCAGGGTCTCCACTGGACATGGCAGCAGGAGGTGTCAGCAGCAGCAGGCAGCTCCACCTGTGCGTACCGAGTCCCAGCAGGTGCAAGTCAGCGTCACCCCATCTGACGGGAGGGTGGCGCTGAAGTCACCTGTCTGGGCCTACTTCACCCTGGTGGCAGACAACCCTCTAGTGGCCATCTGCCGGATCTGTTCAGTCAGGGTGAAGAGAGGGAAGCATTTGGCTCGGGTGGGTACCACAGCCCTGAACCAGCACCTGAGGATAAATCACTGGCGGGTGTATGACGAGATGAAGCGTGGTGGTGGTAGCAGCGCCACCACCACAAGTGAGCAGGGTACAGCAGCCCCTGCCACAGCTTCATCTCTTCCCAGCAGGTCATGCCCCCCCGCTCCCTCTAGTAGTGGTACTGGTAACGGCAACCAGACCTCTACTTTGACAGCACCCTCCGCGTCTGTGTCCCGCACTGCCGTCCGGCGCCAGGCGACGATTTCAGACGCCTTTGAACGCAACACTCCCTTCCCCACCGGAGACCGACGTGTGCGTTCCCTCAATGGGCTCCTGGCAAGGGTTATTGCCCAACATCTTCTGCCCTTCAACATCGTGGACAGCAACCCCTTCAGACAGATGTTGGAGCAGGCCCAACCCCAATGGCGTGTCCCCAGCCGCCATTTCTTTGCCAGGACTGGTGTCCCTGCCCTACACCAGCACATTGTGAAGAATGTAACCCTGTCGCTGGATCACGCTGTCAGCGACAGGGTGCATCTGACAATGGATGGTTGGACCAGCAGGCATGGGCAGGGGCGCTACATAAGTTTTACTGCCCATTGGGTTTCCCTCCAAGGCGCCAGGGAGGGATCGGCGGCAACAGATTTTGTGGTGCCGCCCCGGGGTGTCCAGGGGAGAACTGCTGGTCTCCGTCAAGCCTCTGTCTCCGCAGCTGCTGAGCCTCCCAGCAAGCGCCCCCGTAGCTACTCAGGTGTGGTGCACGTGCGCTGTCAGGCCGTGCTCCAGCTTGTTAGCTTAGGGGACCGGAGACACACTGGACAAGAAGTGCTGACCGCACTTCAGGCTCAGGTCCAGAAGTGGCTGACACCCCGAAGGCTCCAGGCAGGTATGGTTGTCTGTGATAACAGCAGCAACCTACTCTCCGCCCTTCAGGCTGGCAGTCTGACTCACGTGCCCTGTCTGGCACATGTCCTCAACCTAGTGGTGCAGAAGTTCATGCGCACCTATCCTGGGTTGAGTGACATTGTGCTAAGGGTGCGTAGGATTGCCAGCCACTTCAGGCGCTCCCCAACCGCTACCGCATCCCTGTCCAAGTGGCAGCGGGTCAACAGGCTGCCCCCTCACAGGCTGATTGTGGACAGTGTGACGCGGTGGAACTCCACCCTCCAAATGCTGGAGAGGTTGTGGGAGCAGTGAAGGGCGGTGAGGCAGTACCTGCTGGAGCAACCCACTGCCGGTCCAGCACCAACACTCCCGTACATCACCTGTGCGGAGTGGGGGCAGATACACCAGGTCTGCCAGGTGTTGGGCCCTTTCGAGCAGGCGACCAAGATGGTCAGCAGGGAGCATGTCGGCCTCAATGACGTGCTCCCTATAGTGTTCGTGCTGGAGAGGACACTAGATCGCCTGCTCGAAGCTGGGGAGAGTGCCTTGGTGGAGCAGGAGGAGGCAGCACTGCTCCACCGAGACCAGGGCCAGGACGAGGAGGAGGAGGAGGAGGATGATGATGATGATGAGGAGGAGGTTGCTGGTGTCGTCCTGGAGTCAGGGCCTGGTCAGGAGGGAGAGCCGGTGTTGGGGGCACCGATAGTCCGGGGTTGGGCATCTCTGAGCGTGAGCAGCAGCGCCTCAGGGATGAAGAGTCTGACCTCATTGACCTGGGCAGCAGTGAGGAGTCACAGCGGGCTGCGCTCTTCCCCATGGCTGCCCACATGCTGAGATGCCTCAGGAGGACCCCCGGGTTAAGACCATCAAGGGCAGGGATGATTATTGGATGGCCACCCTTTTGGATCCCAGGTGCAAGGGGAAAGTGGAGCAGTTCATCCCAGCCAGCCAGAGGCAGCGCCGGATGGAGGAACTGCAGGCAGGCATTGTCAGCCGGTTGGAGCAGGCAACTCCCCGGCCTCCAGTTTTCACCCCTCATCTCACCCAGCAGGTGTCTGCACCCAGCAGCAGCCGAGCAGGGGACCTAATGGAAGAGATGAGGATGTTCTTCCAATCGGATCAACCCAGTACCAGCAGCAGCAGAAGCAGTCACCACCAGCGGCTGGCCCACATGGTGGCAGATTACATGGCGTCCGCCGGTGCTTCTGAGGCCCCATATACACGATCGGATATATCCGATGAAAACGGTCCGCGGACCATTTCCATCGGATATGTCCGATCGGGAGTTTGATCCGATGGCGTGTACACACCATCGGATCAAATTCCCCGCCGCCGGACGGCGCGGTAACGTGGCGATGACACGGCGGTGACGTTGACGCCGCCGCGTCACCGCTACGTCACCGCACCAGGAAGTAAAACACTTCCGCGCATGCGCCGAATCCATTCGGCAGCGGCGCGGCGGCGGTGGGAGCCGACATGTCTGCTGGTAAGTGTACTAACCAGCAGACATGTCGGGCGGACAGATTCCCACCGGATAGATTTCAAAGCTTGCTTTGAAATCTGTCGGGTGGACAAATCTGTCCGCTAGCCCATACACACGAGCGGAGATGTCTGCTGAAACGGTCCATCGGACCGTTTTCAGCGGACATATCCCCTCGTGTGTACGCGGCCTGAGAGTATGAATACCGACGACCCCATGGAGTACTGGGTTGCCAGATTGGACACCTGCCGCGAGCTCGCTCAGTATGCGCTGGAGCTATTGTCTTGCCCCCCCTCCAGCGTACTATCTGAGCGGACATTCAGCGCGGCAGGTGGGGTGGTCACGGACAAGAGGACCCGTCTGTCCACAGACTCCGTGGACAGACTCACATTCATAAAGATGAATGAGTCCTGGATCGGCGGTGACTTTCTGGCACCCGCCGTCGGTTCAGGGCGCTGAAGGGTCCCTTGTCATGCATTCCCTGATCTATTTACAGTGCTGAAAAAAATTATTTGAACACCTGAGTAAATCAATGTAAATATTTGGTAGAGTAGGCTTTGTTTGCAATTACAGCGGTCAAACCTTTCTTGTAGTTTTTCACCAGCTTTGCACACACTGAAGGAGGGATATTTGACCCACTCCTCCACACAGATCTTCTCTACATGAGTCAGGTTTCTGGGCTATCGCTGAGAAAAACTGAGTTTGAGCTCCCTCCAAAGATTCTCTATTGGGTTTAGGTCTGGAGACTGGCTAGGCCACGCCAGAACCTTGATAGGCTCCTTACAGAGCCACTCCTTGGTTATCCTGCCTGTGTGCTTTGGGTCATTGTCATGTTGGAAGACCCAGCCTCGACCCATCTTCAAAGCTCTAACTGAGGGAAGGAGGTTGTTGCCCAAAATCTCGCAATACATGGCCCCGGACATCCTCTCCTTAATATAGTGCAGTAACCATGTCCCATGTGCAGAAAAACACCCCCAAAGCATGATGCTACCACCCCCATGCTTCACAGTAGGGATGGCGTTCTTGGCATGGTACTCATCATTCTTCTTCCTCCGAACACGGTTAGTGGAATTATGACCAAAAAGTTATATTATGGTCTCATCTGACCACATGACTTTCTCCCATCAGTCCTCTGGATCAGTGAAGACACCTATGTCACAAGTTATTTGCCACTCTATACTACTATTACCACTGCTGCTGCTGCTGTTCATGGCACCTCTTTCCCGAGTCATTTCACACTATATTTTCTACTGTTACTAATACTGCTGCTGCTCACGACACCTATGTCACTAGTTATTTGACACTATTGACTACTATGGTCACTACTGATGCTGTAAAGTCCTGCCCACGTGTTTAGATGTACTATGTCTGCAGTCTCTGACCATCTCCTGTACTATGTCTGCAGTCTCTGACCATCTCATGTACTATGTCTGCAGTCTCTGACCATCTCCTGTACTATGTCTGCAGTCTGACCATCTCATGTACTATGTCTGCAGTCTCTGACCATCTCCTGTACTATGTCTGCAGTCTCTGAAAATCTCCTGTACTGTGTCTGCAGTCTCTGACCATCTCCTGTACTATGTCTGCAGTCTCTGACCATCTCCTGTACTATGTCTGCAGTCTCTGACCATCTCCTGTACTATGTCTGCAGTCTGACCATCTCATGTACTATGTCTGCAGTCTCTGACAATCTCCTGTACTATGTCTGCAGTCTCTGACCATCTCCTGTACTATGTCTGCAGTCTGACCATCTCATGTACTATGTCTGCAGTCTCTGACCATCTCCTGTACTATGTCTGCAGTCTGACCATCTCATGTACTATGTCTGCAGTCTCTGACCATCTCCTGTACTATGTCTGCAGTCTGACCATCTCATGTACTATGCCTGCAGTCTCTGACCATCTCCTATACTATGTCTGCAGTCTCTGACCATCTCCTGTACTATGTCTGCAGTCTGATCATCTCCTGTACTATGTCTGCAGTCTCTGACAATCTCCTGTACTATGTCTGCAGTCTCTGACAATCTCCTGTACTATGTCTGCAGTCTCTGACCATCTCCTATACTATGTCTGCAGTCTGACCATCTCATGTACTATGTTTGCAGTCTCTGACCATCTCCTGTACTATGTCTGCAGTCTCTGACAATCTCCTGTACTATGTCTGCAGTCTCTGACAATCTCCTGTACTATGTCTGCAGTCTCTGACAATCTCCTGTACTATGTCTGCAGTCTCTGACTATCTCCTGTACTATGTCTGCAGTCTCTGACCATCTCCTGTACTATGTCTGCAGTCTGACCATCTCATGTACTATGTCTGCAGTCTCTGACAATCTCCTGTACTATGTCTGCAGTCTCTGACCATCTCCTGTACTATGTCTGCAGTCTGACCATCTCATGTACTATGTCTGCAGTCTCTGACCATCTCCTGTACTATGTCTGCAGTCTGACCATCTCATGTACTATGTCTGCAGTCTCTGACCATCTCCTGTACTATGTCTGCAGTCTGACCATCTCATGTACTATGCCTGCAGTCTCTGACCATCTCCTGTACTATGTCTGCAGTCTCTGACCATCTCCTGTACTATGTCTGCAGTCTGATCATCTCCTGTACTATGTCTGCAGTCTCTGACAATCTCCTGTACTATGTCTGCAGTCTCTGACAATCTCCTGTACTATGTCTGCAGTCTCTGACCATCTCCTATACTATGTCTGCAGTCTGTCTCATGTACTATGTTTGCAGTCTCTGACATCTCCTGTACTATGTCTGCAGTCTCTGACAATCTCCTGTACTATGTCTGCAGTCTCTGACAATCTCCTGTACTATGTCTGCAGTCTCTGACAATCTCCTGTACTATGTCTGCAGTTTGACTCTCATGACTATGTCTGCATCTCTGACCATGTACTATGTCTGCAGTCTCTGACAATCTCTGAACATCTCCTGTACTATGTCTGCAGTCTGACCATCTCATGTACTATGTCTGCAGTCTCTGACCATCTCCTGTACTATGTCTGCAGTCTGACCATCTCATGTACTATGTCTGCAGTCTCTGACCATCTCCTGTACTATGTCTGCAGTCTGACCATCTCATGTACTATGTTTGCAGTCTCTGACCATCTCCTGTACTATGTCTGCAGTCTCTGACAATCTCCTGTACTATGTCTGCAGTCTGACCATCTCCTGTACTATGTCTGCAGTCTCTGACCATCTCCTGTACTATGTCTGCAGTCTGACCATCTCATGTACTATGTCTGCAGTCTCTGACCATCTCCTGTACTATGTCTGCAGTCTGACCATCTCATGTACTATGTCTGCAGTCTCTGACCATCTCCTGTACTATGTCTGCAGTCTGACCATCTCATGTACTATGTCTGCAGTCTCTGACATCTCCTGTACTATGTTTGCTGACCATCTTCTGTACTATGTCTGCACTCTGACAATCTCCTGTACTATGTCTGCAGTCTCTGACAATCTCCTGTACTATGTCTGCAGTCTCTGACCATCTCCTATGCTATGTCTGCAGTCTGACCATCTCATGTACTATGTTTGCAGTCTGACCATCTCCTGTACTATGTCTGCAGTCTCTGACAATCTCCTGTACTATGTCTGCAGTCTGACAATCTCCTGTACTATGTCTGCAGTCTCTGACAATCTCCTGTACTATGTCTGCAGTCTCTGACAATCTCCTGTACTATGTCTGCAGTCTCTGACAATCTCCTGTACTATGTCTGCAGTCTGACCATCTCCTGTACTATGTCTGCAGTCTGACCATCTCATGTACTATGTCTGCAGTCTCTGACCATCTCCTGTAATATGTCTGCAGTCTGACCATCTCATGTACTATGTCTGCAGTCTCTGATCTCCTGTACTATGTCTGCAGTCTGACCATCTCATGTACTATGTCTGCAGTCTCTGACCATCTCCTGTACTATGTCTGCAGTGACCATCTCATGTACTATGTCTGCAGTCTCTGACCATCTCCTGTACTATGTCTGCAGTCTGACCATCTCATGTACTATGTCTGCAGTCTCTGACATCTCCTGTACTATGTCTGCAGTCTGTCTCCTGTACTATGTCTGCAGTCTCTGACAATCTCCTGTACTATGTCTGCAGTCTCTGACCATCTCCTATGTACTATGTCTGCAGTCTCTGACCATCTCCTGTACTATGTCTGCAGTCTCTGACCAATCTCCTGTACTATGTCTGCAGTCTCTGACAATCTCCTGTACTATGTCTGCAGTCTCTGACAATCTCCTGTACTATGTCTGCAGTCTCTGACCATCTCATCTCTGTACTATGTCTGCAGTCTCTGACCATCTCCTGTACTATGTCTGCAGTCTCTGACAATCTCCTGTACTATGTCTGCAGTCTCTGACAATCTCCTGTACTATGTCTGCAGTCTCTGACAATCTCCTGTACTATGTCTGCAGTCTGACCATCTCCTGTACTATGTCTGCAGTCTGACCATCTCATGTACTATGTCTGCAGTCTCTGACCATCTCCTGTACTATGTTTGCAGTCTGACCATCTTCTGTACTATGTCTGCAGTCTCTGACAATCTCCTGTACTATGTCTGCAGTCTCTGACAATCTCCTGTACTATGTCTGCAGTCTCTGACAATCTCCTGTACTATGTCTGCAGTCTCTGACAATCTCCTGTACTATGTCTGCAGTCTCTGACAATCTCCTGTACTATGTCTGCAGTCTCTGACAATCTCCTGTACTATGTCTGCAGTCTCTGACAATCTCCTGTACTATGTCTGCAGTCTCTGACCATCTCCTGTACTATGTCTGCAGTCTGCCCATCTCATGTACTATGTCTGCAGTCTCTGACCATCTCCTGTACTATGTCTGCAGTCTGACCATCTCATGTACTATGTCTGCAGTCTGACCATCTCCTGTACTATGTCTGCAGTCTGACCATCTCATGTACTATGTCTGCAGTCTCTGACCATCTCCTGTACTATGTCTGCAGTCTGACCATCTCATGTACTATGTCTGCAGTCTCTGACCATCTCCTGTACTATGTCTGCAGTCTCTGACAATCTCCTGTACTATGTCTGCAGTCTCTGACAATCTCCTGTACTATGTCTGCAGTCTCTGACCATCTCCTGTACTATGTCTGCAGTCTGACCATCTCATGTACTATGTTTGCAGTCTCTGACCATCTCCTGTACTATGTCTGCAGTCTGACCATCTCATGTACTATGTTTGCAGTCTCTGACCATCTCCTGTACTATGTCTGCAGTCTCTGACAATCTCCTGTACTATGTCTGCAGTCTCTGACAATCTCCTGTACTATGTCTGCAGTCTGACCATCTCATGTACTATGTCTGCAGTCTCTGACCATCTCCTGTACTATGTCTGCAGTCTCTGACAATCTCCTGTACTATGTCTGCAGTCTCTGACAATCTCCTGTACTATGTCTGCAGTCTCTGACAATCTCCTGTACTATGTCTGCAGTCTGACCATCTCCTGTACTATGTCTGCAGTCTCTGACAATCTCCTGTACTATGTCTGCAGTCTCTGACAATCTCCTGTACTATGTCTGCAGTCTCTGACAATCTCCTGTACTATGTCTGCAGTCTGACCATCTCCTGTACTATGTCTGCAGTCTCTGACCATCTCCTGTACTATGTCTGCAGTCTCTGACCATCTCCTGTACTATGTTTGCAGTCTGACCATCTCCTGTACTATGTCTGCAGTCTCTGACAATCTCCTGTACTATGTCTGCAGTCTCTGACAATCTCCTGTACTATGTCTGCAGTCTGACCATCTCCTGTACTATGTCTGCAGTCTCTGACAATCTCCTGTACTATGTCTGCAGTCTCTGACAATCTCCTGTACTATGTCTGCAGTCTCTGACAATCTCCTGTACTATGTCTGCAGTCTCTGACATCTCCTGTACTATGTCTGCAGTCTGCCCATCTCATGTACTATGTCTGCAGTCTCTGATCTCCTGTACTATGTCTGCAGTCTCTGATCTCCTGTACTATGTCTGCAGTCTCTGACCATCTCCTGTACTATGTCTGCAGTCTGACCATCTCATGTACTATGTCTGCAGTCTCTGACCATCTCCTGTACTATGTCTGCAGTCTCTGACCATCTCCTGTACTATGTCTGCAGTCTCTGACCATCTCCTGTACTATGTCTGCAGTCTCTGACAATCTCCTGTACTATGTCTGCAGTCTCTGACAATCTCCTGTACTATGTCTGCAGTCTCTGACCATCTCCTGTACTATGTCTGCAGTCTCTGACCATCTCCTGTACTATGTCTGCAGTCTCTGACAATCTCCTGTACTATGTCTGCAGTCTCTGACAATCTCCTGTACTATGTCTGCAGTCTCTGACCATCTCCTGTACTATGTCTGCAGTCTGACCATCTCATGTACTATGTCTGCAGTCTCTGACCATCTCCTGTACTATGTCTGCAGTCTCTGACCATCTCATGTACTATGTCTGCAGTCTCTGACCATCTCCTGTACTATGTCTGCAGTCTCTGACCATCTCATGTACTATGTCTGCAGTCTGACCATCTCATGTACTATGTCTGCAGTCTCTGACCATCTCCATGTACTATGTCTGCAGTCTCTGACCAATCTCCTGTACTATGTCTGCAGTCTCTGACCATCTCCTGTACTATGTCTGCAGTCTCTGACCATCTCCTGTACTATGTCTGCAGTCTCTGACAATCTCCTGTACTATGTCTGCAGTCTCTGACAATCTCCTGTACTATGTCTGCAGTCTCTGACCATCTCCTGTACTATGTCTGCAGTCTCTGACCATCTCATGTACTATGTCTGCAGTCTCTGACCATCTCCTGTACTATGTCTGCAGTCTCTGACCATCTCATGTACTATGTCTGCAGTCTCTGACCATCTCCTGTACTATGTCTGCAGTCTCTGACCATCTCCTGTACTATGTCTGCAGTCTCTGACAATCTCCTGTACTATGTCTGCAGTCTCTGACCATCTCCTGTACTATGTCTGCAGTCTCTGACCATCTCCTGTACTATGTCTGCAGTCTCTGACAATCTCCTGTACTATGTCTGCAGTCTCTGACCAATCTCCTGTACTATGTCTGCAGTCTCTGACCAATCTCCTGTACTATGTCTGCAGTCTCTGACCATCTCCTGTACTATGTCTGCAGTCTCTGACCATCTCCTGTACTATGTCTGCAGTCTCTGACCATCTCCTGTACTATGTCTGCAGTCTCTGACCATCTCCTGTACTATGTCTGCAGTCTCTGACCATCTCCTGTACTATGTCTGCAGTCTCTGACCAATCTCCTACTATGTCTGCAGTCTCTGACCATCTCCTGTACTATGTCTGCAGTCTCTGACAATCTCCTGTACTATGTCTGCAGTCTCTGACCATCTCCTGTACTATGTCTGCAGTCTCTGACAATCTCCTGTACTATGTCTGCAGTCTCTGACCATCTCCTGTACTATGTCTGCAGTCTGACCATCTCATGTACTATGTCTGCAGTCTCTGACCATCTCCTGTACTATGTCTGCAGTCTCTGACAATCTCCTGTACTATGTCTGCAGTCTCTGACCATCTCCTGTACTATGTCTGCAGTCTGACCATCTCATGTACTATGTCTGCAGTCTCTGACCATCTCCTGTACTATGTCTGCAGTCTGACCATCTCCTGTACTATGTCTGCAGTCTCTGACCATCTCCTGTACTATGTCTGCAGTCTCTGACCATCTCCTGTACTATGTCTGCAGTCTCTGACCAATCTCCTGTACTATGTCTGCAGTCTGACCATCTCATGTACTATGTCTGCAGTCTCTGACCATCTCCTGTACTATGTCTGCAGTCTCTGACCATCTCATGTACTATGTCTGCAGTCTCTGACCATCTCCTGTACTATGTCTGCAGTCTCTGACAATCTCCTGTACTATGTCTGCAGTCTCTGACCATCTCCTGTACTATGTCTGCAGTCTGACCATCTCATGTACTATGTCTGCAGTCTCTGACCATCTCCTGTACTATGTCTGCAGTCTCTGACCATCTCATGTACTATGTCTGCAGTCTCTGACTATCTCCTGTACTATGTCTGCAGTCTCTGACAATCTCCTGTACTATGTCTGCAGTCTCTGACAATCTCCTGTACTATGTCTGCAGTCTCTGACAATCTCCTGTACTATGTCTGCAGTCTCTGACAATCTCCTGTACTATGTCTGCAGTCTCTGACAATCTCCTGTACTATGTCTGCAGTCTCTGACAATCTCCTGTACTATGTCTGCAGTCTCTGACTATGTCAGTCTCCTCTCCTGTACTATGTCTGCAGTCTGACCATCTCATGTACTATGTCTGCAGTCTCTGACCATCTCCTGTACTATGTCTGCAGTCTCTGACAATCATCTCCTGTACTATGTCTGCAGTCTCTGACCATCTCCTGTACTATGTCTGCAGTCTCTGACCATCTCATGTACTATGTCTGCAGTCTCTGACCATCTCCTGTACTATGTCTGCAGTCTCTGACCATCTCCTGTACTATGTCTGCAGTCTCTGACCATCTCCTGTACTATGTCTGCAGTCTCTGACAATCTCCTGTACTATGTCTGCAGTCTCTGACAATCTCCTGTACTATGTCTGCAGTCTCTGACAATCTCCTGTACTATGTCTGCAGTCTCTGACCAGCAATCTCCTGTACTATGTCTGCAGTCTCTGACCATCTCCTGTACTATGTCTGCAGTCTCTGACCATCTCCTGTACTATGTCTGCAGTCTCTGACAATCTCCTGTACTATGTCTGCAGTCTGACCATCTCATGTACTATGTCTGCAGTCTCTGACCATCTCCTGTACTATGTCTGCAGTCTCTGACAATCTCCTGTACTATGTCTGCAGTCTCTGACCATCTCCTGTACTATGTCTGCAGTCTCTGACCATCTCCTGTACTATGTCTGCAGTCTCTGACCATCTCCTGTACTATGTCTGCAGTCTCTGACAATCTCCTGTACTATGTCTGCAGTCTCTGACAATCTCCTGTACTATGTCTGCAGTCTCTGACAATCTCCTGTACTATGTCTGCAGTCTCTGACCATCTCCTGTACTATGTCTGCAGTCTGACCATCTCATGTACTATGTCTGCAGTCTCTGACCATCTCCTGTACTATGTCTGCAGTCTCTGACCATCTCCTGTACTATGTCTTGCAGTCTCTGACCATCTCCTGTACTATGTCTGCAGTCTCTGACCAATCTCCTGTACTATGTCTGCAGTCTCTGACAATCTCCTGTACTATGTCTGCAGTCTCTGACAATCTCCTGTACTATGTCTGCAGTCTCTGACAATCTCCTGTACTATGTCTGCAGTCTCTGACAATCTCCTGTACTATGTCTGCAGTCTCTGACAATCTCCTGTACTATGTCTGCAGTCTCTGACCAATCTCCTGTACTATGTCTGCAGTCTCTGACCATCTCATGTACTATGTCTGCAGTCTCTGACCATCTCCTGTACTATGTCTGCAGTCTCTGACAATCTCCTGTACTATGTCTGCAGTCTCTGACAATCTCCTGTACTATGTCTGCAGTCTCTGACAATCTCCTGTACTATGTCTGCAGTCTGACCATCTCATGTACTATGTCTGCAGTCTCTGACCATCTCCTGTACTATGTCTGCAGTCTCTGACCATCTCCTGTACTATGTCTGCAGTCTCTGACAATCTCCTGTACTATGTCTGCAGTCTCTGACAATCTCCTGTACTATGTCTGCAGTCTCTGACAATCTCCTGTACTATGTCTGCAGTCTCTGACCATCTCCTGTACTATGTCTGCAGTCTCTGACCATCTCCTGTACTATGTCTGCAGTCTCTGACCATCTCCTGTACTATGTCTGCAGTCTCTGACCATCTCCTGTACTATGTCTGCAGTCTCTGACCATCTCCTGTACTATGTCTGCAGTCTCTGACCATCTCTGTACTATGTCTGCAGTCTCTGACTCTCCTGTACTATGTCTGCAGTCTCTGACAATCTCCTGTACTATGTCTGCAGTCTCTGACCATCTCCTGTACTATGTCTGCAGTCTCTGACCAATCTCCTGTACTATGTCTGCAGTCTCTGACAATCTCCTGTACTATGTCTGCAGTCTCTGACCAATCTCCTGTACTATGTCTGCAGTCTGACCATCTCCTGTACTATGTCTGCAGTCTCTGACCATCTCCTGTACTATGTCTGCAGTCTCTGACCATCTCCTGTACTATGTCTGCAGTCTCTGACAATCTCCTGTACTATGTCTGCAGTCTGACCATCTCCTGTACTATGTCTGCAGTCTCTGACCATCTCCTGTACTATGTCTGCAGTCTCTGACCATCTCATGTACTATGTCTGCAGTCTCTGACCATCTCCTGTACTATGTCTGCAGTCTCTGACAATCTCCTGTACTATGTCTGCAGTCTCTGACAATCTCCTGTACTATGTCTGCAGTCTCTGACAATCTCCTGTACTATGTCTGCAGTCTCTGACCATCTCCTGTACTATGTCTGCAGTCTCTGACAATCTCCTGTACTATGTCTGCAGTCTCTGACCATCTCCTGTACTATGTCTGCAGTCTGACCATCTCATGTACTATGTCTGCAGTCTCTGACCATCTCCTGTACTATGTCTGCAGTCTCTGACCAATCTCTGTACTATGTCTGCAGTCTCTGACAATCTCCTGTACTATGTCTGCAGTCTCTGACAATCTCCTGTACTATGTCTGCAGTCTCTGACCAATCTCCTGTACTATGTCTGCAGTCTCTGACAATCTCCTGTACTATGTCTGCAGTCTCTGACAATCTCCTCTACTATGTCTGCACTATGTCTGCAGTCTCTGACAATCTCCTGTACTATGTCTGCAGTCTCTGACCATCTCCTGTACTATGTCTGCAGTCTGACCATCTCATGTACTATGTCTGCAGTCTCTGACCATCTCCTGTACTATGTCTGCAGTCTGACCATCTCATGTACTATGTCTGCAGTCTCTGACCATCTCCTGTACTATGTCTGCAGTCTGACCATCTCATGTACTATGTCTGCAGTCTCTGACCATCTCCTGTACTATGTCTGCAGTCTGACCATCTCATGTACTATGTCTGCAGTCTCTGACCATCTCCTGTACTATGTCTGCAGTCTCTGACCATCTCCTGTACTATGTCTGCAGTCTCTGACCATCTCCTGTACTATGTCTGCAGTCTCTGACCAATCTCCTGTACTATGTCTGCAGTCTGACCATCTCATGTACTATGTTTGCAGTCTCTGACCATCTCCTGTACTATGTCTGCAGTCTCTGACAATCTCCTGTACTATGTCTGCAGTCTCTGACCATCTCCTGTACTATGTCTGCAGTCTCTGACAATCTCCTGTACTATGTCTGCAGTCTCTGACCAATCTCCTGTACTATGTCTGCAGTCTCTGACCATCTCCTGTACTATGTCTGCAGTCTCTGACCATCTCATGTACTATGTCTGCAGTCTCTGACCATCTCCTGTACTATGTCTGCAGTCTCTGACCATCTCCTGTACTATGTCTGCAGTCTCTGACAATCTCCTGTACTATGTCTGCAGTCTGACCATCTCCTGTACTATGTCTGCAGTCTCTGACCAATCTCCTGTACTATGTCTGCAGTCTCTGACCATCTCCTGTACTATGTCTGCAGTCTCTGACCATCTCCTGTACTATGTCTGCAGTCTCTGACAATCTCCTGTACTATGTCTGCAGTCTCTGACAATCTCCTGTACTATGTCTGCAGTCTCTGACCATCTCCTGTACTATGTCTGCAGTCTGACCATCTCATGTACTATGTCTGCAGTCTCTGACCATCTCCTGTACTATGTCTGCAGTCTGACCATCTCATGTACTATGTCTGCAGTCTGACCATCTCATGTACCAGTCTCCTCTCCTGTACTATGTCTGCAGTCTCTGACCATCTCCTGTACTATGTCTGCAGTCTCTGACAATCTCCTGTACTATGTCTGCAGTCTCTGACCATCTCCTGTACTATGTCTGCAGTCTGACCATACTATGTCTGCAGTCTCTGACCATCTCCTGTACTATGTCTGCAGTCTCTGACAATCTCCTGTACTATGTCTGCAGTCTCTGACAATCTCCTGTACTATGTCTGCAGTCTCTGACAATCTCCTGTACTATGTCTGCAGTCTCTGACCATCTCCTGTACTATGTCTGCAGTCTGACCCATCTCATGTACTATGTCTGCAGTCTCTGACCATCTCCTGTACTATGTCTGCAGTCTGACCATCTCATGTACTATGTCTGCAGTCTGACCATCTCCTGTACTATGTCTGCAGTCTGACCATGTACTATGTCAGTCTCTGACCATCTCCTGTACTATGTCTGCAGTCTGACCATCTCATGTACTATGTCTGCAGTCTCTGACCATCTCCTGTACTATGTCTGCAGTCTCTGACAATCTCCTGTACTATGTCTGCAGTCTCTGACAATCTCCTGTACTATGTCTGCAGTCTCTGACAATCTCCTGTACTATGTCTGCAGTCTCTGACCATCTCCTGTACTATGTCTGCAGTCTGACATCTCATGTACTATGTCTGCAGTCTCTGACCATGTACTATGTCTGCAGTCTCTGACAATCTCCTGTACTATGTCTGCAGTCTCTGACCATCTCCTGTACTATGTCTGCAGTCTGACCATCTCATGTACTATGTCTGCAGTCTCTGACCATCTCCTGTACTATGTCTGCAGTCTATGTCTGCACTCTGACAATCTCCTGTACTATGTCTGCAGTCTCTGACCATCTCCTGTACTATGTCTGCAGTCTGACCATCTCATGTACTATGTCTGCAGTCTCTGACATCTCCTGTACTATGTCTGCAGTCTCTGACAATCTCCTGTACTATGTCTGCAGTCTCTGACCATCTCCTGTACTATGTCTGCAGTCTGACCATCTCATGTACTATGTCTGCAGTCTCTGACCATCTCCTGTACTATGTCTGCAGTCTGACCATCTCATGTACTATGTCTGCAGTCTCTGACCATCTCCTGTACTATGTCTGCAGTCTCTGACAATCTCCTGTACTATGTCTGCAGTCTCTGACCATCTCCTGTACTATGTCTGCAGTCTGACCATCTCATGTACTATGTCTGCAGTCTCTGACCATCTCCTGTACTATGTCTGCAGTCTCTGACCATCTCATATGTACTAAGTCTCTGACCATCTCCTGTACTATGTCTGCAGTCTCTGACAATCTCCTGTACTATGTCTGCAGTCTCTGTACTATGTCTGCAGTCTGACCATCTCATGTACTATGTCTGCAGTCTCTGACATCTCATGTATATGTCTGCAGTCTGACCATCTCATGTACTATGTTTGCAGTCTCTGACCATCTCCTGTACTATGTCTGCAGTCTCTGACAATCTCCTGTATATGTCTGCAGTCTCTGACCATCTCCTGTACTATGTCTGCAGTCTGACCAGTACTATGTCTGCAGTCTCTGACCATCTCCTGTACTATGTCTGCAGTCTCTGACAATCTCCTGTACTATGTCTGCAGTCTCTGACCATCTCCTGTACTATGTCTGCAGTCTCTGATCTCCTGTAATCTCCTGTACTATGTCTGCAGTCTCTGACCATCTCCTGTACTATGTCTGCAGTCTCTGACCATCTCATGTACTATGTCTGCAGTCTCTGACATCTCCTGTACTATGTCTGCAGTCTGACCATACTATGTCTGCAGTCTCTGACCATCTCCTGTACTATGTCTGCAGTCTCTGTCTCCTGTACTATGTCTGCAGTCTCTGACCATCTCCTGTACTATGTCTGCAGTCTCTGACCATCTCCTGTACTATGTCTGCAGTCTCTGACCAATCTCCTGTACTATGTCTGCAGTCTCTGACAATCTCCTGTACTATGTCTGCAGTCTCTCACAATCTCCTGTACTATGTCTGCAGTCTCTGACCATCTCCTGTACTATGTCTGCAGTCTCTGACCATCTCCTGTACTATGTCTGCAGTCTCTGACCATCTCCTGTACTATGTCTGCAGTCTCTGACCAATCTCCTGTACTATGTCTGCAGTCTCTGACCAATCTCAGTCTGTACTATGTCTGCAGTCTCTGACAATCTCCTGTACTATGTCTGCAGTCTCTGACCATCTCCTGTACTATGTCTGCAGTCTCTGACAATCTCCTGTACTATGTCTGCAGTCTCTGACCATCTCCTGTACTATGTCTGCAGTCTCTGACAATCTCCTGTACTATATCTGCAGTCTCTGACAATCTCCTGTACTATGTCTGCAGTCTGACAATCTCCTGTACTATGTCTGCAGTCTCTGTCTCCTGTACTATGTCTGCAGTCTCTGACCATCTCCTGTACTATGTCTGCAGTCTCTGACAATCTCCTGTACTATGTCTGCAGTCTCTGACCATCTCCTGTACTATGTCTGCAGTCTCTGACAATCTCCTGTACTATATCTGCAGTCTCTGACAATCTCCTGTACTACTGTATGTCTGCAGTCTCTGACAATCTCCTGTACTATGTCTGCAGTCTCTGACAATCTCCTGTACTATGTCTGCAGTCTCTGACAATCTCCTGTACTATGTCTGCAGTCTCTGACTCTCCTGTACTATGTCTGCAGTCTCTGACAATCTCCTGTCTCTGACCAATCTCCTTGTACTATGTCTGCAGTCTCTGACAATCTCCTGTACTATGTCTGCAGTCTCTGACAATCTCCTGTACTATGTCTGCAGTCTCTGTCTCCTGTACTATGTCTGCAGTCTCTGACAATCTCCTGTACTATGTCTGCAGTCTCTGACAATCTCCTGTACTATGTCTGCAGTCTCTGACAATCTCCTGTACTATGTCTGCAGTCTCTGACAATCTCCTGTACTATGTCTGCAGTCTCTGACAATCTCCTGTACTATGTCTGCAGTCTCTGACAATCTCCTGTACTATGTCTGCAGTCTCTGACAATCTCCTGTACTATGTCTGCAGTCTCTGACCATCTCCTGTACTATGTCTGCAGTCTGACCATCTCATGTACTATGTCTGCAGTCTCTGACCATCTCCTGTACTATGTCTGCAGTCTGACCATCTCATGTACTATGTCTGCAGTCTCTGAACATCTCCTGTACTATGTCTGCAGACTGACCATCTCATGTACTATGTTTGCAGTCTCTTTTTTTTTTTTTTTTAAATATTCATTCTTTATTTCTTTTCATATCATACAAAATTTTCAATTGTTCATTTAAAAAACCAGAGGAGACTGTTCGTTATAACTATAAACACATAGTTTAAACATTGATATATATTGTCCTATCATAAATCTTGACTTATATCAGGAGGTGAGTAATCTCTTAGTTAAGGAGGGAACACCCACTCTTTCTCATTCTAGTTGATATTATCGCTTTTACTACTTGGCCCCTCTCCCTTTGACCCTTTCCAGCCGACATTCCTCTCTCCTCAGGTGATACACCCTTTTTTCTCCAGCCATGGCTTCCACATGTCCTCAAAGTCTCTAAGTTTTCCCTTTTTATATAGACTGCTCTTTCTTTACAGAGGGACTCATTGACTGCCTCAATCCAGTCACTTACTGCCGGTGGTGAAGTTGCCTGCCACCTCATGGCTATTAGTTTTCTAGCTTGGAATAAACATCTTAATATTACGACTGTGGTATTTCTTTTCTCCTTCCGTTCCTGCCTATAGCCCAGTACACACAGTGTGGCCTCCATTTCTAGTGAGATTGTAAATATATCTCTCAAGATGTCCAACACACCCTTCCAGTACCGGACCAGCTTTGGACAGCGCCACACCATGTGTACTAGGTCTCCCTGCCCCGGGCATCTAGGGCATTTATCATCTGGTCTTTTGCCGAATTTAAAAAGTCTCTTTGGCGTATAGTAAGCTCTATTTATCAACATCAGGTGGGAGATTTTCTGGGGGGGTGAAAGTGAGACCTTTGATCCCATCTCTAATATTCTCTTCCACTGTTCTTGTGATATTTCCCCTATATCTTCCTCCCATCTCTCTCTTACTTTGAGCAGATGTGCCCCTGTATTGATCTTTTTGATTATCTGCATGTATATTTCAGATATGAGGCCCTTAGTTGGTCCCCCTTTAGCTAATTTTTGAAACAGGAACATTTTGGACCACACTAATTTTTTGTGTCCTAAACTGGGCTTCAAGAGCGTGGCCTACTTGTAAATAGGTAAAGAATGAGTGTTGCGGGATATTAAATTCTAATCTCAGATCCTGAAATTTTTTATAGTATCGCCCTCATACAGGTGTATCAACCTTTTTATACCGCATTTTTCCATTCCCCCACCTTTCCTAACCGTAGTATTTCTTGTAGCTTAACATTGTTCCACAGGGGAGTATACTCATTAAATCCAGTGTAGCCCATTAGCCTCTTAACTTTTTCCCAAATTTTTATTATCATTTTAACTGTTGGTATCCTATATCTAAAGGAGTTTGCTTCGAGTAATTCAATGACCGAGTCATGTGGGGCCCCACTCAGCATTACTCTCCCACTAGAGGTCTCCCCTCCCTGGGTATTACATCCCATTAGTTGTTGCAATTGTGCTGATAGATAATAAGCCTCAGGGTGGGGGACAGCCAGTCCCCCTTCCACTACTGGAAGCTGCAGTGTACGTAATCGAAATCCTGGGTTGTCCCCTTTCCATATTAGTTCCCTAAAAAGGGTTTCGATTTTGTTGAACCATTTTCTACCAATCCAGACCGGCTATTATGCATTATATACAGCAGCTGTGGCTGCCAGATCATCTTAATTAAGCTACATCTGCCAGCCACTGATAACGGGAGCCGTTTCCAGATACCAATTTTTTGTTTAAATTTAACCAGTAGTGGGGTTAGGTTTTTATCTATGTATTGTTTGGGGTCTTTCGTTACTCGTATCCCTAGATATTTCAATGTATCCACTACCTTCACTTGTGGTATTCCCACTATCCCAGCTTCTCTAATTGGATCTACCGGTAATAGCTCTGATTTTCCCCAATTTATTTCCAATCCCGTGAAGCTACCGAATTCCTCCACTATGCTCATGGCTCGTACCAGGGAATTTTCCGTGTCGCCCAGATAGAGAAGGATATCATCGGCATAGAGCGCAATTCTTTCTGTCCCCCATCTTTCTTTGGAATCCAAGTAACTCAGTACTTGACCTTATGGCAATCGCCAGTGGCTCCATCGCTAGGGCAAAGAGAAGGGGTGACAAGGGACACCCCTGTCTCGTTCCCCTCTCTAGGAGAATCTTTTTTGAAAATTCATTATTAATTTTAATTTTGGCACTAGGGTCATTATAAAGCATTTTTATCCAGCCAGTAAATTTCGGACCAAATCCGAACTTTCCCTGCACCCTCCAGATATATCCCCATTCTACACTGTCAAATGCTTTTGTCACATCTAGTACACTACAGCTCTCGTTCCCTCTAAATCTGTCGGGGGTTTGCAAATTTAAAAGGTCCTTCTTTTATTTGTGCTGGTGGATCTATTGGCTATGAATCCCGTTTGATCTGGATGGATCAGTTTTGAAATCACAATCTATTAAGTCTCGCAGCCAAGACCTTAGCTACTATTTTTGGCGTCTCGGAGCCAGAGGAAATTGGTCTGTATGACGCTGGATCTAGGGGTCCTTGCCTTCTTTTTAATATATGTATTATGGTTGCCTCCATCTTTGACACTGGAAGTCTCCCTCAATGTCCTGCTCCATTCAATGTTTTAACAGCTCAGGAAGTAATATTTCTCCATTAGTACTTATAAATTTCTGTCGGGAGTCCATCTGGGCCAGGTGACTTTTGATTTGCCATATCAGATACTGCTTGCTGTATTTCTGTAATGATATCGGGTGTTCCAACTCGTCTCTTTCTACTTGTGTAATAGCCTGGATCTCTAACCTCCCCAGGAACTCTCCATCTCTGCCTCTCATCCCCACCTTCTGTGTAGTATACAGCTTTCGTAATATCCCTGAAATGTCCGCACTATCTCTGCTGTATCTGTTGTTATTATTCTCCTGCAGTTCTAATGGCCCGAATATCAGAGGGTGTGGAGAGTTTGATTCACCAGTTGCGCGAGCATCCTTCCAACACTCCTACTCTACAAAGGATGATGTCGCACAATGATTCGTCTAGTCTCCACCTCTTCATAATTACCGTCCTATACACTATTTGTTTATCTAGCCATATTGCTTTTTTCTCTGGCGTTGGGTCAGTAACATAGTTATTTTCTGCCACCAGTACTTCTCTACGGGTGTTTTGTTCACCTTTTCTCGCCTGTTTATTAATTTTAGCCACCTGTTGGATCAGGATACCCCTCAGGTATGCCTTCAGGGTATCCCATATTATTCCCGTCCCTGCGGAGCCTTCATTTAGTTCCACAAATTCCCTCAGTTTGGGCACTATCCCATCTGTTTCTTTTATTATCTCTAACCAGTAGGGGTTAATTCGCCATTCTTTCCTAATTTTTTGTCCTTCTAGATTTATTATTAGGATCATTGGGGAGTGGTCCGAGACTCCTCGTGGCAAATACTCTATTTTTCCTATGCTCCTTAGTGCTCTCTCGTTCCCCAGGGCCATATCTATCCTGGAGAGTGTGGAATGCGTGCTTGAGTAACAGGAGTATTGCTGGATGCCTGGGTTCCTCACTCTCCACATATCTACTAGTCCAACTTCTTCCATAAGTTGGCTCAGCCGGCTTTTCCCTATGGGGTCTGAATATGACGGTACCGGAAACCTATCGGCCCCTGGATCTAAGACCTCATTGAAGTCTCCTACTACTACTACCGGTATATTTTCCTTCCCTTGTATAAATTCATTTAATCTTAACATTATATCCATTTTAAAAGGCGGAGGAATATAAACATTCGCTATTACATAAGTTCTACTATGAATTGTACAGTACAAAAAAACATATCGACCATTCTCATCTGTGCTGATCTGCCTGCAAGAAAATGCCACCCCTGCTCTAACCATTACACCCACCCCTCTCGAATAGGAAGAGTGGAATGAGTGAAACTGAGTGGGGAATTTTCTACTATAGAACTGTTGGATTGTATCCTTTGTTAAGTGTGTTTCCTGCAGGCAGATCAGGTCCGCCCCATACTTTTCCATAGTGGAGAGTCTCCATGTCTTTTCCATGTTTGCAGTCTCTGACCATCTCCTGTACTATGTCTGCAGTCTCTGACAATCTCCTGTACTATGTCTGCAGTCTCTGACAATCTCCTGTACTATGTCTGCAGTCTCTGACCATCTCATGTACTATGTCTGCAGTCTCTGACCATCTCCTGTACTATGTCTGCAGTCTCTGACAATCTCCTGTACTATGTCTGCAGTCTCTGACCATCTCATGTACTATGTCTGCAGTCTCTGACCATCTCCTGTACTATGTCTGCAGTCTCTGACCATATGTCTGCAGTCTCTGTCTCCTGTACTATGTCTGCAGTCTGACCATATGTCTGCATGTATGTACTATGTCTGCAGTCTCTGACCATCTCCTGTACTATGTCTGCAGTCTCTGACAATCTCCTGTACTATGTCTGCAGTCTCTGACAATCTCCTGTACTATGTCTGCAGTCTCTGACAATCTCCTGTACTATGTCTGCAGTCTGACCATCTCCTGTACTATGTCTGCAGTCTCATCTCATGTACTATGTCTGCAGTCTGACCATCTCCTGTACTATGTCTGCAGTCTCTGACAATCTCCTGTACTATGTCTGCAGTCTGACAATCTCCTGTACTATGTCTGCAGTCTCTGACAATCTCCTGTACTATGTCTGCAGTCTCTGACCATATGTCTCAGTCTGTACTATGTCTGCAGTCTGACCATATGTCTCATGTACTATGTCTGCAGTCTCTGACCATCTCATGTCTGCAGTCTATCTCATGTCTATGTCTGCAGTCTCTGACCATCTCCTGTACTATGTCTGCAGTCTGACCATCTCATGTACTGTCTGCAGTCTCTGACCATCTCCTGTACTATGTCTGCAGTCTGACCATCTCATGTACTATGTCTGCAGTCTCTGACAATATGTCTCCTGTATGTACTATGTCTGCAGTCTCTGACAATATGTCTCAGTCTGTCTCCTGTACTATGTCTGCAGTCTCTGACAATCTCCTGTACTATGTCTGCAGTCTCTGACAATATGTCTCCTGTACTATGTCTGCTGCATCTCCTGTACTCTGACAATCTCATGTACTATGTAGTCTACCATCTCCTGTACTGCTGCAGTCTCTGACAATCTCATGTACTATGTCTGCAGTCTCTGACCATCTCCTGTACTATGTCTGCAGTCTGACCATCTCATGTACTATGTCTGCAGTCTCTGACCATCTCCTGTACTATGTCTGCAGTCTGACCATCTCCTGTACTATGTCTGCAGTCTCTGACAATCTCCTGTACTATGTCTGCAGTCTCTGACAATCTCCTGTACTATGTCTGCAGTCTGACCATCTCATGTACTATGTCTGCAGTCTCTGACAATCTCCTGTACTATGTCTGCAGTCTCTGACCATCTCCTGTACTATGTCTGCAGTCTCTGACAATCTCCTGTACTATGTCTGCAGTCTGACCAATCTCCTGTACTATGTCTGCAGTCTCTGACCAATCTCCTGTACTATGTCTGCAGTCTCTGACCATCTCCTGTACTATGTCTGCAGTCTGACCATCTCATGTACTATGTCTGCAGTCTCTGACCATCTCCTGTACTATGTCTGCAGTCTCTGACCATCTCCTGTACTATGTCTGCAGTCTCTGACAATCTCCTGTACTATGTCTGCAGTCTCTGACAATCTCCTGTACTATGTCTGCAGTCTCTGACCATCTCCTGTACTATGTCTGCAGTCTCTGACCATCTCCTGTACTATGTCTGCAGTCTCTGACAATCTCCTGTACTATGTCTGCAGTCTGACCAATCTCCTGTACTATGTCTGCAGTCTGACCATCTCCTGTACTATGTCTGCAGTCTCTGACCATCTCCTGTACTATGTCTGCAGTCTCTGACCAATCTCCTGTACTATGTCTGCAGTCTCTGACATCTCATGTACTATGTCTGCAGTCTCTGACCAATCTCCTGTACTATGTCTGCAGTCTCTGACCAATCTCCTGTACTATGTCTGCAGTCTCTGACAATCTCCTGTACTATGTCTGCAGTCTCTGACAATCTCCTGTACTATGTCTGCAGTCTCTGACAATCTCCTGTACTATGTCTGCAGTCTCTGACATCTCCTGTACTATGTCTGCAGTCTGACCATCTCATGTACTATGTCTGCAGTCTCTGACCATCTCCTGTACTATGTCTGCAGTCTGACCATCTCCTGTACTATGTCTGCAGTCTCTGACCATCTCCTGTACTATGTCTGCAGTCTCTGACCAATCTCCTGTACTATGTCTGCAGTCTCTGACCAATCTCCTGTACTATGTCTGCAGTCTCTGACCATCTCATGTACTATGTCTGCAGTCTCTGACCATCTCCTGTACTATGTCTGCAGTCTCTGACATCTCCTGTACTATGTCTGCAGTCTCTGACCAATCTCCTTTACTATGTCTGTAGTCTCTGACCATCTCCTTTACTATGTCTGTAGTCTCTGACCATCTCATTTACTATGTCTGCAGTCTCTGACATCTCCTGTACTATGTCTGCAGTCTCTGACATCTCCTGTACTATGTCTGCAGTCTCTGACATCTCCTGTACTATGTCTGCAGTCTCTGACATCTCCTGTACTATGTCTGCAGTCTCTGACCATCTCCTGTACTATGTCTGCAGTCTCTGACATCTCCTGTACTATGTCTGCAGTCTCTGACATCTCCTGTACTATGTCTGCAGTCTCTGACCATCTCCTGTATCATGTCTGCAGTCTCTGACCATCTCATGTACTATGTCTGCAGTCTCTGACCATCTCCTGTACTATGTCTGCAGTCTCTGACCATCTCCTGTACTATGTCTGCAGTCTCTGACAATCTCCTGTACTATGTCTGCAGTCTCTGACAATCTCCTGTACTATGTCTGCAGTCTCTGACCATCTCCTGTACTATGTCTGCAGTCTCTGACCATCTCCTGTACTATGTCTGCAGTCTCTGACAATCTCCTGTACTATGTCTGCAGTCTCTGACCAATCTCCTGTACTATGTCTGCAGTCTCTGACCAATCTCCTGTACTATGTCTGCAGTCTCTGACCATCTCCTGTACTATGTCTGCAGTCTCTGACCATCTCATGTACTATGTCTGCAGTCTCTGACCATCTCATGTACTATGTCTGCAGTCTCTGACCAATCTCCTGTATGTACTATGTCTGCAGTCTCTGACCATCTCCTGTACTATGTCTGCAGTCTCTGACCATCTCATATGTACTATGTCTGCAGTCTCTGACCATCTCCTGTACTATGTCTGCAGTCTCTGACAATCTCCTGTACTATGTCTGCAGTCTCTGACAATCTCCTGTACTATGTCTGCAGTCTCTGACAATCTCCTGTACTATGTCTGCAGTCTCTGACCATCTCCTGTACTATGTCTGCAGTCTGACCATCTCATGTACTATGTCTGCAGTCTCTGACCATCTCATGTACTATGTCTGCAGTCTGACCATCTCATGTACTATGTCTGCAGTCTCTGACCATCTCATGTACTATGTCTGCAGTCTCTGACCATCTCCTGTACTATGTCTGCAGTCTGACCATCTCATGTACTATGTCTGCAGTCTCTGACAATCTCATGTACTACGTCTGCAGGCTCTGACATCTCCTGTACTATGTCTGCAGTCTCTGACCATCTCCTGTACTATGTCTGCAGTCTCTGACCATCTCCTGTACTACGTCTGCAGTCTCTGACCATCTCCTGTACTATGTCTGCAGTCTGACATCTCATGTACTATGTCTGCAGTCTCTGACCATCTCCTGTACTATGTCTGCAGTCTCTGACAATCTCCTGTACTATGTCTGCAGTCTCTGACCATCTCCTGTACTATGTCTGCAGTCTCTGACCATCTCCTGTACTATGTCTGCAGTCTCTGACCATCTCCTGTACTATGTCTGCAGTCTCTGACCATCTCCTGTACTATGTCTGCAGTCTCTGACATCTCCTGTACTATGTCTGCAGTCTCTGACAATCTCCTGTACTATGTCTGCAGTCTCTGACCAATCTCCTGTACTATGTCTGCAGTCTCTGACACATCTCCTGTACTATGTCTGCAGTCTCTGACCATCTCCTGTACTATGTCTGCAGTCTCTGACCAATCTCATGTACTATGTCTGCAGTCTCTGACCATCTCCTGTACTATGTCTGCAGTCTCTGACCAATCTCATGTACTATGTCTGCAGTCTCTGACATCTCATGTACTATGTCTGCAGTCTCTGACATCTCCTGTACTATGTCTGCAGTCTCTGACAATCTCCTGTACTATGTCTGCAGTCTCTGACAATCTCCTGTACTATGTCTGCAGTCTCTGACAATCTCCTGTACTATGTCTGCAGTCTCTGACCATCTCCTGTACTATGTCTGCAGTCTCTGACCAATCTCCTGTACTATGTCTGCAGTCTCTGACCATCTCCTGTACTATGTCTGCAGTCTCTGACCAATCTCCTGTACTATGTCTGCAGTCTCTGACCATCTCCTGTACTATGTCTGCAGTCTCTGACCAATCTCCTGTACTATGTCTGCAGTCTCTGACAATCTCCTGTACTATGTCTGCAGTCTGACAATCTCCTGTACTATGTCTGCAGTCTCTGACCAATCTCCTGTACTATGTCTGTCTGACCATCTCTGTACTATGCTGCAGTCTCTGACAATCTCCTGTACTATGTCTGCAGTCTCTGACATCTCCTGTATATGTCTGCCTGACAATACTATGTCTGCAGTCTCTGACCATCTCCTGTACTCTCAGTCTCTGTCTCCTGTACTATGCAGTCTGACAATCTCCTGTACTACTGATGTCAGTCTCTGATCTCCTGTACTATGTCTGCAGTCTCTGACAATCTCCTGTACTATGTCTGCAGTCTCTGACAATCTCCTGTACTATGTCTGCAGTCTCTGACAATCTCCTGTACTATGTCTGCAGTCTCTGACAAATCTCTGTGTCTGCAGTCTCTGACAATCTCCTGTACTATGTCTGTAGTCTCTGATCTCTTGTAATCTCAGTCTCTTAGTATTTTGGGGGAGAGCCATGCGCACTTGCGCTGCAATCGTGATGCATCACAGAATCAAATCGAATCGTGGACTTGATAATCAAAATTGCATCGAATCTTGAGACGGGTGAAGATGCGCAGCCCTAGTTTTTATGGTGCAGTTTTGATGGGCTGGTTTTTGATGGAGCAGTTTTTGATGGGGCAATGGACCGAACTGGATTGACACACGGTTGGATCACATTTACATCTCTAGGGGCACCGTCTCCAGTCAGTAGTATTGGTGGAGGCAAGACCACACCGCACAATTTACCCTGAAATTGTATCTTTTCTAGTTACATTACATTTTAATACTACTGCTGCTGCCTCCATGCTGAGTAATGCTTCATGACCTCTCTGGCACAGCGGATCCACCAACAGCCTCCGCTACAAGCTACCAGACCGGATCATAACAGAAAGTGTAACTAAAACAATGAACTTTATGTTAAACCCTGATATGCAGCCTTTATACTGCAACCATTATACTGCAACCATTAGCCTGTATGCAAGAGCAAATCTGCACTCTCTCTCTCTTTCTTGCTCTCTCTCTCTATATCTATATATATATCTATTGTTGCTTTTGTTATGTTCATTTTTCAACAGTTTAGTTTGTGTTCGTCGTGACTGTGTCTGTGTACTTTAGTTTGTCCTATTTTTGTGTTAAATAAAACAATAGTATAAAATGATTTTGCTTATTATGAAGTTAGATGTGTTGATGTTGATGTGTTAGATGTGAAGTTAGATGTGTTGAAAAACCTAAAAATCTATCTCAAAAACAAAGGAAACATTTCAAAAAAATAAAACTTTTTATTAACCATATTACAACTCAAGGTAAGTGTTCAGGCGATTCAGCGTTTCTTCCTGTTTTGTACAAAGTTTGGCCTGTTCCTTCTCCAACTGCTTGTTCTGATTCAGAAGATATTCAACTTGCCTCAGATTCGCACAAATCCTGTCAGCAATTTTTCTCTGAGCTGCCTGATAACCCTTCAATTCTTTTGCAGCTGTTAGAATATAAGAAAAAACAATTTGTTTTCAAAGACCCTTAACAAATACATCAAATATTTCTGTTGCTTATTAATCAATCATTATCATGTCTATACACTTGTTATGTGTCTAGCACAGACCGGGAGTGCAGAATTATTAGGCAAATGAGTAATTGGACCACATCATCCTCTTTATGCATGTTGTCTTACTCCAAGCTGTGTAGGCTCGAAAGCCTACTACCAATTAGGGATATTAGGTAATGTACAACTCTGTAATGAGAAGGTGTGTGGTCTAATGACATCAACACTCTATATCAGGTGTGCATAATTATTAGTCAACTTCCTTTCCTTTGGCAAAATGGGTCAAAAGAAGGACTTGACAGTCTCTGAAAAGTCAAAAATAGAGAGGTATCTAGCAGAGGGATGCAGCACTCTTAAAATTGAAAAGCTTCTGAAGCGTGATCATCGAACAATCAAGCATTTCATTCAAAATAGTCAACAGGGTCGCAAGAAGCGTGTGGAAATACCAAGGCGCAAAATAACTACCCATGAACAGAGAAAAGTCAAGCGTGCAGCTGCCAAGATGCCACTTGCCACCAGTTTGGCCATATTTCAGAGCTGCAACATCACTGGAGTGCCCAAAAGCACAAGGTGTGCAATACTCAGAGACATGGCCAAGGTAAGAAAGGCTGAAAGACGACCACCACTGAACAAGACACAAAAGCTGAAACGTCAAGAATGGGCCAAGAAATATCTCAAGATTAATTTTTCTACCGTTGTATGGACTGCTGAAATGAGAGTGAGTCTTGATGGACCAAAGGAATGGGCCAGTGGCTGGATTGGTAAAGGGCAGAGAGCTCCAGTCCGACTCAGACGCCAGCAAGGTGGAGGTGGAGTACTGGTTTGTGCTGGTATCATCAAAGATGAGCTTGTGGGGCCTTTTCGGGTTGAGGATGGAGTGAAGCTCAACTCCCAGTCCTACTGCCAGTTTCTGGAAGACCCCTTCTTCAAGCAGTGGTACAGGAAGAAGTCTGCATCCCTCAAGAAAAACATGATTTTCATGCAGGACAATGCTCCAGCACACGCGTCCAAGTACTCCACAGCGTGGCTGGCAAGAAAGTGTATTAAAGAAAAAAAACTAATGACATGGCCTCCTTGTTCACCTGATCTGAACCCCATTGAGAAGAACCTGTGGTCCATCATCAAATGTGAGATTTACAAGGAGGGAAAACAGTACACCTCTCTGAACATTGTCTGGGAGGCTGCGGTTGCTGCTGCACGCAATGTTGATCGTGAACAGATCAAAACACTGACAGAATCCATGGATGGCAGGCTTTTGAGTGTCCTTGCAAAGAAAGGTGGCTATATCGGTCACTGATTTGTTTTTGTTTTGTTTTTGAATGTCAGAAATGTATATGTGGGAATGTTGAGATGTTATATTGGTTTCACTGTTAAAAATAAATAATTGAAATGGGTATATATTTTTTTTTTTTGGTTAGGTTGCCTAATAATTCAGCACAGTAATAGTACTCACCTGCACACACAGATATCCCCCTAAAATAGCTAACACTAAAAACAAAATAAAAACTACTTCCAAAAATATTCAGCTTTGATATAATTGAGTTTTTGAGGTTCATTGAGAACATGGTTGTTGTTCAATAATACAATGAATCCTCAAAAATACAACTTGCCTAATAATTCTGCACTACCTGTATACTTCTATCATAAATACCATATTATGGTTCTGCAATCTGACGGGTGCGCTTTATATGTTGTCCATTTTTATATCTACATTTTATTGTTGAAATGTTATTAATCTTTGTGCACATATTTACCTTCCTTAACGAGGCTCACCGGACCTTGAGTTTGTACCACCTCCACCTCTCCAGCGACCAGCATATCCGATTCCTCAATGTCTGGATTATTTTGGGGGGGGACATGCTCCACAACAGGAGCGGTGGCTGGCGAGTGGGAGGTCCCTGGCTGATCCTCCTCATCCCTCTCCTCCTCTGCCTCATCCTCCTCTGCCTCATCCTCCTCTGCAGCATCCTCCTCTGCAGCATCCTCCTCTTCATCCTCCTCCCCAGTGGGCTGGCGCCTTGTGCGCTGGGTGCGCACAGCTGGTAGCGGAGCTCCTATAATAACACAATGTTCATATATTAGAAAAATATTTTCTAATGACGTATGCAAATTCGGTGTACTCTGCTGTATTGTATATGAATACAAATTAATTTATATAGACAGTTAACCAATGGGAAAATGTTATATTAAAGGGTCTTGTGGGCACTACAGGGGACTGAGCGTGAGCTGGGCTGCCACCATGGTAAAATGAGCTGTTTTTGTCTCCTTTGTTTTGTTCAGACGATCTCATGTTAAAAAAAGGGCCTGATGGATCACACGGGATTACTATGAAAACCCCACGCCTAACACAGGAATTGAGTGGGAATCTATAAATATAAAACTCAACGTGTCTGTATGTATGTATGTACCAGCATCACGTCCAAACGGCGAAAGATATTTACATGAAACTTGGCACACAGGTTACTTATATGTCAGCCACAAACAGAGGATAGGTGATTTAAACCTTACCCTCCCCCATTTGCCATGGTCGGGGTTTTTCTTTAAATTCCCATTCAACTCTATGGGAAATACATGTTACTTCATAACAGCTGTAGATATTTCGATAACACTTGGTCACATGTTACTTACACGTCCACTTAAAGTATAGGATCGTTAATTTATCCATTAACTACCCCCATTTGTGATGGTCGTGGTTTTTGTTTAAAGTCCCATGCAAAGCAATGGGAAATGTATGTTCCCACATAACTTCTGTGTTGCTGTCTGCTGTCCCATGTCTTTTTTCAACAGTACTATGAATACCTTGGCTGGTGGTGATATATGTTACCACAACATGGCGTCTGGGTTAACAACATCTGCCCTTACATTAATTACATATGACCTTACATAACTGTCACCAAAGGAGCTGCGGTGGGTCAACGCGATTGCCACTGCGCTGACAAGCCATTCACCTCTGCAGCTAGGGGTTCTGATCCTGCTCTCGGCTACATGTTAATTGAGTTTGGTGGTCTCAGCCCGGCCTCCGGTGGGAGTGCTATGCGAGGTAAGCCTGCGCTTAGTACGCCCACCCCCCTCCCACAAAAACCACCACACTTACAGACGCACTCGAAATTGGGTTAACATGCACGCACTCTGACCACGCGGTCTCTAAAAAGAGAGGCGAAGGACTAACGGGGCTGGTTGAGCGGGCAAATCCTCTCACTACCTTATAGGGAGTCCCTCTGCCACGTTGGGCTTCAAAGCGGAGCAGGTAGGACGGGCTGTATGTGAGGACCCCCTCACACCCGCCATTGTCACCCGGGGCATGGAGAAAGGTGGCAGATTGCCTCTGGGGGAGGCCTGCCTACTCCCAACTCCTGCAGTCCGGCTCCTCTCTCGAGTACACGCACGAAATACACTTTAGAAAAAAAAAACATAACTGTCAGCAATAACTTACCTGGGTGATATTTAAGACGGAGACGCCTGACCCGGTCCATATGGCACCTCTTTAGGTCGGACCATTTCTTTAGTATGGCCATGTGATCTGGTGGGCCGCCATGACGATCGCCTAATTTTTCAATGATGGAGCGCACCACTTCTTTTTTTTCCGCCTGCCTTGGCAGGTTGTCATAGCCTGTTTCCAGGAACGTCTGCAAGATGAAGAACAAAGTATATTATAATACTTTTGTTTAAAGCCTTATGGATATATGATGGAAATCTATGGTATTAAACATTGGGAGCATTCTCGACTTATTAATCAATGACAGGGTTAACATGACAGATTTTAT